>CM057455.1:494790000-495362500 GCA_016271365.2 Neoceratodus forsteri
TCAGCTCGGAGTATTAACAGCCACTTTGTTACGAATGTATACAGTATGTTTATGCTCCTACTTTTCAGTGCTAATTTTTTCTGTTCCAGGACGTAAGATAGATAAAGACAGTTTCTTATTGATATGGGTTTAAGTTATACAAGTTTGCCTTGTAAAAGGAACCACTCACCTGAACTGTATAAAAAAGTCAAAATATTTTACACCTGGATAAAACATATACACCAGCTGCAGCTCTTTCCAGTCTGGTCTTTGACATCACAGGAAACTTTGGAAAGACATCATTTTGAGACATATTTCAGTTTAACATTTTGTCTGTATTTAGCTTGCCCCATTTTGTAATCATGCTTTTTCTGGCCTCCATTCACCAGTCTCTGTGTCCCTGCCGAGGCTTTGCCTTTCGTTGCAAGGCTCTACAAAATAGTGTTTCCCCACTCCTCCATATCAGCTATATCTGGGTGGGAAGCTAGGTGATTCAGCATGGAACCGGAGTGAGCTTCACAGTACTGTAAACAGTGCACAATGGAGTTTCCTCCTTTATATGTGGAGCCAATGTGGGCTTAGTGGCTATGCTCTGTGAAGACCCCCCGACTCCTTCCCTCCACTCAGTTACGCGGTGCCTCTAGTGGCCTTGTGCACTGCAGCAGCACTCAGTACCAGGCACTCCCCCTCACAGGGGAGCAGGCTTCCTGGTGTACCATGAGGGGTAGCTACAGTAATGCATGATGTCTTCCCCATCCTGAGCTTATCTGCACTTGACTCCATTTTCCCCAGCCACCTAACTCCAGCATTCTAAGTCTGCTACATAAGCTGGGTTGCTGGCAAAAGCCAGATCTACTTCGGCTGGGCCACTGGGTAGCCCCAGCTTCCCCTTTTTCGTTATAATATTTATGCACTTTTACATAAAAACAGGATCACTGCCAGTAAAGACTTCATCTGCTCTTGCTGCTTTTCGATACCTGACATCATAACACTCTGCTTGTGACATCAGAATCTTTCACACAGCAACAGATTGTGATTCCACAACCAGAGGACTGCAATATCTGGTGCTGACAAGCAGCCAGATCATATGAAATTTAGGGGACTGTGATCCTGTTTTCTAGTTAATGTACATAGTACTGAAGAAAACAGAAACACAAAATACAGGCAATATATAAAATAAAAGTTGAAATGTGTCAAAAATTGTGCCTTTTCAAAGTTTCCCCAGAAACACCAAGGACTTATTAAACATGCACACAGCAGTTTCAGGGTTAACATCTCTGCAAAACTTGTAAGTGGAATGAAGTTGTGGTAGAAGCTGAAATGGCACTACTCGGAAACTAATTTTCCTAGGGCAATTAAAACTGAACAGAAAGCTTTCAAAAGTTGTCTGCACAAAGACCTCGTCTAAGATTCTGGATTGTAACAGCCGCTTAGAGTAGCAGACCATCCACTGTAGTATATAGACGGAAAGACCCACATTATGGCAGTTCCTCCTATAAAAGATGCCTCAGACTGTTTTTAACAGAAAGCTTAGAACAAAAGTTTGAAACCTCCACTCAGAGAGACTGTTCCCCATAGCAAACTCCACTGTCCCAGCATATGTAAACACTCTGTCCTTTGGGAATGCAAGCTATGCACAGTATTTGTAGTTATTTAGCCACACAATGCCAGTTTACTGCTGCTGGTTAACTGTACCAGACTTGGTACATCCAAAGGGGAACTGTCAAACTCTTTACCTCCAAGGAATAACACTGAAAATTATAAATTACTAAGGGCATTTCAGCCAATCAGCTCGCAGAGGTACTGTACCTCTTACTTGGTTGTACAGTGAGCTCTTGTGCCGCAGCACTAAGTGGGAGAGAGCCACTTCAATGCCAAGGGGAGGACAGCATAATAAAATTACCAAAAAAAGACCTTTTACTTATTAATCACTTAAGCTAAACTCCAGTGATTTACAATAAGTTAATAGGAACTCCAAGAGATGTCTCTTAAGGTATAACAGACTTCTTCTAAGAGAAATATCAGTCTTGGCACACCCATATGGACAAAGAAAAACTCTTCACACTAAACAAGTAAAATATAACTTTTTTATTTGAAAAATACCAAAAACAGCATTGGCAGACATAAAGTGCACACAAGTGCAGACACAGAAAAACTCATCACGCACGTTTCACCTGAACACAGGCTTTGTCAAAGGTAATAGCCACCTAGTGTTAAACAGTTTATATAGCACCAATCTAAAGTCATGTGACCAAATTAAAAAAACATTAATGCCACATGCGCATAATAATTAACCCTAATACATAAAAACACCAAGTGATAATACATTTAAACAGGAAAATAAACCACCTTTACAGTGTCCAGTCAGATATCTTATTGTCATATAGACATATCTTATAAACCTAGTTAACCACATTACTATATATTCACTGACTCATAGATAAGTGGCCTACATTAGCCAGAAGTTAATTTCGTATATGTATAACTTATAATTGAATCATAGAGCTACTTGAACAATGAAATCCATATTCTAAACTGCTTACAGCAGAATTTTAAAAAGGAACTTCAGTGATGGCCCCAAAAATTACAGCTTGTAGTCATTATATGCAGTACTAGACCTGAAAGGGTGTGTGCATTTGTGATTTTTGGCCAAGGTTTATTCAGCCTTTCATAATTTGGATTTGTTTTTGAGCCCTACTGTACTTGTCATTGATGTTTAACTGCTGGGCTGCTAGCTCCTGTGACATCACTGTAGGACAGGGGAGTGACTCACACTGTGCAGTACCATGCAGTTGCAACAATGTTGCAAGAGAAACCTAACAGTACTCAATATACATATTGTGTTCCCCCTTCCCCAAGACACCCTGTTAGCAATGCATTATGCCAAAATCCAAATGCCTTGTCAGTATGTTTTTTTCCTTTTGTAAAATTAACTCTGCCCAACAGTGATGTCAGCAGTACAACCATAGGTCCACAGAAATACCAAGCTTGCTATAGAAGCCCTGGTGCACCCTGCGGTTTTTAGCAGCTCAGAATGCAAAAACTAATTGCAGCAGACAGTAATGAAATACAATTCCAGAATCAATCCAAGAAGGGGTAATTTATGCATGAAAGTCAAAAGGACTGGTGAAGGTCCTCTTTAAAGCGGAATAACAAAGGAAGAAAAGGGGGGGGGACTTTCTATTATATCCAAGGTATCCAGAAGGAATTTATTTCTAAAGGTAGAGATTCTAGAGCAAATATATGATACAGTAAACAATAAATGTCCAAATATATATAAATATGCCTAGACAAAGCAATAACACATAATAGAATAAATAGTCAATGACAGAATACTTTTATCTGACATCCACATGTAAAAAACACTGGGAAGGGGAAGGAAAAGGAAAAAGGGGGAAGGGAGGAAGAAGGGAGGAAGGAGAAAAAAGGAGGGGAAGGGAGAAGAAAGGGAAGAGGAGGGAAAGGGGTGGTGGGTGAGAGTTTGAGGAGAAATGGGAAGGGGAGGGAAGGAAGGGAAACGGGAAAGAAAGAAAGGGGAGAAGGGGAGGAAAGGAGGGAAGAGTAAAAAGGGGGGGAGAGGGGGAGGCATTTCGATTAAATACAAGGTATCCAAAAATAATTTATACCTATAAAAAGAGGTTCATGGAACAGTAAACATTAAATGTCCTATATATATATATATATGCTTAGACAAACAATTTCACATAATAGAATAAATAGTCATTGACAGAATACTTTAATCTGCCCTCCACATATAAGAAACACGGGGTCAAAAACTACACAGCTCTCTATACAAATTCATTATGATCTCAATTTGCTTTTACTTACTCTGTTATATATTACATATTTCTTAATTCGATAGAGCCATTTTAAAACCTTAGCATATTTTTATTTTTATTATTAATACCTTTTATCTAAAAAACGTTTTAACGCCACCCGACCATTAAGGCCCATATTGTAATAAGCTCCCAACATATAAATCCAATAGTTTTCCCTTTGGCTCAACAAATTCTCAATATTACCTCCCCTTTGGCCCAGGGTTACTTTTTCAATACCTATAAATTTAACCTCATGTCCCTCTATATAATTCACATCTTTAACATGCTGTGCCTAAGCATACTGTACATTTCCATTTTTAATGGCATTCAAATGCTCCACCACTCGTTCTTTCCACTTCCTCTTAGTTTTACCCACATAGTACCTTTCACATGTACAGAAAGAAAAATATATAAAATTTTTAGTGTCACCGTTTATAAACCCATTTATGTCATACATTCTACTGTCATAGGGATTCCTAAACATACTACATTTATATATATTTGGACAAAATTTGCACCTCCCATATTTTCTACACCCATTAGATAAGGGTGGCAACCAATTCCTAGGTTTCTCCACTTCTTTAACTGATGAAACGAAAATATCCCCAAGGTTTTTTGCCCTTCTGTATGCCATCCTCGGGCTGGCCAATGCTGTATCTTTAAGTCTATTATCTGCCCCTAAGACATACCAATGTCGGTAAATAATATATTTTACCTGATTAGAACCTAATATTATAGGTTGTCCCAAAATTAATGCCATCACCTCCAATATTGGTCTCTTCGATATTATTTCTCTCTTTCAGGAGACTCTCTCTAGTTTTAAGATCACAGTTCCCCCCGGCCTTATTAATAGTACCTACAGAATATCCTCTATCCTTTAATCTATCCCCCTGTATATCCAGTTTTCTATTCTGATCCACCTCTTCACTGCAATTTATTTTTACGCTATGCATTTGACTTTTAGGAATATTTTCCTTGATATAACCAGGGTGGCAACTACTAGCCAACAATAATGTATTTTTATCCATCTGTTTTCTATAAAGGGATGTAATCACCTTGTTACCCCACACTATTGCAATATTAAGGTCTAGGAAGGTAACTTTCTCTCTATCTGCAGTACAGGTGAATTTCAGATGGCTATTACTATTATGGAGGTACACAATAAATTCATCCAGCTCACTGCTTGACCCTCTCCATACAAGGAGAATGTCGACAATAAATCTTACCCATAAAGATATCTTATCTCTAAACTTATTTACCCTAGGGTCCCATATGACACCCTGTTCCCAATAACCAAGATATAAATTGGCATAACTGGGGGCCAAACTTGCCCCCATCGCTGCCCCCTTAATCTGATGAAAGGTCTTCTCACCATACATAAAGAAATTTCCTTCCAACACCATTCTAGTCATCTCCACCAAAAAGTCAGTATCCGGCTTTGCCTCCAACCCTCTCATATTCAGAAAATACCGCATTGCTCTTAAGCCCCCATCATGGGGTATATTTGTGTATAGGGATTCGATGTCTAAAGTTACTAACATATTTCCTGGTTCCCATATATGTTCCCCCAATATTCTTAAAACATGTCCTGTATCTTTAATAAAAGAGGGCAAAGTCTTGACTATATTTCCAATATTATCATTTATTAATCTAGCCAGGGGTTCTGTCATAGACCCTACACCGGAAATAACAGGGCGCCCGGGGGGACTGGACAAAGATTTGCATACCTTGGGCATAATATAAAAATGTGAGGATAATGGATGCATCACGGTCAAATAACTTTTTCTTTTTCATCGAGCACACCTTCCTTATGTGCCCACAACAGAAAATCATCTATTGTATCTCATGTTTAAATGTAATAATAGCATCTTTTTTAACTTGTCTATAAAAAATCTTTGTTTGACAACTGTCTGTCTACTTCTCTCTCATAATCAATAACATCCTAGACCACCACACTCCCTCCTTTGTCCACAGGTTTAATTATAATATTTTTATTATTCCTTAAAGTAGACAGAGCTTCTTTCTCCTTAGATGTTAAATTATCAAATCTAGGCACATAATCTTCCTTCCTAAGAACTTCAATGTCCTGTTCACATAACTTTTGAAATATCATAACTGCATGTTAAGGTCTGGGCAGACAGAACCACCCAGCTTCATATCACAGTCTTCTTGTCCAAACCTCTGGCTCCGAGTCTTTTATATCACAAGAGACACCCCTCGGAGGCCCTATTAACTTATATAAAATGCATCTGGTGCCTAATCCTCTACGTACGCAACCACATCATGTCAGAAATTGTACATCTCTTTGCTTGACCCCAGTGGTGCTGTAGTCATAAAAACAAACTGGCTGCTCCACTAAAGAGAGGGTGGTAGACAGCTTTGGATCCCTGTGACTTTAGCATATTACCGGCAGGGCTAACGGAAACATGTGTGCAACATGTATTATGGGATATGGGTCCGAGCAGGCAAACACAAGCACCTTTTCACGATATGAACCACATGGAGTGATTCCTCAACAAACCTTACTTACTGGAGTCCATCACACCTTGACAAAGTGGATTAGTTCCACAAAACGTTGGTAACTGATTCAATTATTTTTAGGGGGAACTGACAAAAATAAAGTGATTAACTAACATTAAAATGACCCAGCAGGGGAAGTCTCAAGTTTGTCCTTTTGTCAGAGTCTCTTATACCATAAGAGACATCCCTCACAGGCCCTATTAAGTGATATAAAATACATCTGGTGCCTAATACCCTAGGTATACAACCACATAATTTCAGAAATTGTATATATGTTTGCTTGACCCCACTTGTGCTGTAGTCATGAAAACAAACCATCTGCCACAATTAGGATGGCTGACAGTGGGAATGTATTATCCCTGTACCTGTTTTATATTACTTACCTGTATAACCCTGTATTTCACTGTTCTTGTAAAATGTTTTGATTTTCATACTGCCTAGTATTGTATGTCCTATTTTATGTGCTGCGTCACATTGTTGCTGTTCCTGTATTTGACTTGTATCCTCCCAGGTCGTGCCTGAAAACAGGCATCTCTATGCCTAGTGCACTCACCCGGTTACCAAAAGCAAATAAATAAATAAACGAGGTTCCATTAATTGAGAAACTGTGCCTAATCCAGCTCTTACAAAGATTGATTTTTAATGAAAGTTTAATGAATGATAAATAGCTGTTTCTTGATAAATGTTTAATTATGCCAATAATTACCAACTGCTGAAAACTACTGTTGTGTTAATAATGGCATTTTGGTTTGCAAGCAGTTTCGTGAGTCATGATGCTGTTAAGATCAGACCTCCATCTGTCTCAGGTAAGAGGAAAGTTGCATGATTAATATTATTTATTTATTCTTTGGTAACCAGGTAAGGCCCACTAAGTACAAGTGCCTGTTTTCAGAGGCTACCTGGGAGCAGTAGGGAGGTTAAGTGACTTGCTCAGAGTCGCACAGTATGCAAGAGGAGGTTGTGGGAATCAAACCCAGGTCTGCTGGTTATACTAAGCTTTTTCGCAGCTTGTTGCTCTAACCGCTAGGCTAAACTGCCCGTCTCCTTTTCTTCACGCATAGAAGTGGTCACTAAATCCCTATGCAGGAAAATTATCCACTTCTTACAAGAGGAGATCTTGGCAGTCTTTAAATACTTGATGTGTTATAGCAAATAGTCTTAAAGCAGGGTATATTAATGTCAAAACACAGCACTGAACCCTTGACATCTCCTAGAAACATCACAGTTAAGATGCTCATGTTGTATTACATATATGAGCTACAAATAACACAAAATGAGCATTGCATGCAGTCAAGGAAGAATTGATTATAGGGGAAGTTAGGGCAATGGTCATGTCCTAGTGGCCTTTTAAGGCTTTGGACTTGAAAAGTTCCTATGATCCTATGAACACAGTTTATGGTCTCATATAGCAGCATAGGGAATACAGGTAAAGAAAGTGCATTCCTGAGGTTTACAGAACTATTTAATCCAATGTTCTTAAACTGTGTAGCCAGCCTCCCAGAAGAGGCTCCAACCTGTTCCAGGAGCCACAAGCAAGCTTGATGATATACCAGTTACTGAAAGATTATTCTGTTTTTATCCTTCTTTTAAATACTCATTCTTTATCTGTCTCTAATCCACAAGAAGCTCCACCACAAACTTGAAGCATTTTAAAAGAATAACAAAAGTATCCCCCTTCTTGTACGCACAGAAATCCTCAGTAAGATGATTCTTCCCATTTTTGACTGTGGAGACACTGTTTACAGTGCTGCTCCAAAGTCCATGTTAGCTAGACTGGACCTCTTCTTTCACTCCTTCTGTCAATTCACCCTTGACAAACCCTTGTGTAATCACCACTGTTCTTCGTATATCTTCCTCTCTTGATGTCAGGCACCTTACCCACTGTGCCTCCTTTATCACCAAATTTTGATTTGGCTCCCTTTCCCTGCATCTTGCTTTTCTCCTCTTTCCCCCCTTCCACCTCTTACTCCCTCTGCATTGCTTGCTTTCACTCTCTTGCTCTCCCACCTATGAGATCTACTGCTGGCCAAGCTGTCTTCTCATTCCACTTCCCTATACTATGGGGCTCCCTCCTCCTTACCATTCGCTCTGCTCCTTCCCTTCTCACTCTGAAAATCTCTCCTCCATGATTACTCTATTCACGCCAGCAGCTGCTTTTGATACTGGGGTCTGTCACCTACCTTCCAGCCTAGACTACCACTAGCACAACCCCTCTTATCCAGCTCATCAGTCACTACTCCCTGCTCCTCGTATTATTGTTTTGTTGCTCACTGTTTAATGTTCTTTTGCCTGTTCCACAATTAACTGTATGGTGATTTACTGTATGGCAATTTTATTCTTGGAATGTGTATATTCCTGAAATGTTTATTGAATTTGTATACTTATTTTCATATTATTGTATTATACTTTCTATCTGTTCTGTTCCGTTCTCTTCTCCCTCCCCCTCCCCTCAGGATGCATCTGGAAATTAGTTGATACTAGCTCAGTTTGACTTTCCCGGTAAAACTTCTGAAATAAATAAAATATCTATATCTCTTGTTCCTGGCCTGGGGAAGTTAACCTCCTTTCATCCAGGTATCCATGTCACTGCATTTCTGGAGCCTTGGACACTTGATGTCACACATCTGCAGGTCACCTGAGCTCTGATCCTTGACCCAACCCCCCATGGCACGGCCCAGGGTTCTGTGTCTGAGACACAGTTGAGCAGCTACAGGCACGCTGCCTGAGGAACGGAGACAGCCTCAGTGGAGGACCCCTGACTAGCCAAGATCAACTCTGGAGGAGGCACCAGGACTAAACCAGTCCAACTTCATACCGTTTTCTCCCACAGTCCCTCCCAACTTTCCTGGCTGTACATGTGAGCACTCTCATGTCACCATGATGATGCCACTCAGGCCAAATTCTGCTATGCAGTCTCTCTCCCTTGAGTCACCCCTGTGCAATATCTTTTCTATCTCAGGGCAGCCCACAATCATAGTCTGGGTTTGGAGTGTGAATCTGAGTTATCACTATGCTAAGCAGTTCGCCTATCACTGCACTACTGAACTGCCTCTTATTTTTGTTGTTTTGCACGAGAAGAGACAGAGCAATATTTACAAAGTGTTGGCTTTTCTCAGAATGCCACTAATGTTCAGAGTGAAGCTGCTGATTTGTCTCTGTAAGTGATCTGAGAAACCTTGTATCTTTCTTAGAAACATAGACTTTGACGGCAGATAAGGACCACTTGGCCCACCCAGTCTGCCCATTTCCCTACCTACTGGATAAGCTGCAGATTCTAGTTAACCAACAGCCTACTTCCTGCAACCCCCACTATAATTGCCTTATGTCTGTCCCATGCATGTTTGAATTCCCCCACTGTTTTAGACCCCACAACCTCTCCAGGAAGGCGGTTCCATGCGTCCACCACTCTCTCCGTGAAAAAGAATTTCCTCACATTACCCCTGAGCCGCCCTCTAACTTTAAATTGTGCCCCCTTGTTCTTACACATCTCTTTTTCTGAAAGATGCTACCCTCCTGGACTTTGTTGATTCCCTTGAGGTACTTAAAAGTTTCTATCATGTCCCCCGTCCCTCCTTTCATCAAGGGTATACATATTAAGCTCTCTCAGTCTCTCTTCATATGGTTTCTGATGTAGACCCTGCACCATTTTAGTTGCCCTCCTCTGGACTGCTTCCATCCTGTCTATGTCCTTGCGTAGATGAGGTCTCCAGAACTGCACGCAGTACTCCAGATGGGGTCTCACCAACTGTCTGTACAGAGGGATAACCACTTCCCTTTTTCTACTTGTGATGCCCCTCCCTATGCATCCCAGTATCGCCCTGGCTCTCCTTACTGACGTCTCACATTGCTTACCCACCTTTAGGTCATCTGATATGACTACACCCAGATCCCTTTCCATTACTGTTGTTGTTAGTACCTCCCCTGCTATTGTGTACTCTTCTCCTGGATTTTTATTTCCCAGGTGCATTACTTTGCACTTCTTTGCATTGAATCTAAGTTGCCATATGTCTGACCATTCCTCCAACCTTGCCAAGTCCCTTCTCATCCTTTCTACCCCCCTTGTGTATCAAGTCTGTTACAGATCTATGTGTCATCTGCAAAGAGGCATACCTTTCCTTCCAGACCCTCTACAATGTCACCTATAAAGACGTTAAAGAGGACTGGACACAGTACTGAGCCCTGAGGTACTCCACTAGTAACCCCCCTTTCTTCAGAATGTGTTCCATTCACTATTACCTTCTGTGTCCTGTTGTGCAGCCAGTTTGCTAACCAGGCTACCACCCTGGGACCCACTCCCAGGCTGGCTAACTTGATTATTAATCTTTTGTGCGGGACTGTGTCCAAATGCCCTGCTAAAGTCTAGGTAGGCCATATCCACAGCCCCTCCCTGGTCTATTACTTTGGTCACCCAGTCAAAGAAATCGATTAGATTCATCTGATATGACCTTCCTGCTGTGAATCCATGCTGCTTTGGGTCCTGTGCTCCGCTGGCCTCTAGGTACTGAACAATTCTTTCTTTCAGAAGTGATTCCATCATTTTCCCCACCACTGAGGTCAAACTAACAGGTCTGTAGTTTCCTGCTTCTGCCTTGCTCCCACTTTTGTGAAGGGGAATCACATCTGCCCTCCTCCAGTCCTCAGGTACCACCCCATCCTCCCATGATTTGTTAAAAAGTGTGGTCAGTGGTGTCACTAGGACCTCCCTTAGTTCTTTTAGGATTCTAGGGTGAATCCCGTCAGGCCCCACTGCTTTGTCCACCTTGAGTTTTAGGAGTTCTTTCAGGACTCTTTCTTCTGTAAATGGACTGGCGTCAACCCCACTACCCAGAGTGCTTCTATTGTTTGGTTTAGGTAACTCCTCCTCTTCTTCTTTTATGAACACTGAGCAAAGGTATTCATTCAGTATCTCTGCCTTTTTACTGTCTCCCTCTGCCCACCT
Organism: Neoceratodus forsteri; assembly: GCA_016271365.2. NCBI lineage: Eukaryota > Metazoa > Chordata > Ceratodontiformes > Ceratodontidae > Neoceratodus > Neoceratodus forsteri. The sequence goes on from CM057455.1 coordinate 494,801,257, forward strand.
CCCCTCTCCTTTATTAATCTTCACTATCCCTCCCATAACCTTTCTATGCTCCCTAATGTACCTATAAAAGGTTTTATCCCCCTTCTTAACTGAGTTGGTTATTTTTTCCTCGGTTTGGGCCTTTGCTTTTCTGACTGCCTTCCCCACTTCTTTCTGCTTTAATTGATACAGTTCCTTGTCGTGCTCCTTCTGTGAGTCCTTATATTTTTTGAATGCAGCCTTTTTCTCCTTAACCTTCCCTGACACCTCTTTGGAGAACCATAGTGTTTTTTTTATTCCGCTTGGTTTTCTTTATTTGTTTCACACAAAGGCTTGTTGCCTCCATGATGGCAGTTTTGATTTTTCTCCATTGTTCTTCCACCCCTCCTTTTTGGCCATTTGCTAATGCATTCCTCAGATATTTACCCATTATGCCAAAGTCAGTCCTTCTAAAGACCAGTATCCTTGTCTTTGTATGGCTTGTCTCCATGGTTGTGTTTATCGTGAAGCACACTGTGCAGTGGTCGCTTGTTCCCAGATGTCTACTGACTTCTAAATTTGTGATCCTCTCTCCATTTGAGAGTACCAGGTCTAATATTGCTCCCTCCCGAGTGGGTTCCACCACTAGCTGTCTAAGGCATGCCCCCTGTAGGGCATCGAGAATGACCCTGCTCTTGGATGTGGCTGCAGTCCATGTCGTCCAGTTAACATCTGGCATATTCAGGTCCCCCATCAACAGTATCTCCCCTTTTTCAACCATTTTGAGAATGCCCTCTATCATTTTCTTTGTCCATTTCCTCCCCTTGAGACGGGGGTCTGTATACAACCCCTGTGTGGATTGTGATGCCATTCCCTGTCTCCAAGGTGACCCAGAGTGCCTCTTGTCCTCCCCCTTTACTTTTTAGTTCTGTAGCTTTGATCCCTTCCCTTATGTAGAGAGCTACTCCACCTCCTCTTTTACCCTCCCTGTCCCTGCTGTAGATTGTGTACCCTGGTATGTTGATATCCCAGTCATGGTTATCAGTGTACCATGTTTCTGTGACTGCCACAATATCCAAGTGTTACTCTTCCATCAGGGCTACTAGCTCTGGAAGCTTGTTTCCAAGACTACGGGCATTGGTACTCATTGCCCTCCATTTAATGTTGGCTTTATCCTTTTTTACCCCATCTCTGCTCTTATTGCCCTTGTCTATTTTTCCATTTAAACCTGTCCTGCCCTCTGTCAAGCTCTGTACCTCAGTGTTTACCCTACTACCTGCCATGTTTTGTGGGGGGAGGCTTGAACTTTCCTGTTTCCTATTAGCACCTCCCCCCTTGGCTAGTTTAAAAGCTTGCCAAGGAAGCCTTTAAACCTGTCACCTATAAGCTTGTTTCCCTTCCTGAACAGATGCAGACCATCATACCAGTATAGACCTTCATCTCTCCAGGTGGACCCCCAGTCCCCAATGAAGCCAAAGCCCTGTGCTCTGCACCAGTTTTGCAACCATTCATTAAACTGCATGGTGTGCAGTACCCTAGCCTCACCCCTGCCACAGACTGGTAGCACCTCTGAGAAGGTTACCGTGCTTTCTACCTGTCTGAGGCCCCTCCCCAACTCTACAAATTCATCCCGCACTGCACTGATCTCATGCCTAGCTAGGTCATTTGTCCCGAGGTGTACAATGATATCAAGTTCCCTCTCCTGTGATGCTGCTTCTGCAATCCTGAGGATTTGCTTCCTGCCCCTCGAAGCCATGGCACCAGGCAGGCACCTTACTTCCTCTCCTCTCCCTTCCCGAGGTCTACACCCCTAACAATTGAGTCCCCTATCAGAAGCTGTTTCTTTCCCCTGTGGTGTCCCTTGCCACTGTTTTGTGGGTCTCCCTTGTGGATGTCCCCAGCATTTTTCTTGGTCTCCACTGAGGGTGTCATCATAGAGGAAGCTTGATTTGCCAGACTGACATATGATTTGTGTAGAGGTACAACTCGGGGGCTACGCCTCTGTTCCACCACCCTCACCCTCCCAGAACCTACTGTGGTCCATCTGCTCTTCACACATGGCAACCTTTGAGGCAGTGGTTGTAGAACTGGTGCTCTTTGGGTGGGGGAGGCCTACTTAGTCCTTGCCAATTCAGCCCGGAGGTGGGCAACCTCCTCCCTCAGAGCTGACAGTTGCCTGCAAACAATGCAGCAACGCAAGTTCCAGAATGTCTCCTGGAAAACTGCTGCCCCACAGCCAGTGCATTGCACCACTCCCCACATGTCTTGAGGTTATAAAATTAATAAATGTACATAAGATCATATAAATAAACTAATTTATTCAAACGCATTTCAGTTTATTCCTGGTATACTGTGCAGTGGATGCTGCAGTACTTTTTTTTTTTTTTTTTTTAATAGAAGTTGGGGGGGGTGGTCTCAGATGTTTTTCCATAGCTCAGGGGATACTCACTGTGACAAAGTCTGAGAACTAATGATTTCAATCTGATATTACCTGACATTTTACTCCTTGTATTATGAGTTTCCTCAGGGGACAGGCAGAGTAGACTGCTTCCTTAAGAAAATAGGATTGCTCTATAACTAAATATCAGCCTACCAGTCACAAAAGATGCTTAATTACAGCTCTGATCCATACAAGAAGTGATTCCCCCATTTTCAAAGAAAACTGGGCAGTATGTAATTGTGAGAATTTCTGTAAGTGCCTGCCTGCCTTACAGTGAAGTGGTACCTGGTGATCTGATCACCTACCCCTGAAAATATCAATTTTATTTCTTTTTACACTTTTCACAGTAGTTGCATTTGTTGTATAATTTGATAAGTACTTGCAGTTGAGAAGAGTCAGTTTGGTGGCCAGAAAGAAAGAAGCAGAGTTCTGAAAATACTTAATAATAAAGTACTTTGTTGGTGTTTATATTATTTTCCATCCCTATTACTCAATCTCATGAGTGGCAAAGTTAGACTGGTTTGACCCCAAGGGTGAACAGTCAGACTGAACTAGTCACAGAGTAAGTATGAATGTGCATGAGGTATATGGAGTCTTTATCTTCCTGCAAATGTTCCTAACAACCGAGTCCTTTACTCTCCAATTCAGGAGGAGTCTGGGTGTGAAACAAATACTTATTTGCAACATGTGCATGGTCAAAGAAAAGAGGATGGTTTCAGTTCGGTGCCATTTTATGATTTGTCTTTCTTTTGCCTTTACAGAACCTCAATGTCAGCATGCAATAGAAAACAGAAATCTGCTCCTTAAGAGTCAACATGGAGCACACCGTGCAAACTGTCACATTAATAACACTATGCTGATATTCAAATTTTCTGTCTAAAGCTAAAGAAAGATTGAATACCCTGCAGTTGCGTGGCTAAGATTGAAGAGGTGTCTCATTGACATTGTTCAAAGTTTATGAAAATATATGAATGCTCAAATACCACTGGCTTTACACCCCCCCAACAGGCTGTGTTTTCTTGAGAAATCAGTCTTTTAATCAAAATGATTGAATACCTTAAGGTCAAATCCAAAGGTATCTGTTAATATCTAGGAACGTGCTGCTTCTGCACATTTTTCCAAGTAGCGCATATTGTGGTGCATTTTAAAGTGTTAATTTGTGCACTCCATATTGAAAATTGATCTTGAGTTTTAGCTTTCTGTCAGGCAAAAACATATGGTTGCAAGATATATACGTTTTACATGACAGCTGTTGAAGGCATCACATGTGTGAACTTGATAACCAATGTGGCATATACGCAAATAATTTGCTTGTTTAGTAACAATTTAGAGAGCCACAAGTTACACACGGGCAAATTATTTTTAAATGATCAGATGTAAATAGCCCTTGCTTTGTATAATCTAGAAACTGGTGTGGAAACACAGAAGAAATGAGGCTGGAAACCAAGTGTAGGATTTGAACAAATCCACAAATATGGGCATTTTGAGATAATTATTGAACCAGATGGTGTTTTTTGTTAATTCTGCCATCATTCTGAGAACTTGATGTCTTACATCTGCACTTAGTGAAATAAATTGTGTCACTGACATTATTTCAGTTTTCTTAAAATATTTCAATCATTTTTACACCGTAATCCTGCAAACATCTGCCACAGTGCATGCCTATATGGGATATTTTTTTCAATAGTTCCTGAAAGTAGTTATATTTCTTCTTATATGTAAGGTTTTAATTTACTACTCTTTCTACTACTGAACTTGTAAAGAAAATTACTGCTGCATTTTGATGTTTCTGTATTACAATCAAAAATCTATAAAATACTGCTTTGTAAACATCTATACAGAAGAATATGCACTGACACATATGCAGGTACGGACAATTACACATGTTTTTAGACCTCTTTTCACCATGACTGAGTTGCAATGCTTATACAAAATAAAACCTCCACCTGTTTTCATAAAGTCTTTCTAACTTAAATATGTTATAGGGCATAGCCAGAGCGGGATACAATAAAGAGAGTTAGATGCCTGCTAAATGCAAACAGATGCAAGTTTATATCTAAAGCCCTAAAGCTTTGCTAAGCTGCATAAGGCTATTTTTTTTCTAAACCGAGCAAGCTATTAGTTCATGTCAAAGTTATGTTACTTTCCACGGTGGGTAAAACTGATTTTATCTGAAGAAAGCTGGATCCAAATCTATCGTGTAAACAGGTTATTATAAATGGAGCAAAAACTGATGTAGAGATTAGGTGCCATCATCAGGTTAGGTTTATTTACACAAACTGAAATTTATATTTTAATTGTACTCCCTTCCATTATCTGCTAACAACTCAAGGAGGCCTACAGTACAACATAAAGAAAACAATTTTTATTGGATGGGCAGTGACCATCAATATACTGCCTGTTTCCTTTTCTTCCCCGAGAGACAGCATTAAAAGTTATAGAACTAAAACAATTGCTTTCACTTACATCTTCCTCCTATTATTTTGATAGCTCAAAAGTCTGAAGAGGTTTCAGGATCTGTGAAGCCTGTCACATTATAAAAACATGTCTCTTTAAACTAAATGTGAAATTCCAGTAATTGAAGTGATAAATCTAGTGTTTTTGCAGGGGTACTTTTGATGAGAACTACAGTAGTAAATTGGAAATTATTCTCCGTTGTTATGCCATGGTGAAAAGCTTTCCATTATCTGCTGTCAGTCATTGGGGATGGATAAATTACTCATGTGTCAATCTGACGATCAAACCACAGCAGTCTAGGGCTGATCAATAGTAATAAAACAAAAAGAACCTTATTATTCCCCTGTGTGATTTTTTTAACATATCTGTAGAGTCAGGGTAATTTCTATCATTTGCAGGTTTTCCTAAATGTATTTGTGTTATTGCCAGCAATCCAAATTTGACTTAAATTATGCAATTCTGCTTATTCCTAATACAGGTTATGCACAATAAATGTTAGAATAACTAACTAAATAAATAATATCTCCATCTAGGAACATGAAAAGGAGTGCTGCATCAGAATGAGGGCCTTAAATGGAACAAATGGGCATCCTGAATGCACTCTGAATACAGAAAATAAATGCAACAAGCCAGATTATTAAAATATTTGCACATGCAATCTGGTTGCTCCAGGAAATTTAAAAACATCTATTTTTAAAGGGTGAGGAGGACTAAATAGGCTGTCATGAGGGGCACAAAATAGGCTGTCATGAATCTCATGGGACATAGCAGAATCTATAACTAATGTAAACTCTGACAATGTCTCTGAAAATTCTGGGTAGGCATTGTCTTTACCAAAGAGGTGTTTTAAAATTTGGTGAAGCAACCAGATTGTGTGGTCAATGATTAAGATGAAAGTCTGAAACCCTATAGCATTTCGTCTGTCACTTGAACTTATTAGACAAAAGATACAACTCTTAAACAAACCTTAAAGGAAACATCACCGAATACTGACCTGCAGCCTATGAAAGGGCAGTAGCAATCCGAGTACTACGTCACTTGTAGCTAAACACATAGAAATGCTTAGCAAAATGCTGTTTGGCTAGTGACAACTTATAGACAGCTTGTGCAAATGCCTTGAAAATCTGGCACAATGCTTCAATCATGAGGTTCTTGTCAAGTAACAGTCAGCATAGTTGAGAGGGAAGCAGATTTCTTTCTATGTGTAGAAGGGAAATCAGCAGATAGATATCAGGAAAAATGATAAGATGCATGCTCTAAGCAAAGGGTCGAGGACACAGAACAGGTTTGGATGGGTACAGACGCCTGTGACATGAAGAAGCACTGGTCAGACAGATATTAAGAGTTGCAGCTAGAGACAGGCCATTTGCCTAACCATAACCTAGTTACTGCTGTTTAGCTAAGGCATGAAAACCAGTGAACCTCAAGTTATGACATGACCTAGGTCATGGAAAAACAGGCTGACCAGCCGGACGGATGGTATCAGCCAACATAATTTAACATTCAAATCAGCTATGTATGAATACCTTCATGATCAAGATCTTGTGGCTCCAGAACAAGCTACAAGTGAACAAGGAATGGATTTCAATCTATAGCAGGATGGCTCATTCCCTGGACATTCCTGGTGCTGTGACTGCCACCTGCTGCAAGGCATAGAGACTGTTAAGAAACCAGAAAGTACCTGCTTATCACAGGCAGTGCCCTAAAGCAAGTCAGCCTTGAAGCACTCAACAACTTTCATACTGTTACCTTGTTTAAAACCATGTAGACACCTTTTTAGTTTTCCTCTATCTGTAATTGCTTTATATGAATTGTGTTTTCTCTTATTACTATGGTGCCTATTTAGTTTGTATGCTTTTATGTCCCAGGTCCCTCTTGAGAATAGGAAAGGTTGCTCTTAGGTTCTTACCCAGTTAACAAATTTAAGATAAATAACTAAATAAAAATGTGGTAGCAAGATTGTACATTCTAGAGCTTGCTTGCAGCTACAGGTACCTAAGATTTGGTTGTCCAGCTAAAGTCTGCTTCTAGAAGAATAGTTGTTTTGTGTGCAGCAGGTGACCATGACACAAGTAAGTGTTTTGCCCTACATAACATAAGGAAGACAGAAGAGATTAGCTAAATTTCCAGGAGTCCCATTGTTTTAAATGTGAAAGAAAGCACCTTACCCTCAGGCTGTACTACCCCATAAAGAAAGCCACCATTGGAAGGTAGCGCTCAAGCCAGTAAACTTCAAGACAATGACAGTTACTAAACCAGCCCCTGAACCAGTGGCATTTCCCATGATGAAGTCAGATAAGAAGTAAAAATCAGCTCAGCTAAGTGTGACCCAGGTGCTAGCAGAACAAGGCATCCCTTCACAGCGCAACAGATGAGTTGACAAGCCACAAAAAAGCAAGCACATCATCAAATCCCAGGTCATACAGCAAGGCTCACACTTCTGGATCATTGCCAAAATATCACAGCATAAGCAAAGAGCCATGCCATGCCAATGAAGCCTATGACCCCGGTCAAATAGGAGAAGTACAATTAAATCACAGTACTACTCCTAATGCTATTGTCCCTGGCACAGATGTTTAACAGTCTTATTGTCAGACTCACCACACAGGTCTGAGAATCCTCTAGTGGAACACTATGAAGTTCAGGGCCATTAGGATTCCTGGAGGAGATCCTGGCTGTCATTACCATCTGTGGCTATGATGTCATCATACTCTAGGAGACCACTGAAAGGATGTTGCCCACTGCAAAACATGACTTCTAAGCTACAAGATGCTTCACCAACCAGACCAGAGGCTGCCATGGCATTCAGAAGCCTGTGGTTTGCAAACACTGATGTAACATAGTACTGTAATGAAGAAAGGGACTTAGGGTCTATGGTATTTGCTATTCCTCCAGCACTGCAGTGCCTATGCCCAATTTGAGCCAGAATTCTACCCCTATATAGTACATGATCACTCTACCACTGGATCTGTGCTGGTGGACTGAGATACCCTTTGTTGTGGTCTAACAGGACCGTGGGCATTCCCAATTTCTAATACTCCTTTAGGAGAGGAACTAAACCTGTAGTGACCCAGCTATTAGTACTGGAAGTTTCAATGGCAGGCAAGGAGAAAATATGGCTTTATATAGCTTCGACAATGCAGCATACCAAGATGAAGTGCGGTATCAGAATGTTAGACAGTGATATCTTGAAAGATAATGTAGGGACCAATGAAAGCCAATACTAATTACTCCAGTACGTCACACAGAAAACTGTGACATCTAATTATAGAGTGCTTTATCTGGGTGAGCGGCATTTATATAGCATTTTTCATAAATACTGTATCTCAAAGTGTTTTACACTCAAAGTTGGTAGCAGCCTTTATACCTGTACAGAGAGGTTAAGTGAAACCGAATTAGATTTAAGGGCAGGAAACCATTTGACAAGTTAAGGACAGAAAGAAAAGAATGAGCAGAACAGTAGATTTAAATTAACTATCCCTTTGGAGACAGCAACAAAATAGGTTCTGCAAAACAGAAGCTTGCAGCAGTGTTCCCCAAGAGCAACCACTTCAACATCCTGAACACCAGCAAGTCAGCACATATCCATGGTACGATCATCAATGTCACCCTGCTTTCCAGTCAGGTGGCACTGTGAGTGGCATCAGCAACTCCCTCTGCAGTGATAACTATACCGCTGAAACCACCCTGGACTTGGCACAATCGGACAACAAGCAGGACATGACATTTAAATGGAACACAAGGAAAGTTAACCAGCTATTATTCAAAGAAGAGACAGGGCAGGCAGGAAGGGAGGAGGAGTGGCACTGTATGTGAAAAATGACATAAGGGCCACAGAGATCCAGGAGGAACAAAATGGGGGAGAGATACTGTGGGTTAAGATGGAAAGGAAATTGGGGCCAGCCATCCGCACAGGTGTGGTCTATAGACCACCAGCCCAGGAGGAAGAAACAGATAGGGAGCTGATGCTAGCCATCCAGAGGATGGCAGACAAGGGTGAGGTAGTACTGGTTGGAGACTTCAATATTCCAGACGTGGACTGGAGCATCCCAGCAGCAGCATCAACTAGGAGCAGATTTATCCTGGACCTCTTCAGGGTGCCTTCTCAAGCAACTGGTCATGGAACCATCCGGCAGAAGGCAATACTGACCTTGTGCTCACAAACAGGGACAGTGTGATGGGGTAAGAGTGGGGGGCACCTGGGGAACAGTGACCACCAGTCACTGTGGTTTGAAATCACAGAAAGAGTAGAACCTAACCACACAAAAACACGTATCCTGGATTTTAGGGGGGCAAACTTTGGGAAAATGGGGAGATACTTGAAAGAGGCATTAAGGGAATGGGCAGGAATCAGGGGTTGAGGAACAGTGGAAGTATTTAAATGGGATTACAAGAGCAACAGAATTATGTATTAACAGGTTAGCAAGAGGAAAAGGAAGAGGAGACCATTATGGTTTTCCAAAGAGGTAGCAAAGAAAGTGAAAGCCAAAAGATTGCATTCATGCAATACAAAAGACACAGGCAGAAGGGATAGGGAGAAGTACCAGGAGAAGCAAAGGGAGGCAGGGAGGTCAGTAAGGGAAGCCAAAGCTCAGACAGAAGAACACATTGCAAAATCAGTGGGTAGAGGGACAAAACCTTTACAGGTACATAAGTGAAAAAGAAAGGAAAAGGAGGGATGAGTGAGACTGAAGGGGAGGATGGGGGCTGTGTGGAGGATGACAACAGTAAAGCTGACATATTGAACAGGTATTTCTGCTCAGTCTTTACTAAGGAAGAGGAGGGTAATGGGTCTGAATGGAGTACAAGGGGTGAGAATGGTGCAGAAATGGACACAAGTCCCTTTACACGAGAAAGGGTCCTGAAGGAACTGGAAGTAATAAGAGTTGATAAAGCAATGGGGCCAGATGGAGTGCACCCCAGGGTCCTTAAAGAACTAAGAGAGGTGGTGGCTGAACCTCTTGCTATCCTGTTTAGCGATCACTAGAAACAGGAGGTACCCAAAGACTGGAGGATAGCAGATGTAGTCCCCTTATACAAAAGTGGGAACAAAGAGGAAGCAGGGAACTACAGACCAGTCAGCCTCACCTCGGTAGTGGGGAAGATCATGGAAGCACTACTGAAGGAAGATTGGTGGAACATCTGGTTGTCAATGGACTACAAGACCCAAGGCAGCATGGTTTCACTGGGAAGGTCAGTCAGACCAACCTCATTGAATTTTTGACTGGGTGACTAGGGAGGTGGATCAGGGGAGGCAGTGGACATGGCCTATCTGGACTTCAGCAGGCCTTTGACTCTGTGCCACATAGAAGACTATTGCACAAACTGGGGAATATGGGTGGGCAGGACAGTAGTGCGGTGGGTAGGTAACTGGCTGGGCAGCAGGACACAGAGGGGTGGTGGTAAATGGCTGTCACCCACAGAGGGAAGAGTGACCAGTGGGGTACCACAGGGATCAGTGCTGGGACCGGTACTATTCAATATCTTCATCAGTGACATTGCACAGGACCTAGAAGGCAGAATTTCACTGTTCGCTGATGACACAAAGCTCTGTAACAGAGTAGACACACCAGAGGGTGTAGACAGAATGAGAAGGGACCTGCAGAAACTTGAAGAATGGTCAGGGTTTGGCAGTTGAAATTCAATGCAAGGAAGTGCAAGATAATGCATATGGGGCACAAAACCCTGGCACAATATATCAGTTGGGGGTGAGGATATAGCATGCACCAAGCAGGAAAGGGATCTTGGAGTTATCATCTCTGATGACCTCAAGGCAGGAAACAGTATGGCAAGGCAGCAGGTAAAGCAAATAGGATGCTGGGATGCATAGGCAGGGCATCACCAGCAGGAAAGGAGGTCATAATTCCACTATACAAGACACTAGTGAGGCCGCACCTGGAGTACACTGTGCAGTTCTGGAGACCTTACCTACGTGAGGACATAGACAGGGTAGAGAAGGTTCAGAGGAGGGCAACAAAGATGGTGCATGGATTGCATCACAAGTCCTATGAGGACAGGTTGAAGGCACTGAACATGTACTCCCTGGAGGAGAGGAGGGAGAGAGGGGATATGATAGAGACATACAAGTATCTTACAGGGAGGAACAGGGTGCAGGAATGCACTATTTTAAGCGAAAAAGATGTTCCAGGACTAGAGGGCATGGGATGAAGTTGGAGGGAGGACGATTCAGAGGAAACGTGAGGAAGAATTTCTTCACAGAACGGGTGGTGGACAAGTGGAACACCCTGCCAGAGGAAGTGGTGGGGGCTGAAACAATCACGGGATTTAAGAATGCATGGGATAGACATAAAGGAATTCTGGAGGTCAGGGGTAAGGGGCAACAGACTTCCTGGAAAACATAAACTGAACTTACAAACTTAAATGGGCAGACTGGGTGGGCCATAGGCCCTTATCTGCCGACACTGTCTATGTATCTATGTATCTATGTATCTATGTATTATTCACGTTCCACCTGGTCTTTTCTATTATAGCAACAATGTGCGTCATATGAAACAACTGCACTACAGTAATTATTTTTCAGCATGGGTTCTTTAGGCTGTAACATTCATTATATAATATTTTGAATTTATAAGACATACCTACTTGCATTTAAGATAGAGATTTACAATTGGTATTGATTCTATTTGGACCACTGATAATAATCCAAGAAACATATGTTTTGACTAGCATACACCAATAAAGCCCAGACTGATTATTTATTTATTTTTAATTTTATTTATTTAATGTGCAGATTAACACCTTTGAGCCAAAGGCTCTTTTACAAAGGTTCCATGTCAGGTATAACAAACAGACAAACAATTTCCAAGGTTACGTTTCATAAGAGGAAGAGACAAGAATACAGTGGTGGTTTGATGGACATCGCTGTAGCCAATTTCTGATGACAGAGTACTGACAGGCTGTACATGAAGGCAAGTAGTCTTTGCATTTCCTAAATTATCCAGTTACAAGTAACGCATTTGGTAAGAGGTTGAACATATATTGTTAAGTCTTAAAAGAAGGCCTCAAGTAGTCGGGCCTGCAGTTAGGGAGCAGTGGCCTGAGGGGGCTTTGTCATATTTCGGAAAAGGGATGAGGGGTGGACCAGGAGAGTGGGGCATCCACCTAGAGGCTTTGTCAAGGAGGTGCTGGAGCTTATGGAAAAAACATGTCAGTACTAGGGTTTAAGGGACACTGTCAACCTTTTTTGCATCATATTATTTTTAGGTAAAAACCCACATTTTATAATTGCGTACTTCCTTTAAAGTTCATTGATGTGCTGGTTGTTTTATCTGCCTCCTTGCTTAGTAGTACCAAAATGCATGGTAATGTATTGCTTTGCCCAGCTTTGTTTTGCTGCATATCACTGAACTACTCTTAGTGCACACTTCCTGAACCTTAGAAACACCCTCAAACAGTGCAGTCACTCATGATACAATAGTCCCTTCTACTCCAACTGCAAGTAAATTTTGTATATATCTGTATATATATATATTGCTGGTGATGACGTGTCAGTGACACTGTACCTTAGCATATTGACTATGATTACTGTCGTGACTTGAGATATCTTACTATGTATGTTATGCTTCTCCTGACATCTGTGTATCTGCCCTACTTGCTTTAAATTGTACTCAGTATGTTCCTTGATTTCCTGTACTCTCCCGGGTCGTACCTGAAAATAGGCATGTGTTTGTCTAGTGTACTTACCTGGTTAACAAAAGCTAAATAAATAAATAATCAGTGGCTAGATTGTGTTGGGGTGGTCCTGAGTCCAGGAAAGATGCAATGGGAGCTGGTCAAGAAATGTAAACAAACATGTTTTGTTCTGGTAACACCAGTATGGTGGGCACTCAGTTTTTCACTTTTTAAAAGAACAAAGGAACCTAAATCAAACTACCAGCTGCATCAACAGTATCTACAGAATGTGAACAGTCATAAAAAGTATTTTTTCAACTGGGGTCACCCTGAGGCCAAAAGGGGTTGACAATGTCCCTTTAAAAATTGAGCGCTATCTACAAAAATGTCATTGGAAAACAACATAACAACATTTATTCCTAAAAAATAATTATCAAGTGTTATTTGATCTTCTTTGTTCAGTAAAAGAGCCCCCCCAAAACAGTGTGTTTTGCCAAAAAGGATTTATAGTTGCACCATGCTGATTAACATGTTTAACGGACAGTAACTGTCATTTGCATCCAGAAACTGGACGGCAGGAAATCCATTAATTTAGATCACTAACTACAGAGTATATGTACAAATAATCAAAGCCACTATACTATTAGAAATCAATGGGCTCAGTAATAGGATTTAGTCTTTGCACTCACTGTTTTATTTTAAAAGATTTAGATAAAACTATACAAAATTAAAAGGTGTTCTGACTCAGCAGATATTTTAACAGTTTTCACAACTGAAAAGTTGATTCTCAGTACTGGGTATGTTTTTTTAAAAGAATTATAAAAATGTTTTGAGGATGTCATTTTTAAAACAAGCAGAATACACAGAAAAGAAAAAAAGAGGATAAATAATTATGTTCCAGTTCTGACCATTCCCTCATCAGGAAATTCATCAAGTGCCACCATCGTTTAATATGAGAAGCATTTTGACTAATTCTGGAGACAAATTACTAAAATAAACTATGGTTATGGACCACCCGATGTGTATCACAATGTGCTCTGATGACAGCAACCTGGATCTAGGCACTAACTTGGGTGCTGGCCAGGGGGCCTGAGAGATGCTGCCACATAACAGTGCTCCCAGCCGAGGAGGAGATGACACAAGGTTCTGCTGCACTAGTTACTCCTGTGGTGGGCCAGAGCGCTGTCCTCTTCTACACAAGCGAACTAAATGTCGGTGTGACCTACGGGGGTGTTGCCTTGAAACTTACAGGTGGTAGGTGTGAACGAAAACATTGTAGGAAAAAGCTGACAGCCATCTAAATCTTTACCTTGATCGGATTTTGTTAACCGAGTCAGCTCGCTGACACACACATCCCTTTTTCAGGTATGACCCTGGACTGATAACATATAATATGGCAAAGGGAACATTTTTGCCAGGTACATACATCACAACAGCAATAACATTTGAGGTAACATGACAATGGTGGTAACATTCCAGCAATGTGCATTTCAACACATACAGGCGGCAGGATATACAGAGCTTGCATATCACATAAGATATCGAGGATAGGCATCATTTGACAAAGACAGCCGTGCAAGTCTCAGCGGAGACAGGTACAGCAGTTCTTGGAGGAAGAAGGCACTTTGAGCAGCCTTTTTAATGGTGGACGTGTGGAGCTCATCTGGATTGGAGGGGGAGTTTGCTCCACAGTTGGGGGGCTTTGTATGAGAAGGACTGTTTGCCAGCAGTTGTCAAGGAGCTGGGTATCTCAAGAGGTGGTAAAGAAGAGGTACAAAAGTGCCTACTCTGAGGTCTATGATCCAGTACATCCCTGAGATTAGGGAAGTAGTCACTCAGATGGCAGCAATCTGCTCTGACCCGCTGGCAGTCAACCCTTACTGGACTATACTACCATGGCTGAAGGTGAGGATGTGTGCCTTTTCCTCAGCCCCAGCACTGGAAGGGGCGAGGGGGGACTTGGGGGTGACAGGTAGTGGGGTCTGAGCAGCTGCTGCTAGATATCCAAAGAAATTTGTGAGAGGATGGATAACCAAGAAGGATAACTACCTTTAAATTACGGGTAGACTAGGTGGGCCTAGCAGTCCTCATCTGCCAACAGAAATGTATGAACCACTCCCACCTATAAAAAAGGTAATACATTTTGTCATTATCTCCTACACTAATTGTGGTCTCACAGTTCTTTTATTTATTACATTGCAATCCTCTACAGCAAAACACAGTGTAATGTCAAACTCAAAAACTGTGAGGTCACAAATTCATAATGCAGAGTTATGCGACACAGGTCCCAATTTTTAAACATGTTGCCCATTTGTTTAAGCACTACGGGAGAGGGGTACCTATGCAATAATTAAAAGGTTCAGAGTGTGTCTAAGTGTGTGTATTATATGTATGGCTCTGAACCCAGACGCAGGAAGTGTGACTCCTTATTATCTGAGTGCACAGAATGATCTTTAAAACATGGCCACAGTCACTGAGTTAGTTACCTTAGGATGTGCAAGTGGTGGAACAACAGTGGGCTGCATATAAATAACACTGAGAGAGAGAGAGAGAAAGGGAGAGAGGGAGAGAGAGCGTGGAAGCAGCACACAGCAGTTGTGACAGCTGTTAGGAGAAAGAATGTGACAGGGAATGTTCCCTGTAGATGTTCCATGGTTGGGAGGGCAGTGCCCCTGCAGTGACTGGGAGAGAGATTTATGGCACCATGGGGTAAGAGACCAAGTCAGTGACAGAGAGAGACAGAAAGAGAGAGAGAGAGAGAGAGAGAGATGGCGTGGGACAAAATTCCACTTGCTGTGTGTGGTCTGTCCTCTCTCTCTCTCTCTGTTTGCCTGGCCATTATTGAGTGCATGTGGTGGGGTTTCTTTTTGTGGCTGCCTTTCTTGTTCAAGGTAGTGATCCCCCGAAGCTGATACCACCTTCTCACAGGAGACAATCCCCCGCTAGTTTTGGGATGCAGTCCAGCAGAAGACAGAGAGCCCTCGCCCCCAAAATGGTGTCAGCTCACCTGCGGCCTCATGCCTCACAATGCACCCCAAGTGTGCATTAAATGCCTATAAACCCATACCCTGGGGTTATTGATAACTAAAACAAAGTATAAATTAAACTACAAAGCCTGGTGCCTTACCTCAACCCACACCGGCGACCTGAGTTCGGCAACGGACTTGGGTTACCGGGGGTCGGCAGGAGAGGATTGAGCATCCTGAGGATGGCTCGCCTCTCCTGGGGGTGGGAGAGTGGGAGGCATCGCTCACCAGTGGCCCCTAGTGGAGACCGGGAGCACAGCTGTAGCGACTCGACGTGGGGAAGCAGAAAACCAGAAAATCCGCCTGGTGTCGGCTCTCCAACTCCCGACACATCTGACACCTCCAGGGAGCCTCCTCGCCATCAGCAGCGTCTCTGGGCCCTAACAGAGAGTGCGCTGGGATGGCCCCTCCCCAGTGCCTTCCCACTCGGAGGAGGGGGACCCACATGGCGAAGGGTTACATCTGGGATAGCCCAGGGGGACTGGCTGCAATGTGAGGTCTGAAGGAGAAGCTCAAGTGAGGTTCTCGGGGTAAGTCAGGGTCTTGTGAAGCCTGAAGGAGTGGGGGTCACCAGTGCCCATGGTGGGAGTAAAAAGAAACAATGTTAAAAAAAACAAACTACAAAGCCAGCTAGCATTTGTGTCAAACTAATGGACTTCTGTTAAAAGCAACAGCCACTTAATAGGGACATACTGAGAAGCACCCAGGCATCCCTATTAAGAGGCTTCAGCTGTAACTATAACAACAGGCTTATATAGGGGAAGCAAGAGGGATTTTTGTTTTAATTTATTTAGAAAGTTTGCACTGAAGGATAGCCTCATTCAGCTGTAGCACCTACTTTTCGAGAGTGTCCTGCTAGAGAATTATAGCAGTAACGTTCAGTTACAGGTTTAGGTAGTTATGGATAGAAGCCATTCAAAACCATAAAACAAGCTACTGCATTATTTACAACAGAATGCAGAAAATAGTTTCTAAAAGCATGGGTGCTTAACAGAAAAGCATAGGGGCATTCTCACGCAGGAATGCTTGTGGAAAAACACTGCTCAATAGCAGGGCACCGTACGGCCACCTAGGCCCTCTCACTCACTGGGCAATACCAAAAGATGTGTATGGATGGCTACCTCATAGTCACATTTCCTCCAGCACTCTGACAAATGCTGGTTTGAAAATGTGTTAGTAATTTGCGGAGTTCTGAAATACCTCATCAGTTTTCCACCTATATTCTCTCTAATAATATGAAGCAGTTACTTTAGGCAGTCTGCAACAGATAACACTCAGCTTTTTTTTTTTCACTATGATATGTATTCTTTTTTTTTTTTTTTTGATGCTTTCTCCTCCTGGCCCCTCGGTTGGCTCCTCTTTCCTGGCATCCTCCTAGAATCTCTGGCCGCTGTCTGTCCCGCACCATCCTCTATCTTTGGGCCATCACTGAGTTTCCCCTAAGGCTTACCCCCTCATGGTGGAGTGGTGTGGAGCCCCCACACTCCCCACCAGGAACAAATCCAGTATTGGTGATGCCCTCTCGAGGTGGCACATTCCCGAAGGACGGCCATCAAGCCGCACAACCAGGGCCACCAATTTCCATTTTCTGTCAGTGGCAGAGCATGCAATGCTGACAGGGGGGCATGCTATGCATGTGTACACATGCAGCATGCCCCACCGGCTGCTCTGCCTCCATGCTCCATTGTACAGGGCCAGGCATGCTAACACCTGGCCGCTGCTAGGTGTCAGGTAATCGCCAGCCCCCCCCCCCCGGGAGAGGAGAGCTGTCCTCCGGACGCTCGATCTTCTCCCACCCCGGCCAACCCCGATGACCCACTCGCACCACGAACACAGGTCGCCGGCGTGGTAGGAGATAAGGCATCGCTGCCTCAGCCCTCCATGCCACTGGGCTGGCAAGATACGTATTTCTGCTTCCCACGTATATTTAAAGGGAAATGTCCACCTATAATCAGGCCATACCTCAGTGTGAGGCATGGCCTGATTAGCCAGGGCTCAAAATTTTCATTGAAATGGTGTGCCGTGCACACCAAAAACCAAGCACGGAACACCAGATTCAGCCCCCTAGTAAACCGCAGTGTATACCGCTTTAAGAAGCGAGGTTCGAGCAGCCGCCATTTTGTTTTGAGCACCTGAATTTTGCCTCAGGCACCTGCTTTGCCTCTGAGTGTTTTTGTTTTGGTTTTTGGCTCCGGAGACTGTTTGGCACCTTCTAAGACGATCTAGCCAACTGGAATGCCAATCAAAATCTCGTGTTCACTATCGAGATTACAGTCTCGGGCTGAGCTGTTACGCACTTGCTTTCCCTCAGTCCCGGGGCAGCAACCATGCCGACAGGACTCTCTTGCTCTGGCTCCTCACTCTGGACATCACTGCTGCTCCATGGTGGTCTGGTAAATTGGGGAGCTAATTGAAACGGGAGGGTGAAGGGAAAGGGAACAATACAGTCAGCATTTTGGGAGGTGGGCTGTGGATCAGGAGAGAGGATTTTCTGCGACTGATGAGCGTCAGTGAGCTTCAAGGAACAGTCGGGGGGGGAGTTGGAATAAACAGTGGGCAATGTGCTATTTTGCTCAGGTGTTTTGCAGATGTAGCCAATTTCTTTTCAAAAATTAGGCAGACTGCCTAACAAAAGGAGGAACAAAACAAAAAAGGCCAACAAGGGAAAACTTTTACTGGGAGGGCACTGCCTAGAACAAAAAAAAAACCAAAAGCAACAAGCCTGAAAAAAAAGCCTTTTTGGGCACATTCCCTGGCACAGAACACAAAAAAGCAAGGGAAAACAAACTTTGCCTTAGTACCCAGGGCAGTAAGTTGCCAGTCCAGAGACAGATTTATTGCCCAGTTTCAGGGAGGGGCACTGTGCCACAAAATAATTGAAGGCAACAACAAGGATAAAATGTGCCTTGGTACAACAATCATGTCCTAATCTCCCTGATTTGGCAAGGCAAAAAAGTCTTGATGTTTTCCCTTGTTTTTGGGACCACCCCCCAAAAAAGACACCAGACATTTCTTTTAAATTGTTTATCGAAAAAAAGACATTAGACTGCAAGGTATTTCACTGAAGTTGCTTTATTTTGTGCAGCTTGCTCATTTTTTTTTCTGTGCAGACTTCACCCTGTGGGGAAAAAAAAAAGAACATTAGACTCTAGGCAGTTAATAAATTTGCAATTGGCCAAGAATATATACATTTTCTTACCTGTCTGAGGACGAATATCAAAACCCGACACTGTTACTCCCCTCACAGCTGCCTGCGGTTGAATCTGCAATGCAGCAAAAACATTTTAGCGAGGCCCAGGGCTAAAAATATTGATATGACAGAATAAGTCTGCTTGACACTCACCTTGAACAGAAAATTCTTGATTGATGCAGAGACCCATATCTCTCTCTGGGGTGTCACAGGGTGGATTTATCCCAGTTAGTCAGTTCTGCATACACTGACCCTTGCCTGTTTGGTCAGGTGCTTCTTTGCTGGCAATATTAATAAGAAATTGCCAAAACTGCTAAGATGTGGTGTTTCTGGAATGCAGTAAAGAACCCTAAGACCATAGCAGCAAAGAAGGAGGCTCTTAGTAGAAAGGAGAGAGAGATGCTGCTTATGACAAACGTAAAGCAAGAACGACTTGGATTAGTGTCTTTTTAGGAGAGCACGTAACAAGTGCACCAAGTTGGTCCGAGCAGCCAAGGCCACCTACTATCGTTCAGAGCTAGCCTCTGCCTCAAGAAATTCTTCAAAGCTCTGGAAAACATTAAAAGACATGTCTGGACATGCACCTGGTAATTCCATTCCAGCAAAAATTAAGTCCGGTGGCAGCGTTATCTCTAACCGATTGGAGATATTGGAAGCCCTCAATAACCATTTTGCAACGGCAGGGCTAGCATTTGATACTTCCCCTGCCAATGACCTTGGCACAGCTCAGGGTGACCAACCCATGAGTCCCCCTTTACCGAGGAGGCCTTCTCCTTCCTGCCTGTCTCTCTAAAAGAGGTGGAAAACCTACTGCTGCAACTGGACACCAGGAAGGGAGCAGGCTCCGACTTCATAGAGCCATAGTATCTGAAATGTACCTATCATGTGCTTGCGGTGCCAATCATCTACCTACTCAACATGTCACTCTCCCAGGGTAGCCTCCCCCCTCAATGGAAAATAGCCCATGTCATCCCTCTATTAAAAGCAGGTGAACCCTGCGATCTAAATAATTACAGACCGATCTCCTTCCTCCCCATCCTGTCTAAATTACTAGAAAAAATAGAGAGTGGCCAGCTAGGGGTATACTTAGAATCCAGAAGCCTACTAAACCCGGTTCAGTCTGGATTCAGAGCAAAGCACAGCACAGCACCATAACAGCCCTAGCTAAGGTGACCAATGATTAGCTCCTAGACCTTGACAACAAGAAGCATGTCTGTGCCGTTTTCTTGGATCTTAGTAAGGCATTCAACACAGTCGATCACAGCCTGCTTCTTTCCTCCCTAAGCACCTTAGGCTTGTACCATAAATCTATGTGCTGGTTTGCAGACTACCTCAGAGAACGGAAACAGCAGGTTAAAGCTGAAGGTGATCTTTCTCTATTAAAACCTATGCTGAGGGGCATGCCCCAGCGCTCTATCCTTGCTCCCCTCCTCTTTGTAGTCTACATTAACAACATCAATGACCCCATCAAAAAAGTCAACATCCACTTATTCGCAGACGAAACCGTACTGTACTTGAGTCGTCCCACGACGGAAGCAGCCTGTGCAGACCTCCAAGCTGAATTTAACCTTCTACAATACCAGCTCATAAACAAAAAACTTTTACTCAATGTGAAAATGACAAAAGCCAAGCTCTTCTCCCCCTCCTTGCATGCAGCAATTCCTGCTGGAGAAGCTATCCCACAAATTACCACTGTTCTTGGAGAAACACTAGAGTATGTAGCTAAATTCAAATATCTAGGAGTTTGGCTCGATCATAAACTTTCCTTTGCTGACTATCTCGAAGAACTACAGAAGAAACTAAGGCAAAGATTAGGACTATTCTACAGAATTAATCACCTGCTCACAAACGAGGCCAAGATTCAACTGGTTCAAGCTACCTTCCTATTTTTAATAGATTACGTGGACCTGCTCTACAGCCACTGCACTGCCTCTGCACTGGCTAAGTTGGACACCCTCTACCACAGAGCTATCAGGTTCATTACTGGCCTTCCACTTTCCACACACCACTGCTCCCTGTACTCATCGTTAGGCTGGACTTCTCTTCACTATAGAAGGAATAGAAACGTCGCCCTATGGGCCTTCAGGGCAGTGACCAACAAGCTCCCCTCAAATGTCTCAGATTGTATTCCCTGGAGTGTGTTAGGCACCTATGCTCTAAGGAGCTATTCCCTAATTGCTTTCCAAGCTCCAAGGGTCAAAACTCGTTTCAGCAAAGCTGTTCTAAGCTTCTCTTTACCCACATTGTGGAACGGTTTACAAAGGAACTTGAAGCTGAGCTGCCCTGTTAGTCTGAATATCTTCAAGGTGCTCTACGATTGCTACATGAAAGCACCTTGCAAATGTTTTCCTCACCGCTAGCCCACTAATTCCACAACTCCCCCTTTCCATCCTGACGCTTGCCATGTTTCTACCCCTGGCTCTCACTCTTTCCCATTAACTCTTCCTGCTGCACCCACCCTTCCCTGTCCGCGCCAGCCTGGCTAAAGTCCCACCCCTTCCATAGTAGTGTCCCAATTATCTACCCCTCCTCCATCATTATCATAATAAACAAGTACACGACAGCCATCGTCACTTTCTGTGGTTTTAGCCCAATTTTTCCCCCAGTCGTCGGTAATATATCACTCCTCTTCTTTACCTCTCTAACCTGCCACCCCATACATGGCCTCTTTCCCTTATATGTTTAGTTGCCAGCTGCCTCACTCAAAAGATCTCTGCTTATAACCCCTGTATGCTCATGGTTGATTGTACATTTGCTGACTTCTTCAATTGTAAAATAACGCTGTTATTTATTTATTTATTTCAACCTTGTACTGTACTATACACACTGTATATACTTTTTCTTCCTTGTATATTATTGCTTTTCGTATATCTGCTTCGGTACTGTACTTAGATGTATTCATGACCAGGTCCACCTTGCAAATGAGCCTTGCTCAATGGTGCCCGCCTGGATAAATAAAGATTTTGATTGATTGACTGATTGATTGATTGAAACATCTGCATACTTTCAAGAACACTGGGTAACAAAGTATGCTTGGGTTGAGCCTGACACAGAAAAACATAATGTTTTGTAAATCATGTAATCAGTTCCCAGACATTGCAGATACAAAGGGGGCTGCAATCATTTCACTGAGCAGTCTTTACAAAAACATGTCAAGTCTAAGAAGCACTCCCTTTCTGATGCCCGATTTGTAGCTGAATCCCAGCAGGCATCTGTTGCTGACAGAGCAATCAAAATGCTCAATTCCAATTTGGCACGTTGTATGCAGATCTTAATTCGAAATGCACATGCCTTGGCCAAACATGCTAGGCCATATATAGACTTCCAGTGGATGTATGACATTGACAAATGTAAAGGGGTTGATATTGGGGAAATCTATCAAAATGACAAATCATGCCGCATTTCATTAGTAATATCGCTGAGGTAGAAAGTAAGAAGCTGGTGGATGTGGTGAAGAATGTGGACTTCATGTCCATAATGATAGACAATGCTACAGATTCCAGTATAAAAGAACAGGAAATAATTTACATAACAGTAAACAAGGGGGTGCCAGGTGTTTTTTGTGTCCCTGGAAAATCCACACAAAGTTGATGTAGCATCAATCAGGCCATGCTGTCACAGACAGAGTCATCAGAGTGAAAAAAGAAATTGGTAGGGCTTACCACAAATGGGGCAGCAGTGATGACCGGTGGAAGGGGGGGGGTGGCCGCACTACTGAAAAAGGATCTTTCTCACCTAGTCACGATCCGCTGCAATGCACATAGGCTGGAGTTAACCTTGAAGAATGTCTTAAAAAAATCATGTATCATAAAAAAATAGACAACTGCTGCTAGGGACCCATCTGTTTTATCATTTTTCACCACTAAACCGTAAAAATCTAAGAGAGTCCTGTCAGGCAGCGGGAGTAAGATGCCTTATTCCAACTAAAGTGGGAGGAACCAGATGGGCACAACACACATTTACAGCACTGAAAGTGCTCATCACGGACTACCCCGGGATCCTTCTGCACTTTGAACAGGTATGTACTACTGTCCAACTCCATTTTAAGCAACAGTCTTCTAGATTTGTTTTAAAATTGAAACTGCTAAAGCAACAACTTGTGCCATTTTTTTGTCTTCTCAGATGCACCATGACGGATTCCAAGGGGACCAAGCAGCGAAGGCCAAGGGCTGCCTGAAGACCATGCAGACCTGGAGATGTCTACGCTACATTCACCTGATGGCAGACATCCTGGAAGAGTTAACGAAAGTTAGCCTGCTTCTTCAAGCAAATGATGCTTCTGTGGGAGAGGTGTCTGAATCACTTCAGGACCTGAAGGACTGCCTTGTAAAGCTGAAAACAAGGTAATTTTGTTTTCCAGAATGAAGAAGTTTTACCTAGACTATTTCCCTCCACCCTAGCCAGAAAAAAAAACCTGTTAGTAATATCTCTCTGCAGGACAAGTTAGGCCAGGCCAAGGGATAAGTGTATTTTCCTTTTGTTCTTGTTTTCTAGACTTGGAAAGCACTTGTGAAATCTCGATGCCTTGGAGGTTCCCGAATTCCATGGATACGCCCTATCTCTTGATAAAGCAGACCAGTTTTCCATTGACAGAGACACTACTGACAGCCATGATCCTAAATGTCACAAACAAGTTTGAAGACATGCACCAGCTGGACTCCATTATGGTGGCCATGAACCACATTGTGAACTTTAAACAGTGGTCAACAAGCCATGCGAACTTGACAAGTGTGTTAGGGTGGGCAAATAACTCTGACTGGGTGACACTGGGAGAACCATCTTTGACTTAGTGAGGTGGATGTAAGATAGTTGTTTTCCAATTTGTTTCAGATTAAGTGGAGGATGCAGTAGCTGGTGTCGCAGAGGCATTCAGACCAGTCCTCATAGAACAGAACATAGATCCAGATGTGTGTAGCAGAGTGGACAAAACTAAAAAAATCACATAAAGAGAAGGCGAATCTCTTCTACCACTAACAATCAGCAAATTTTCAATGTACTGTCAGGCCGCAGGTCAGGTCAGGGTACATCATGCCCCCCCTCCCCAAAGGTACGCCAATGCTGTAGAAGCAAAGTGGCTGGATATTCATCAGGCTTGCCAAGACAAATGCCACAACATTTTGGGACTAGTAACCTTAATTCGTACTCTACCAGCAAGTACAGCTGTTTGTGAACGTGGGTTTAGCCCATTGAAAAGAATAAAATTCGACTGGCAAAGTTCATTAGGAAAGGAGAGTCTGATAGACTTAACAAGGATCTCATTACATACAATGTGAACAGGAATTCGATCCAATTCCAGTCGCTGAGTACTTGTTAAGAAGTGGTAGACTGATAAAAAAAGGCCTTCTTTGCTTGCAGCCATGGAATAAAAAACAAAGCAATGAGCAGGAGGAAGAAGAGGGAGACAGCTCAGGGTCAGAAGTAGATTTAGATGAATCTTTCATATCTGAAACGTATTCTGAAAAACGTTTGTCTGATGAGGATTCTCATGTTATATCTGATGAAGAACTTGAAAGTACTCCCATGTCAGTGTTGTGCCCTAGTACTAGTTCGCAGGAAACTGTTAACTGTGGGGAGAAGGGGGATTCTTGCATCACTGAGTCTCATCCAGATGATGACATGATGTTGTGGTCATGTCCCAGATTTAGGTTTGGCCTTTCTTTGCCATCCAGCTGCCGAGTCCTGCTTGGACTAATGTCTTCATTACAAAAAACAGTTTAATATTGATATTTGCAATCAGTTGTTAAAATGTGTTACTCCAGGTTTTTGGTGGCAAAAATAATTGCCTGGTCACGGTGCCAGATTTACAAGTCAGTAGATTTAAAATAGATCAGTACAGTCTAATTTGTTAAATCTGTGAGCTCTCTGTCCATGTTTTACTAATTTCAGTTTTGTTATAACAGACATGCGAAGACTAATGCTAACTTGTCGAGCAGCAGCACAGATAGCCAATCCTAGCGCAGTCCATCAGCAGCCAAGTGCAAGTTGGTGAAGAAGCTGAAAATAATGCACCACATCAGGTACTGTCTTATCTTACAATTAAATGTGCCTGGAATTTATCTGAGGGAGGCAGCTGAGCACCAAGTAGTCCAGATTTGGGTATGTGAACAGAGTAGCTTTCAGTCTTCATTATTTTTCTTCCCTTCTTCTTCTTAGTAGCCCTGACGCCCTACAATAAAATAATCATGGAGAGTCCACGCACCAACATGAGACATGGCTTACGGGACCACTCAACACAGCAAATCTGATAACTGAACAGTACAGTAACATTCTGGCCAAATTGGATTTCATGAAAAAATTACATAAATCTATCACGATTAGGAGCGGGGTATTTTAAATTTGTAAAATCTGGCCAACTGGTCATGTCATGGTAATAAAAGTATCACGTACTGTCACGTGCTGTAACAAATCATGTTGGATAACTGAGTCACGAGCTTCTGTATACACTGGCCAGATTAATTTTTTTGTGGCCTCTAACGATGGGGTAGACAAAAAGCAAGAAGACAAAAAGATGCTCATCGTGATAACGTCAATTGCTGCTTGAACATTTTAGCTGCGCATAAGCTCACTGTCACCACTGACAGCAAAATGCCTGTCCAGGGTTTTGTGCTGCATTTTTGGGTTAAACTGCATCATACACAACTTACTGTGAGTGTCTATACTGCCATGGATTTCAGAGACACTTTCTGTTTTTCGCGGTTTGTGTCAACTATTGTCAACTGTGATGAGATTACAGTCAGTCAGTGCTGCAAAAGAACTTTGAAAAATGTATGTAAATGCCTGCTGCTATTCATTCTGTGCATCATTCTTTCTGTACATGCACAGAATAAAGTGGAAATTCAACACTTTACCTAAAAATGATGTAAAGAGATAGGAAAAAATACATAAAGAAAAATAAATGAATGGAGAATTTTAAGAATTTGTTTTTTGCCTTTTATTACCCTTTATTTAGTTAAACAAGGATGTACTGATGGTTGGTGACATTTTGATAGCAGGTATACAAAAAAAGGGGGTGGCATACTACTTTCTGGGACAGAATACCAGATCTGGGGAATTGGTAATCTGTATGGTACACCACTTTTTAAAACACATTTCTAGTCCTGTTGGCATTTTCGCAAAGTGATTAATTTTTTTTTTATTTACAGCCTGGTGAGTAATTTAGATTTTATATGTCTGATCCTGCCATCCCTCCTGCTGGCATTCTAGACTGCAGCCGAAGCGTCCCTAGCAGCACACCCACAACCTCCCATGACTGTCCCAAGAATTACGTATGAGCCAGGAAGCAGTTACGGAAGTATGCATAGACGTCCTATATGAATGGAACCATCAGTAGCTCAGGTTTTAATTTACATGTCCCAGTGCTATAACCAAACTCAGAGCAATACTGAAGTGAACTATGAAACCCTAGTTAGAAGCCCCAGTGATTTGGGAACACAAGGCTACAGAGTGGTATAGTGACCCACAGAGAACAGCATCCTCCCCATCATCCGTGCAATCACTTCCTCAGCTAACTGGCACCCCCAGAGAGCATACTGAGCCCTGGTACTAACCCCCAAATTTTGAACACTTAGCAAAATGTGGAGCACTGAATACTTTAGGTTGTACTGGAATCTGAATGCAATTCTTTGACAGTTGCTGCTTCCTCAAAAGTTTTAAGATTGGTATATTTAGTCTCTCCTTTGCTGCATTTTGCAGGGACATTTATTACTGAAATAAACTCTGTTGTGATGATCTGAATGGGGTATTTAGGACAGGTCTGGGAGTGCACCAACTTCAAGTGGCCGTTGCTCTGGTGATGTCACCGGAAGTCCAGCATATTGTTCTACAGCACCCCCTAAGCAGGCGTTAGTGAGATCTTGGAGGGCATCAAGCCCACATCCCTTGCAGATGAGGCTGGGTACTGCAACATGCTATAGTAGTGACAAGGGGAAAGGGTAGGTAAGGGGGGTCACACAGGGTGTCTGACCTCAGCAAAAAAGAAATAAATCAAGGCATATAAAAGATGTACAAGTGCACCTTAATATGTTAAGAAATGATATACCTTTATTTATATGGAATAATGTAATATGCATACAACTATTAAAAATATATAGACAGATGGACAGATCACTCTATAAACAGACTATATGTGTTTACAAAATGGGTCAAGATGGACACTACAAATATTTCTCTCTAATTTGACAAACCAGGTCACCTGCCGTAGAAACACAGAATTTGATGGCAGATAAGGACTGCTTTGTTAAACAATTTCCCCTTTCCCCTTTCTACCCAAGCTGCCCATTTTCCCACTGCCTGTCCTATCCTATCCTATCCTGTCACTTCAGACCCTACTTAATCTCTGGCTCTCTTCCACCTGCTTTCCAGCTAAGATTCCCTTGTGCCTATCACATGCTTGCTTGAAGCCCACCATGTTTTTGCTCCCACCACCTCCGCTGGAAGACTGTTCTAGGCATCTACCACTCTTTCAATGAAGTACTTCCTCAAATCAAAGTACTTCCTCAAATCTCTCTCAGGTTTTTCCTCTTCCAGCTTCATTGTATGTCCCTTGTTTACATGCATCCTCTCCTAGGGTATGAAATAAGATGGAAAAAATGATTATCAGTTTCATGCAGGAAAGTGCTAATCAACTTTGAAAATGCATAGCACTTGGCACAGACTGATTAGCAAAATGAAAAATGCTAACTTTACAAAATGTTTTGACTGTGTAAACATGAATAAAAATGTTTAAAACTATTTAGCAGTCTAGTGCTATACAGTTCGGTTAGCATTACCCTCTGATATACATAGCATTTTGCTGTGCTATACCGGCCATTTACTACCCTGTTTTCCTCTGAAAAATGCTCCCATCCTCTACCTTATTTAAACCCATGAGGTCATGTCCCCCCTTTCTCTTCTCTCTTCCAGATGTATGTATTCAGGTCCTTTAGTCTATCCTCACAGGGCTTCTGATGCAGTTCTTGCACCATTTTAGTTGCTCCCCCGTCTATGTCCTTCCTGAGATGCCATCACCACAACTGGACACAGTACTTCAGGTGGGGTCTCACCAGTGATCTGTACTGTGGCAACATCAACTCCCCCTTCTACTGCCGATACCACTCCCTATGCACCCCAGCATTCCACTGGCTCTACCTACTGCCTTGTTGCACTGTCTTGCCAACTTGCAGTCATATGATTACTCCTAGGTCCCTTTTCTGTTTAGTGACCATCAATACCTCTTCTCCTCTTTTGTACTCCACCTCTGGGTTTCTGTGCCCTAGGTGCATAATTTTGCATTTTTTCATACTGAAATTCAGCTACCATGCCCTTTACCTCTCCTTGAGTTTTCTCTGGTCCCTGCGCATTCTTTCCACCCCCTCTAAAGTGTCTACCTTACTGCAGATTTTAGTGTAATCTGGAAAGAGGCATACCTTCCCTTCCAGTTTATCTGCAATGTCACTTATATTAAAGAGGACTGGTCCCAGCACTGAGCCCTGAGGCACCCCCACTGATCACCCTCCTTTTCCCAGAGTGAACTTCGCATAGCATCACCCTCTATCATCTATCCATTAACCAGTTTCTTACCTAGTTTACTACCTTAGGATCCACCTCTAAGCTGCTCAGTTTTCTTATGAGTCTCTTATGTAGCACACTGTTGAATGCCTTACTAAAATCTAAGTAGTCCATATCCATTGCCCTGCCCTGATCTATTTCCCAAATCACACAGTCAAGGAAATCTATCAGATAATTTCTGACATGACTTCCCCCCAAGAATCCTTGCTACCTTGGGTCCTGTAACCCACTGGATTCACGATCTCCACAATCTGTTCCTTTAGCAGCGATTCCATTAACTTCCCCACCACTGATGTCAGACTTACCGGCCTATAGTTGCCAGTCTCCTCCCTGATGCCACCTAAATGGGACTACATCTTCTCTCCTACAGACCTCCAGGACAACTCCTGTTCCCACTGAGTTGTTGAATACGGCTATCAGAGGTGCACCAAGTAACTCTCCGAGCTACATCAATACCCTTGGGTGTACCCCGTGTGGCCCCATACCTTTATCCGCTTTCAGATCTAGGAGTCCCTCCAAGACTCTCTCCTCTGTAAATAGACTTGTGTCTACCTCCCTCCCCCACCTCCCTCTCCCCAGTGCTCCTGCTGCTTTTATGTGCCCCATCTCCTTCGCTTTCTTTTGTGAAGACTGAACAAAAGTATTTTTTTAGGATATCCACTTTTTCCTGATCCCCTTCTGTACATTTCCCCTCTACCCTTCTTAACCTTACAATCCCTCCTGTCATCTTTCTCTTTTCACTTATGTGCCTAAAAAAGGTCTTACACAGTTACATAGTAGTCGTCGCAGAAAAGGACCTCCTGGTTCATTCAGTCTGCCCTGATACAGTTTTGCTCCTACTTCTTTAGTATAGGTCCTGTTGGACCTGTGTCCATACCGCCCCTCTGTGTTAATCCTATCCCTCTGTGTCTATCCCATGCATATTTGAGTACTTCCACAGTGTTGACACCCACCACTTCCTCTGTCAGCCTGTTCCAGGGTTCAACTACCCTTTCCATGAAAAGGTACTTCCTCAGGTTACTTCTGAGCCTCCCCCCTTCCAGCCTCATTTCATGGCCCCTTGTCCTAGTGCTCTTCCTTTTCTGTAGGAATCTGTTCTCCCCTACTTTATTAATCCCCTTGACATATTTGAATGTCTCTGTCATGTCCCCCTCTCCCTTCTTGTCTCCAGCAAGTACATGTTTAGTTACCTGAGCCTTTCCTCATAGTTTTTGTGATGCATGCCCTGGACCATTTTTGTAACCCTACTCTGCACTAGCTCCACCTAGTCGATGTCCATTCTGAGATGGGGCCTCCAGAACTGGACACAGTACTAGAGGTGTGGCCCCACCAGTGACCTATAGAGGGACAGGATTACATCCCTCCTTCTACTTGTTATTCCTCTTCCAATGCAACCTAACATCCTGCTTGCGTTTCCCACTGCCTTCTCATACTGACTTGTCACTTTGAGATCATCTGTTAGGATGTTTCCTAGGTTTCTTTCCTGGTTAGTTGTTGCCACCTCCTCACCTTCCAGTTGGTATGTTGCCTTTGGGTTATTCCAGTCCACATGCATGATCTTACACTTTTTGGCATTAAATCCCAGCTGCCATATCCTTGACCATTCCTTCAGTTTGTTTATGTCTCTTCTCATCCTATCCACTCCCTCCTGCGTGTCAACCCTGTTGCAGATCTTTGTATTGTCTGTGAACAGGCATACTTTCCCTTCTAGTCCATCTGCAATGTTTCCAATGAAGATACTGAACAGTAATGGCAGGCAGTATAGCGCAGTGGTCTAGGGCTCTGAGCTGCAAATTTGGTGACATCCAGCAGACCAGACCTAGGTTTGAATCCCACAGCTTCCACTTGCATACTGTGTGACCCTGAGCAAGTCACTTAACCTCCTTGTGCTTCCAGGTCACTCCTATAAAAAAGCTTTCAGCTTAGTGTGCTATACCTGGTTAAACAACTAAATAAAAAATAAATAAATAAATAATGGTCCCAGGACTGACCCCTGTGGTACCCCACTTGTAGTGTTGCTCAGATAGTGCTTTTGTGGCTCCTACCACTATCTGTCAGATAGTGCTGGTATCCTACCTAGGATCCTACCAGAAAGTCTATCGAAGACAGATGTAGGATCCAGGGTCAGATAGCGAAGGATCCTAGTTAGGATCCATGGATCCTAGGTTAGATAGTTAGGATCCGGGGTCAGATAGCAATGGATCCTAGGTCAGATCCAGGGATCCTAGGTTAGACAGTTAGGATCCAGGGTCAGATAGCAATGGATCCTAGGTCAGACAGTTAGGATCCGAGAGGGATCTTGCTAGGATCCACAGGGTCCACAATATTTGTAGGATCCATGCACTGGATTCTAGAGGGTAGAATCCATGGTCAGACAGCACTGCTATCCTACCACAGCAACAATCTGGCCAAATAAGAGGTATCTGTTGGTATCCTAATTTTTAGGATACTATCTGAGCAACACTACCCACTTGTCACCTCCCCCTCCTCTGACCTCACTCCATTTACTACTACCCATTGGCTCCTGTTACTTAACCAGTTCTGTACCCTCTTTACCACTTTTGTCCCCAACCCTAGACTGTTCAACTTGTTAAGTAATCTCCTGTGTGGGATAATGTCATAGAAACATAGAAATTGTCAGCAGATAAGGACCGCCAAGCCCATCTAGTCTGCCCGTAAGTCTATCCTTGTTTGTGGCCTTTGACTCTACTCGGTGAGTGGCTATCTCCTTTCCTTCCCACCCTAAGGGTCCCTTTATGTCAGTTCCATGCATGTTTGAAGCCCCCCACTGTAATTGCTCCCACCATCTCCCACAGTAGATTGTTCCATGTATCCACCACGCTTTCTGTGAAGAAACACTTTCTCACATCCCCCTCATTCTGCCCACCTCAATTCTCATATCTTGCTCCCTCGTTTTTGCAGTTCTCCAATATTGAAAGATGCCACCCTCCTGCACCCTGTTTATGCCCTTAAGGTACCTGAAGGTCTCTATCATGTCTCCCTGCTTCCTCCTTTCCACCCATGAGTAGATATTGAGATCCTTCAATCACTCCTCATAAGTTTTCTGGTGCAAGCTCTGTACCATCTTTGTCACCCTTCTCTGGACTGCCTCTACCCTGTGTATGTCCTTAAGTAGATGCGGCCTCCAGAACTGTACACAGTATTCCAGGTAATGCCTCACTAGTGTTTTATACAGCGGAATCACCACTTCCCTCCTTCTGCTAGTGATACCTCTGCCTATGCACCCTAGCATGCCACTGGCCTTCACTGCAGCCTTTGTACTCTGCTTAGACACCTTGAAGTTATCAGAAAGGATAATCTTGAGATCCCTTCTTCCTTAGCGACTGACAGCAACTTCCCCCATCCTGTAGCTCTCCTCTGGGTTCCTGCGTCCCAGGTGCATTATTCTACACTTCTTAGACTTGAACCTCAGTTGTTTATTGAATAGAAACAGAATTACAATCCTTAGACTCGTTTGCAAAGGCTCCACATCAATAAAAGTAAAAATACAGAGTAAAAATACAAGAATAAGATATATACAGGTATCACAAATATACAATTATATTGTAATGACACAAGGACCAATAGTCCTGGTTTTAACTTACAGTATATTGTGGATTACATCAACTGAGAGCATACAGAAGTTTCTTGGTCAGTGCTAATACAGGATACAGTTTTGTAGGATCCTGAAGGACCCAGAGTCACAAAATCTGGACAGTGTGTGGGGGGGGTGGCATCAGACTAACCATTTGCTACAGGATAATTTACAGGGATAGAGTAGGCTCCTGTGTAACAATTTTCTCTGTAATTATGGTGGGGGGGTGGCAACAGAATGTGTGTGGGATTAATTACAGTCACAGATTGCTGAGTCCAGGAGCAGGGTTTTGAGACCTGACTTAAATAGGCTGAGACTATGGGTCATGGAGATGGAGGACGGTAGACTGTTCAGCCATAGAGGGGCCCGATAGTGCAAGGATCTTTGTTCAAGCGAGGTTCTACAGTGGGGAACTAGCAGGGTGGAGTTTGCTGAGTGCCTTAGGGTCCGTCTATTGGGGGCTGTGCGGATGAGTGGGTGGAGGCTGATGGGGGCTTGCTTAAGTTGTATCTTTCTGGCAAGGAGGCATGTAAAGTACTTAAGTCTGCCTTGGAAATTTAGCCAGCCTGTCTGATTATAAAGCTCACATGTGTGTTGCCACACCTTTACCAGTTTTCCAGTTTCCTTAGGTCCCTCCTCATTTTCTCCACCACTTCTGGAGTATCTACCCTGTAGCAGAGGCTTTCCTGAAATCCAGGTAGGTCGCATACACTTTTTATTTTTATTTATTTAGTTGTTTAACCAGGAGAAACACACTAAGCTGAAAGCTTTTTTACAGGAGTGACCTGGGAGTACAGGGAAGTTAAATTACTTGCTCAGGGTCACACAGTATGCATGTGGAAGCTGTAGGATTCAAATCCAGGTCTGGTCTGCTGGATGTCACCAGATTTGCAGCTCAGAGCCTTAAACCACTGTGCTATACTGCTCCCCCCCTAGTCCACGACTCACGTCACCCAATCAAAGAACTCGATCAGGTTAGTTTGGCATGATCCCCCACCTGTGCAGCCATGCTGCCTTGGATCCTGTAGCTTATTACTGGTGAGGTACTCCACCATCCTTTCTTTTATTAATGTCTCCATTACCTTCTCCACCACTGATGTCAGGCTCACTGGCCTGCAGTTCCCAGCTTCCTCCCTGTTCCCACTCTTGTGGATTGGTACCACATCTGCCCTCCTCCAGCCCCGTGGAACTACCAGTTTCCAAGGACTGATTTAACAGGGTTGCTAGGAGAGCAGCCAGCTCCTTCCTTAGTTCTTTTAATATCCTTGGGTGCACCCATTAGGTTCCATAGCCTTGTCTACTCTTAATTTGCCCAGTTCCCTAAGTATTTTCTCCTCCATAAATGGGCTTGTGTCTAACCCTCTCCGGTTGTTCCATTTTCCTTTCTCTGTGGACCATTTCCTTCTCCTTCCTCCGTGAACTGAACAAAAGTATTTGTTTCGTATGTCTGACTTCTTCTAATCCTCCTCCATACTTTCTCCTCCCTTGCTCTTGATTCTCACTATTTCTGCCTTGTTTTTCCTCTTTTCACTGATAAATCTGAAAAGTGTCTTATGATCCTGCCTCACAGATTTAGCTGTGGTCTCTTCCGTGAGGGCTTTAGCTTCCCTAATCCCTTTTGCTGCTTCTTTTCTTTTCCTCTTATACTCTTCCCTATCCTGTTCCTCCGTGTTGTTGTGTACTTTTTGAATGCTCATCTCTTTGCTCTTAGAGCTTGTGCTACTTTCTAGGTGAACCTAGTAAGCGGTCTCCTCTTTCTCTTGTTCTTTGATACCTGTTTTACACAAAGACTCACAGCATCTTCTAGGGCCTTCTTTATTTTCTTTCACCTGTCCTCTACCCTTTCGTCATTTTGTATCATTGCCAGAGCCTTGCTAACCCCCTCCCCCATTCTCCTAAAGTCTACGCTCCTGAAATCCAGGACCCTTGTTTTTGTATGAAATGCCTCTTGCCTATCCTTACATTGAAGTGCACTGTTTTGTGATCATTCATTCCAAGGTGTTCCCCCACTGTGACTCTGGTTATACTGTTCCCGTTTGATAGTACCATGTCCATTATGGCCTCCTCCCATGTTGGTTCATCCACAAGCAGTCTTAGTAGTACCCCTTGAAGCTCCTCCAGGACCTCCCTACTCTTATTAGTTGATGCCACTGGGATGTTACAGTTCACATCAGGCATGTTAAAATTTATTTATTTAGAAAAGTTTCACCAGGAAAGGCATACTGAGCTGCAACAGCGTGTTTCCAGATGTGTCCTGGGGGAAGGGGAAGAGGGAATACAATATTGAATACTGAGTCAGTTAAAAAAATATATATACATAGAGGTAAGTCTGTACAGAAAACAGTAAGGCAGGACCCAACACTTTGCAGGATAGCAGGCAGTACTTGACAAAAACATAGACTATATTCATAAATCCGTTTACAGATAAATACATAAATGATTGCATATTTACATTTCAATTTACACACACATTTAATTAGATACAGGTACATAATCGTAAACCTACACACAGGGTGTGCAACACATATATATTTGCTTTACCACATGTGGTGGTAGGAAATAGCGAAAAAGGAAGGACTGAAGAGAAGGAGCAAGAGGGGTGGCAAGCTTTGCCCACAGGAGAGGAACCCCAGGGGTATGAACAGTAAACGCAGCTAGTGTTAAACGCTAGCAGCCTGCCTGGGGAGGGGTGAGGAGGGTGAGCTGTGAAAAATGAAGAGTAAAGCACAGGGAGGAAAAGAAAAAGGCAGGAGAGGTGGGTCAGGTGCAGTTGCAGGAGAGTCAGAGGCAGTTGAAAGAGGGGGAGATTTAGTGACGAAGAAGGTGGGATAGCGAATGAGTAGACAGGGCAGAGCAGATATCTAAGGAGAGGGAGTTCCAAATGTTTGAAAAGTGACAGGAGAAGGCTGCTCTCAGAGAAGTGGAAGAGTAGGAAGGAATGGCATGTTTTCTGTAAAGGGAGTTGCGGAGAGAGTAGTGGGGGATGGGGGCATGGAAAGGAAGGTGTGGAGGTAAGGTGGCAGGGAACCAAGTCAGAATGTTCCAATTAGTGAGGCACTATGGGCAAGGCATCTGGCCACGGGGGGGGGGGGGGAGTAGGCAGTGTAGAGGTCACAGTGGTGAGTACGTGGCTGACAGGCAAGAGCAAAGCTACAGAAGGAGTTGAAAAGAGTGTCCAGTCTGGTAAGGGTGATTTTGGGGGCAATGCTATAAACTATGTCACCAAAGTCAAAGATTGGGAGGATCATCTTATAGACAATCTCACAGCAGGCTGGTAGGGGAAGGCAGCTCCGGTGTCTATAAAGAGTACCCAGTTTGAGAAGTAGCTTTTTGTGGATGGCGTTCACATGCCCAACAAAGTCAAGGTTCCTGTCGAGCCCAAGCCCGAGGTATTTAAAGGAAGAGACATCTTCTAGTATGTAACCATAGAGTATGGAAGGTGGGGGTGGCATTAAGTCTTGCGAGCTTATGCATGGTGCCAAAGGTCATAATGACAATCTTTCTGGCATTAAGGGACAGTTAGTTTGCACGAAACCAGCACTGGACATTGTGAAGTCCAGCTGGAGGCTGGTCACCACATCTGAGAAGGAGGTATCCCTCAGAAGTACTGGAGACATACTAAACAGTATCTTCTGGGGGTACCCTGACAAGTGAGCACTACCAGAATAGGGTTGCACTATACAGTGTTAGTCTGGTAAGCACTCACATGGACAGCAAGGGGGATTTACGGCGCTTGCTGTAAGCGCTACCCTGGTTGCTGTCTGGGTTGCTGAAAGGGGATAAGAGCACCAGGAGCCAGGAGGCTGGCCGAGCTGCTCCCTTGGTGTGGAGGACTGGGGCATTGAGCAGCTCGGGCAGCAGCAGTGGAGACCAGGGTTCTAATCCTGGTCTCCAACCTTTCAGCATACTTCCGGAATTATTTTTTAATTTTGTTTTATATAGGACTGTAACTGCCCACAAATTTGAACTTTCCCTGGGATCCGCTCCCCCCCCAAAAACAAAGGTGCAGTTTGTACCGCACGCACCATGCCAATGTTATTCTTGTTGGCACTCTTTGGACCCAGTGCCTCATCTGCGTACAGGTGAATGTTTGTAGTTGAGCAGACAGCAGGTTGATCATTTAGAAATATTGAGAAGAGTATCGGTCCGAGTACCAAACCTTGAGGAACATCTGTGTTTATGGGGGAGAGGGGGCTGCCAATCCTGACTGCTTGTGACCTACCCATGAGATATGAACAGAATCAGTGAGTGGCAGATTCAGAGAGCCCAGCCGCTGCCAGCTTGTTGAGGAGAAGGGAGTGGGCAACAGTGTCGAAGGCTTTGGCCAGGTTAAAGACACCTGAAGTGATGAGTCCCTGATTCATGCCGGAGGGAATGGAGTCAGAGAGCCTGAGAAAGGAGGTCATGGTGGAGTGGACCATATGGAAACCAGACTGGAAGGGAGTGAAGAAGGAGGAGGAGGAATCACAGAAAAGAGAAAGCTGAGCCAGAGCCAAAAGCTCTTGTAATTTAGCAAGTATTGGAAGCAGAGACATCGGGCGGTAGTCACCAGTGTTAGAAGAGTTGCTGCCCTTAGGAAGAGGGAGAACAGTGGCAAGCTTCCAGGTGTCAGGGACAGTAGCAAGTAAGAAGAGGTTCAGAAAAGTGGAGAGAGGGAGAGCTATTGCTTGGGCCAATAGGTGAAGGAGCTTGGGGTCAAGCCTATCTGGGCGTTTGCCCTTGTGCTGGTTGAGGGCAAGATGGGCTTGCAGGGTGTCAGCAGGAGAGACTGGTAGGAAGGAGAAGCATGGCGAAGAGGAAGTAGCAGTAGGAGAGGCTGGTGGAGGCGGAGCTTAAAGGGGAAGGGATGCTAGGAGGGTGGAAGTGCAGGTGGTGAAAAAGATGTTGAATTTGGTAGCTACAGTGGTCGGGTCTGAGATGGGGATGTCACCTACCTTTATGACCGGGGGGAAGGGGTTGGGCTGGCAGGGGAGAACAGTGCATGGACTACCTTCCAGAATTTCGAGGGGCTGTTAAGGTTTTCCTGGAAGGTGGAAGTTAAGTATTCCGCTTTGGCGAGATGGTTAGCCCTGGTGTAGGCATCATGAAGAGCACGATAATATAGCCAAGTCTTCAAGAACACCTAATGCTTTGTAAGCAGTCCACGCAAGGTCACGAGCAGGCTGGCAGCTCGATTAATACCCAGGGGGAGGTGAGATCCTCGAACCCTGGTCTTCCTAACAGGAGTATGCCAGTCCCAAGCATTTAGGAACTGTGATTAGATTAAAGAGTGCCCGTCTGTAGAGGCCTTTAAATCTGCCCTAAAATTTGTTATTTATTTGCCATTGCATTTTCTGACACCCGAATATCTGCTGTCAGTATGATCTGTTTTTATGAATTTTATTTGTTTGTTTTTACCCGTTCTGTTTGTTTTTATTGCTTTTACTGATGTTTTTATGGATGATGTACATTCTATGGTCTATTTGGAATAGCGTTTTATAAACAAACTTTGCTTTTGAAATAACTCAGGCCTGAGTCAATGAAGGAGGCCTTGGCAATGGGAGACCAGTCAGTTCCAACAAGTTCTCTGTGTGGGGAGGACAGGTCTAATGATCTAAAGGAGTGGAGCTGGAGGATATTTGGCAGGACTTTGGGGTGATGTATTTTGCGCACACAGTAGACCATGTGATGATCACTGAGTGCATCTGGCAGAATTCCTTAAGTTATTGCCCGGTGGGGGTGTGACACCAGAACCCAGTCTATCAGGGCATGTTTACCTGACTTATGGTTTAATCGAGTAGGTTCAGCTATTAGTTGTTTTAGATTCAAGGAGGAGATGTGGTTGCAGATTTTGGACTGAGTGCTGGACAGCCAGTTGATGTTGAAATTGCCAAAGATGTAGAGTTCACCAGTTGAGGAATGGATGATGAGAGTTGAAATGAGGTCTGTGATAGAGGAGGGAGAGGACGAAGGGAAGCTAGGGCAGCAGTACAGCTTACCCACGAAAATAGGTAGGGAGCAGGGAAGGGACAGTTTTAGTAACAGAAGACAGGCAGGGGGGAGGTGGTGGAGAGACAGATGGTATACTGGATGGATGAAAAGATATAAATGGCCACACACTCTCCCTTGGTTGACCGGTCCTGTCGGCGGAGTAACTAGGAATGGAGATGGCAGTGTCGGGGATTTTGAAGGACAGCCAAGATTCAGTGATGATCGGGGCACTCGGTTTCAAGCTAGTCATAAGGAGTTGGAGTAAATCAATCTTTGGGAGAAGACTTCTGATGTTAAGGTGTACTATTTTTAGTCCTTTTGGGAGGTTGGTGGGGATGGCTTAGGATTGTCCAGGGTTAGATTCATTGCCCCCCCCCCCGTAAGGAGCAGTAAGATGATGAGTAGTTTAGAGGGGATGGATATCCGTCTCCAAAGGGGGAATGGCTTATAAGGATAAGAGGAGACGGTTGGATTGAAGGTGGAGCTGTAGGAGAATTGGCTGGATCTAAGTGATGCTAAGTGCAAGCCGGGAGAAGGGAGTATGGATGAACCTGGATGCCAGGGTGAGTGGGGGAGGGGATGGATACACGAAGATGGGAGAGTGGGGGAGGAGCAGCGAGTGCAGGGGATAGACGTTGGTAGGGTAGGTTGAGAGGAGGGGGGATGGATGCCGAGGTGAACAGGAAGGGGAGGGTGGCAAGGACAAGGAGGAGCATAGTGTGTATGAGGATGGAAGGGGAAAGAGACAGGATGGTAGTGATGGAGGAAGACAGAGGGAGTGACAAAACAGAAGAAGAGAGTTAAAGGAAAATGTAGGTGGCATGGTCAAAACACTTAGGTTTGTAGGACCAATATCTATAGAAGCCCCTAGTGGCCAGTCCTTAGAACGAACTAATGGCAAGTGGGGAGATATACCCCCTGCTGGACATCTCCCAAACTGCATTCGGCATTTCCTTATCCACTTCCTCTTTTTGTGTAGGTGATCTTTATGTAACCCCTGCTCGTAATGAGGCTCTCCATTCACCTCCAGTGCTACCCATAACATCTCCATTTCCCCTCCTTCCCTTGGTATCTCCATGGCCCTAACAGTGTTCTTTATGTACAATGCTACCCCTCTCCCTTTTTGCCCTCACTGTCCCTCCTGAATACCATGTACCCCCGTATCGACACCTCCCAGTCTAAGTTTACATTGAACCATGTCTCTGTTACTGCTGCCAAATGTCCCCTTTAGTGACCCTCGGGCTATTCTTTCCTCAGTTTTTGCCTTTGCACTCCTCATGGTCTTCCCTGCTTCCCTCTGCTTTACCTGATACACCTCCTTGTCATCTTCCCTCTGCATCTCTTTGTTTCTTTATACCTCCTGAATGCTACCTTTTTAGCCTTCGCCCGTGCCTATTTGTGCCCACATACCCATGGTGCTGCATTTTCTTTGTGAAAAGATTTCATACCACTTCATATTATAACAGCAATAAAAAAACACTCCAGGATGTGACATCCACTGGGTGATATAGTTAGTCCTCCTGGGTGTGTAGACTGAGATGCACTCAACCTTCAGCCTTATCATGCCTCAGCAAACCTAAGGAGTGCCTTTCTCTCCTAACAAACGCACACCTTGTCGTGTGTTACTGGCCACATATACAGGGCCGGTCTGATAGTGCAGCGACTAGGGGAACCTTTTGCAATGCCATGGCTTCACCTATGTCTGCAACACCACTCTGGACCTGCCCGAGGGGGACTGAGCATTCCACAGGTCACTCTTCTATGCTGGAAAGGAAGTGAGGGATCCTCTGTTGCATTATTTCTCAAGGGGTGCCAGTAGGAAAGTGCAGAGAGGACTCAGATGGGCAGTGGGTTGACTCTGCCTGGAGGAAGGAAGAGGACAAGTGGAGGTTGGGGTATCAAGGAGGGAAGAGAGCAGGTAGAGGGTGGGGACTCTGCATCCTGCCACAGGGAGGGGAAGACGGGGAAAAAAATGGCTGCAGCTTCCCAGAGGATTATATCCTCTACGTTTTGTCACAGATGCAACAGGTACACTTGAGACACCTAGACTCCATAGCTTCTCTCCCCCAACAGGATATACTGTATGCCCAGACATTCAGTTAATGTATTTTTAGTGGAAGTCTAATACCGCCACAAGTCAAAATCTGGGAAAGTCAAAATACTTCCTAGATCCCACAATTTGGAATATAGTATTATAGGAAGGATCAATTTATGAACGTTAATATAAACATTAGTGGTAAAATACAATTTCTTTTAGAAAAAATCCATAATTTCATGGCTTCTGTGACTTCAATTTTGGAAGCCATCCAATTTTGTTTTTTTACATCTGGAAGTCAATGACTTTCTCTCCCTTTATTTTGGACATTTTTACCTTATTTTTAAAAGTCAAACACTCCCCAAATGGAGTTAACTGAAGCCCTGTGTATGCCTCTAACTGACAATGGCAGACAATACACTGGAGGGGCTGACGTGCAGGGGCACTGTGGCTACATCAGTATGCTCATGCTGCCATTCAGGCAAGGGAAGAATGAGGAAAAGAGCCATCCATCCATTTG
Source organism: Neoceratodus forsteri (assembly GCA_016271365.2). Classification (NCBI taxonomy): domain Eukaryota; kingdom Metazoa; phylum Chordata; order Ceratodontiformes; family Ceratodontidae; genus Neoceratodus; species Neoceratodus forsteri. The sequence goes on from CM057455.1 coordinate 494,841,626, forward strand.
AAAGCTAGATTAGATCAATGCCTCTACTGTCAAGATTTTGAAAAGAATGGAACTCTTATGTCCTGAGCAGCCAATTCACCTCAGCACCAGATGAAATCAGGCCAAGAAGGTGAATGTTCCTAACCTGTGGGCACTGCCGGGGGCCATGGGGGAACAAGAGGTGGACTGGCTAGGTGGGACTGGGAGGATGCATGGTGGCAAGCTGGACAACTGTACAATAAATCTAGAAAAAGCTAGATGAACAAAAATAAACAACAATTCCTCTTCCTTAAAGAGCTCCTTTCCTGTCTTATTTCACATTGCATTGCATGGACCCTTCACTCCCCTGGAGTTCCTGGATGACTAAATAAAAATTTTTGTTTTTTTGGTAAAGAAGGATAATTCTAGGCTCTGTACAGATAAGAGCTTGATCCTTTCTACTCCCCGGTACAAAGTCACGCCCCCGCACTTCAACGTTTCGTGATGTAATAGTCTGTTTAGCATTAGGGCTTGCCACATAGACTATTTTAGGGACTTTTTAAAATGCTTTTCTTGTGTATTTTAAATGGTTAATATGACCAAATCAAAAACGATGCTTAACTAACAAGGGACTTGTAAGTTGAGCAGTGGCTTTGATTTGTTTCAATTGGCCATTTAAAATACATAAAAAAAGCATCTGAAAAAACATCCTTATAATCTAAGAGGCACGACCCTGCGCCTTCTGGATTATTACATAACAAAATGGGCATGGCTTTGTATCAGAAAGTGAAAAGGGATCGGGCTGTAAGTTTAACAATGCCTATACATGATCCCTTCCTTCCCAAAAAGCACAGAAAGTACAGTTACATAAAAACTTACCGTAACAATAGATCTTCAACAGGAGCACATGTAGTAGGAAACACTGTTAGGACTAAGCCGCCAGGCACCAGGACCACACGAAAATTTCTAGCTAGCAGTACACGATGGGGGACCGCTCCCTGATGTCGGCACATCAGCGTCCATTCTGGTATAAAAGGAGCAGTCCCCCACACCCACCTCAGTTCCCCTCGCCAGAGACCTTGAAGCAAGGTCTGATAGGAGAAAAAATCAGGACTCCTGAGGCCTGGAATAGCTGAAATGGAAAGAGAGCAGGGGTACAGAGGGAGGGAAAATAAGTGCCTACTGCAAGAGCTTCTCTCGAAGATCTACTGTTACGGGAAGTTTTTACGTAACTGTACTATCTTACTTCAAGGAGGCTTTTGGAGTAGGCAACACAGTTAGTGCAGAGTCTCAAGCAGTACCAGAAGGAGAACTATCTGGGAGGAGAGGAGATTATACATCCTCAGCCAGAAGGCTGACCTCCAAAAGAAGGCTGGCATCAGGGAAAGGAGACACTGGCAGAGAGAAATAAGAGTCCACCTGAAAAAGGCCATAAAGGGATCAACCCCAGCGGGGAAGAGGAAACGAAAAGTCTGGGCACATGCAAATTCTCCTTCACCGAAGGAGTGCATGCCATTTAGGTTTCCAAAGAAGAACAGGTACTAGCAGCTGACTGGACCTGGGTCAGATAAGATAGTCCAAATCCAGACCTTAACCAGGGCTAGAAGGGAGGGACTAGACAGACGGAAGAGTCCATCACTGGCTCCCATGTAAAGCCAAGGGAGGCAACCCACAGAAACAGGGGAGCCCAAAATGGAATCTTCCAACAGGAAATGCAAGGAAACTGCTAAAGGAAGGCAAGCCAGGGGGTGGTCGAGGAGATAATCCTACTGGCTCGCGCCCTGATCTAAGGACTTAATCTCTGAGCAGAGAGTGTTCAATGAGACCATAGTTCACTGTTGTCCCTCAGGATAAGGAGGGAAGGACAGGAAAAAAGAACTTGGTACCTAGCGCCCTAAAGAGAGCAGCCCGAGGAAGACACCCCGAAACCACAGCAACCTGAGGGAGAGGAGCGTAAATGCAACTGCCCCAGAGTAGGGGAGTACCTCCCAATAGGGACGTCAAGGACTGTCCCTGTCATGTCCAGCAAACAAGCAAAAAAGGAGTAAAAGGGAGGTCCGGGGAAACAGTAGGGACCAAACGAGTGTGACCATAACCCCCTCAGGATGGAAGGGGGAGACCCACACCCGAGTAGCGATATCCACCCACTGGACGGGAAGAGAAACCCCGGAAAAGCCCAGAAAAAACCTGGTCGAAGAGAAAACACCCCACAGTGGGGAGAATCTATATCCCCACTACGAATTCTTCCTCCCCATCTCCACACTTGGTGAAGTGGGGCGAAGGGCCCTCACAAACAGTGGAACAGGATGCCACATGGCTGCTTTGACAAAGTCCTGCGGGAGAGGGAGGGAGAAAAGGGGGGGTCTGGCTGCCCGCCAGGGAAAAAGGTATACTGCCCTAGAAAGAAGGCAGGGCAAACCTGCAGAAACCCTTTGATAATCTAGTGACCTACCTCCCCCAGGTAAGTCGCCTTCCTAAGGGGCTCCAAAAACCTGCAAACATCGTGAGGTGAATTGTTGCCCTTAGAAAAGTATTAAAGGGGGACCCCTAAAGCCCCTACAAAAACCAACCCCTAAAAGGGGAATCCGGAAATATCGACAGACTGTAGAGCGGGAGAGAGGGAGGGAAACCATCCCAATCTCCAAAGGTAAAAGACTAATGAGGTGATGAGCAGCAAGTGAGGGGATCTCTCGGAAGGATTAGTAGTGATAACCACTGTCTGGGACCCTGGCCATGTCGAGGTCGTTCCTAACACACAATGTCAGAGAACAACTGATGTGATGTCCGAGGTGCATGAGGACAGAGGAGGCTCATCAGGTGGAGGCCTGACGAAGGCCTGTAGTCTTACAAGATGCCCCTTGGGTTTGGAAAACCTCCAAGGATGAAAAGCCCGACGAGGCCATCTGTGGCATTCCCAAGGAGGCCTGTGTGGGGAAAGACTGTTCCAACTGAAGTTGAGTATTAGGCCCTCCAAAACAAACAGAGGGACCTAGGGAGACCCTGGCCTTGCCGGTGAATGAAAAGTGACCCAGGTTTTGGCCGGAGGCTGGATGCACCTCGAGTCCAAAGAAAAAAGCCCTGGTGAGAGCTGGACTACCACTCCAATCTTTAATGGCCTAGGATCAGAAACCTGGAAAGAATTCTTGTGCCCTGAGCAATCTGAAGCTGGCAATTTACAGCAGTTCCCGATATGGGTCTCTGAGAATTCCGGGCTCCAGGATATGAAGAACTGATGTTAGGATCTAACTCGTTACTAGAGGCGCAACTGACGTTGAAATCTGACCCTCCACCCTAGCGGTGATACCACCAGCATGTGGACAAGGAGGGACTGAGGACACCGCCCCAGAATAAAATGAGTTGGTCCCTGCACCAAGAGTGGGATCCACCAAGGATATGCCCACTGCCAGCAGTAGAAGATCCAGGCCAGTGCAAGCGGCCACTGGGGACAGAACACGAGTCTCAGAAGCGCTGGAATAAGTCCTAGTTCTCCATTTAAAAGGGAGACCAGGAGAGTCCAAGCCTGACATCTTGGTCACATCCAGGGCATCCCATGCAGAAGGGGAGCCCTAGGAAAGAGAAGAAGACTGCGAGAAAAACAACGGGAGGGGATAAAGCCTTCCATGCAAATATGTAGCCCTCCTCTGCTAGAATCCCCGAGTCTTCTATAGACGGAGAGGAAGGGAGTAACATCTGAGTTTAGGAAGATGAGGCCGATGCTGACAACATGGTGCCCTCCACTCTACTGGCTTTAGCGGCTGAGGTAGCAGCTGTCGAAGGGGCCTTGCGTTTGACCCTCATATCCCAATGTCGGTGACAATGCCCTTGAAGAGTGTCGGATTCCATCAGTGAACCGCTCTGGTGTCCCTGAGATTTGGGTTGAAGGGAAACTCCCGAGTTCTGAAGGAAGGACAATAGTGCCTGAACTTCTTCCCCGAACAAGACAGGGCCTCGAAAAGGTGCATCCAAGATGGAGGCCTGGACCCTTGAGTTAAAATCAGTCAGACAAAGCCAAGCATGATGTCTGTGGCAGACAGTGGAGGCCACACTACAGGCTGTCGCATCCACCGTATCATAGGAGGTCTGTAAAGCTTAAAAACCAATGCTAGAGGCTGAGACAAGAAGGTGTTCCAGCTGAGACTGGGTAGGGAAGTCCGGAAGAGAACGCAGCCAAGTCCCCGATTTGTCCAAAAATGGACCGTTGATGCATGAGCATGTGGGCTAAATAGTTTTGAGCCCACAAGTCTAAGGTTGAGGAGGTGTACGTCTTGTGTCCCATAGAATCCAAGAATTTGGATTCCCGGTCCGAAGGACAATCCCAAATGTCAGGGCCTTTCACTAGCATCTGGTGATCCCTCGAGCACTGAGGGGTCGGCCTTAGGATGGGAACCAAAGTGAGCTTTGCTGTCCAGGGCTTGATATAGACAGTCAGCCTTCCTTGGAGTGGCAGGAACCAGTGCTGGCTGCTGCCAAACTATGAAGGAGAAGTCATCGTGTGGAACCACCAATGGTGGGATCACAACCGACTCCATCTTGGGAAGGTGCAAATGTTGCTAGGTGCCATCTTTGGGGGTCTTGGTCCTCCATGCGCCACCCCTTGGACACTTGGATAAATTTAATCATTTCCAGAAATGATGGATCCTCTGGGGGATTTAGGCATATCCCTAACCCATATATCCCCGGAGGGTGAGTGAGTGAGGAGGAGAAGGAGGAGATTCCAAAGAATCTGAGAACACATGGAGGGACTTCTCTGAGCTGAAGGCCGAACCAGGCAGAGGGGAGATACCGGAGGTGCTGTCCTCCAAGCGAAAACCCCTGCCAGGAGGGGAAGCCTCCAATTCCAAAGGCTGAGTGGTCCTTTCTTGGGGGAAAAGCCGGCTCAGTGATTGAGAGACCATACTGGGATTAGGAGCCGACGCCCACCAGGCATGCAAAAGGGCTCCGTAATCCACTGATGTCCGGCAGAGCAGCGTCAGCTGAAAAGCACAGCCTATCTAGTAAGATTGGAGGAATGATCTTTGGGGGAGATTCCGGAATCTCCAGGAAGACCACCAATTCTTTCCTGGTGGCATCCTCTTCCTCAGAGTGGAAGTCTGTGGCTGAGGACAGCTGCTTCATCATACTGGAAAAATGTGGGGTCCTCAGGAGGAGATCTAGGTGTGTGCTTCACCAAATCCTCACTGACAGAGGAAACAGTGGACCTGTCAGAGAAGGATATCTTTCTCTTCTTCCTCCTCATCCTCTGGAAGAATGAGGTCTGGATGGTACTCCTCGGCGTCAGCCTCCTCTAGGCATCGGCTGCACCGACAATGGCCTACGGGAGTTTTTCCATGGCCAATGAGAAGGTGTCGATGATGAGGCTGCTGTCGATGGGGTTGGCAATGAGGGCCAAAGGGCACCCAGCTGTTGCATAATTACATTGCTAAATTTGACCAGAATATCATTCAGTTTGACATATTAATTTTTCGGGAGGGGGGAATCAATGGCACAGACGTTGATGGCCCACCAGTTGAACCCTGAGAACCCAAGGAGCCTGTAGCCCAAGTAGGAAAAGTGGCAGGCCTCGATGGAAGAGTTGTCAAAGGTGGGTCTGACAACCTGGAGGTCGACGACCGCCTGCCCTAAGAATTGAGCGTAGATGCTGTAGGTATGGATCTGGTGGGCACAGAGACCTGGACAGCAGATTTCTTGGCCAGTGTGGCCACAGCCAATGAAGATCCCCCAAAATAAGGAGAGGCTGATGGGGAATGAGATCGGCGGGGGGTGGTTGCGATCCTGGTCTTTTTTGGGACTTTTCCACATGGACCTGTCTCGGGCCTTGGAGACCTGGGAGCTTGAAGAACTGGTAGGCAACTGAGAGACCAGTACCCCGGAGAACCCCTGCTACCTGTTGATCCATCAGGAAATTTTTGAGAGCCTTTCTGCATGGTCTGAGGGTTGTTTGGTTAAACTTCTGGCAGAGCTCACAGTCAGAAACTTCGTGGTCAGGACCAAGACAGCAGACACAGAGAGAGTGTTCGTCTGTGGAGGCAATCTTCTTTCTGCAGTGGCAGCGATGGAAGAGAGATGTTGAAGGACTAACTCTTGACATATACAAGTTGGAGGAATCTCTTTAGAAAAAGAGAGTCTGAAAAATAAAGTCAGAAAACCCATAGGTGAAAAAAGGGGCGAATACTGCTATGGAGCTTCAGCAGAGACCCAAGCGAGCGAGTTAACGACGGAAAGAACTGAGAGGAGGAGCGGGGCCACTCATGCCTTTAAAGGGTTGATGACATCGACGACGTGGGAGGCCCCAGCTGTCCTGCTGAAACTTCTGTGTGGATTCCCCTTCACCGACGGTGCAGTTCCTATGGTGTTACCTGATGATTGAGATACCCCCGAAGAAGATCTATAAATTTTCATTTACCCATCCAGGAACTTCTGGGGAGGTAAGGGTCTATGCTGTGCTTTGGGGGGCACACTGGAAAAAGGCATGAAAGAGGCTCTTTAAATTTCCTAGTTTATGGTGTTTCTGCGAGTCTTACTGTATACTTGACCCTTCCCCTCTTTTCTTGGTTCCTGTTGGTCATCTCAACATGTGACCTTGGGTATTACCTCTATATTGATGATACTCAAGTTTACATTTCCTTTGACTCTTTATGATCCTTTTTTGTCCACTCTTTTTAGAGGCCTCAATCTCACTAACTCACAATGTCAGCAAAACCTTTTCCACTTCAATGTTTCAGAAACTGAAGTTCACCCCCTTGGTAAACCCAGTGTCCTCAAAAATGTCTCTACAATCTCTCTACCTTTACTTAAATCTAATCTCATGTTCTCTTCGGTTAACAATATAGGGGTTGTTATTGATCCTAAACTCGCCATCAGTTCTAACATCTCTCAGCTCTGTAAATCTGTCTGATTGTACTTTGCGATTTTGCACACATTCGTCATTGCCTTCATACTACTGCGTCAGAAGCTCTCATTCATGTCTGTTTTCTACCACCTTGACTGATGTAATTCTCTTCTTTCTGGTCTTCCCAAGTCTCTCCACCAAAAACTTCAACACATTCAAGTTGACACTGCCCATCTTTTGACCTACACCATATACATGTTAATGCAGATAGGACTGGTATAAAAAAGGTAAATAAATCCCATCATGTAGACTGCAGGCAGACAAGCATGAAAATTAACATTTATTCTCATGTACGTCCACAAAAATAAACATCTATTTCATCATACGTATGTCATCAACCATTTAACGAATCAAGAGAAGTGGTTTATTTATACTAACAACACATACTGGTGTTGTAGAAACCAGTTATTACACTTGCCCTGACTGTATAATCAGATGAATTTTCACTTGTACCTCCAAGCCTAATTATGCACTCATGGCTATGCCACTAGTGAGCAAAGAGATTTGAGGTACTTATGAAAAGAAATCTGATTACACAATCAGAGTAACTGTAATTACTGTTTATCAGTTTTTGTGTACCCCATGTATGGCATAGCCTGCATATTCACCATCTCCAAATAGTCCTTACTCCAAACTTTAAATCTCATATCAAAATATAGTTATTTTCTGTTGCCTGTCCAGCTTATTATACCAATAAGGGTCTAGTTTACCTAATGGCATAATTAACTATAATTTTTGAAACTTTAAATGTCCTTATAATTTTTTAACTTTCTTTTTATTAGCTCCCCAAGAGCTCAGATATGCACAAAGTACAAATATTGTTATTTTACAATTGGTACAGGATGTTCAGTACAGACAAAACATACATTGAGGTAATCTTATAGTAAGTAACTCTTAGAACTTCCAACTGTAATAATGAAACACACCCAGATCAGATTCATATAAAGGATAAAAAGAATAGCATCAAATGTTTTTCTATCGTCCACCCTCTTACCTAATAATTTTTCTAAACAATTTCTGGAGGAAAAGAAGGAGGCATGGTGTTTTTTATGATGGAAAACATAAAAGCGACGAAGATACAGGGAATACAGGGGAAGACAGCAGTATTGTGGTCACCTGGGAAATGGTACCACTATTTGCAGTGGAGCGGTCTACAGACCTCCAGCACAGGGGAGGAATCAGAGAAGGTACTGGTGGAAGCCACTGGTAAGATGGTAGAAAAGGGGAGGTGCTCCTGCTGGAGGATTTCAATCTGCCGGACATAGATTGGGGTCTCCCAGCAGTGGCTTCAGACAGAAGCAGGACATTCTGGACTGTCTGCCGGGGGTGTTCATCAGGCAACTAGTCAGCTGAGCCAACCCACTCGTGATGGGGCAATACTAGACCTGGTACTCACTAACAGGGGCAGTGTTGCAGACGTCAAGGTGGGAGGCCACCTGGGGACCAGTGATCACCATATGATGTGTTTCAGTATAAGGACAGCTGCAGAATTGAACCACAAAAGGGCCAGGGTCCTGGATTTCAGGAGGGCAGAGTTTATAAAGATGGGTGAATGCTTTAGGGATGACCTGGTGGTGGTGCTGGGTAATGACCTTGGTGGGGTGGAGGAACAGTGAAAAAGAAGCATATTAAAGGCAACAAACCTCTGTGTTAAAAAAGTGACAAAAAGCAAGAGGAAAAAGACAGTTATGTCTCTTGAAAGAGGTAGCTGAAAAGAGACTGCTATGCTTCTCAAAAGAGGTAGCTGAAAAGGTAAGGGCTAAAAGGGCAGCATTCAGAAGGTACAGTATAAGGAGATGCAATGGGAGGAGGATAGGGAGGTGTGTCAGGGGAAACAGACGGAAGTAGAGAAAGAAGTAAGGAGTGTAAAGGCACAAACTGAAGAGGAAATAGCTCAGGAGGTACCAAAAGGGACAAAACTTTTTCAGGTATGTAAGTATGTAAGTGCAGAAGGGGACCAGGAAAAGGCAGACATCCTGAACAAATACTTTTGTTCCATGTTCGCACAGGAAGGAGAAGGTGAGGGGCCACAAAAAAAATAACCAAAGCTTTGGAGGAAAGGAGGAGGACACTAGTCCTTTTTTGGAGGGGAGCCCTAATCTTAAGGTGGACAAAGCTATGGGATGAGATGGGTGCATCAAAGTGTTTGAGGGAGCTCAGGGAGGTACTGACTGCACCTCTGACAATCCTATTTAACAGCTCACTGGAAACAGGAGTGGTTCTGGAGGACTGGAGGAGGGCAGACGTATGCCCCACTTCACAAAAGTGGTAGCAGGGAGAAGGCTGGCAATTACAGTATAGGCCACTAAGTCTGACACTGGTGGTGGGAAAGTTAATGGAATCACTACTGAAGGAAAGGATTGCGGAATATCTTGAATCCAATGGATCTCAAGACCAGAGGCAGCATGGATTCCCGGAAGGAGGGGAGAACATATGTCAAACGAATCTTACAGATTTCTTTGACTGGTTGACAAAGGAATTAGATCAGGGTGGAGAGGTAGACATGGGCTACTTAAATTTCAGTAAGGCTTTCAACATTGTTCCAAATAGGAGCGTAATAAGCAAGCTGGGTAACTTAAGAGTGGGTTCAAAGGTGGTAAAGCCGTTAAGAAATTGGTTAGGGGACAGGCGACAAAGGATGGTGATAAATGGAGTTCACACTGAGGATAGCAGGGTGACCAACCAGGAGCATCTGGGATCAGTTCTGGGACCAGTCCTCTTGAATATCTTTATAAGTGATGCTGCAGAGGAGCTGGAAAGGAAGGTATGCCTCTTTGTGGATGGCACCAAACTTTGCAACAGGATGAAAATTTTGGGGGGGGGGGAGCTTGGGGTTGTGGAAATGATGAGAAGAGACTTGAGAAAATTAGAGGAGTGGTCAAGGGTATGGCAGTTGGGTATCAATGTGAAAATGTGCAAAATAATGCACTTAGAGCACAGAAACCTGGGGGCAGAGTACAAAATGGGTGGAGTAGTACTGATGACTACCAAGCAGCAAAGAGACCCGGGGTTATTATCTCTGATGACCTAAAAGTGGCCAGACAGTGCAACAAGTCAGCCAGTAGGGCTAGTAGGATGGTGGGGTGCATAGGGAGGGGTATCACCAGCAGAAAGAAGGAAGTGTTGTGCCTGTACAAATCGCTGGTAAGACTCTACCTTGAGTACTGTTTCCAGTTCTGGAGGCCACATCTCCAGAAGGACACAGACAGAGTGGAGGGGGTCCAGAGGAGGGCAACTAAAATGGTGCAGGATCTGCATCAAATGTCATACAAGAAGAGAATAAAACATCTCAATATGTACACTTTGGAAGAGAGTAGGGAAGGGGGGATATGATAGAGACCTTTAAATACCTCACCGGGGTAAATAAGGTACAGAAAAGAAGTATTTTTCAAAACAAAAGGTGCTCAAGAACAAGGGGAAATGCTATTAAGCTGGAGGGGGTAGATTCAGGACAGATGTGAAGAAGTACTTCTTCACAGAAGGAGTGGTGGATTCCTGGAACAGCCTTCCAGTGGAGGTGGTAGGGTTCAAAAATGCATGGGGCAGGCATGAGGGAATCATAGTGGAAAGGAAGGGGGAAGGTAGAAAGAGCTGTACATCAAGGAGGGTCTGCGGTGATAATGTTGGTAGGGAAAAACAGGCATACTAGGTAGGCCAAGCAGTCAATATCTGTCATCATATTCTGTTTGTATATTTCTGTATAAACTCCAGGCATTTGTTATTACTGGTGACTATCTACATCACTGATTATTTTTGGTGAGTTTTGATGCTCACTGATAACAAGGCTGTTAATGTCAAGTTCCAAGATCACTGCAGCCTCAGGCACCTAAAGGGAAAGTACACTGGCACCAGAGAAGGTATTAGTTGGGGGCAAGTGAAAAAACTGATAAATAACATACACTGTAAGTATACACATACTCTGTAAAGGCATCTCATGGATCTAGTGACAAATATAAACCACTTATGCGAAGATAAATGCCACCAGAACCCCTTAATGCCATTAGAACCTTATAACAACTGGCTAGCATTTTTTCCCCTTAGGGAAACTGGGTTATAATTCACTGTTATAACGGTGAAGAAATGCCGGCTTTCCCCTGGTCAATGCATGCGCCAGCTGCTGCTCTTCCATTCCTCTCCGCCTTTCTGCAGCACCGCCCACCCGCACATTTCACCGCCACTGGCACTAGCTGGTATCTTAACTTAAAAAAAGAAATAAATAACTGGCCTATGTGTACTATTATGCCTACTCTTTAAAAAACATGAAGGAAAAAAAGGGAAATAAAATATTTCAGCAGTGAAGCTACGCCTGCAGACTGTGCTGAAACCCGGGAACGGCGGCTGCACAGGTATGTGGCTTTATTTTATAAAATTGCTGTTGGGAAAAATCGCTACTCAGCAATTAATTAAAATAAAACATGGGGTGGTGTGTTTAACTCGAGATTTTACACTCACCCTCAGTGCTGGATGCTTAAATAAAATGTAGTATCCAGCACCTCTGGTGTGTGTAAAATCTCGTTAAACACACCACCCCATGTATTATTCTATATCTTATGTACACTTGGGTGCACTTTCTTTAGTATGTAAACTACAGGCATTTGCAACCTTATAACTGGTGAGTTTCTGTGTCTGCTTATTATCCAATGGTTCTGAATTATAAACTCACTTATTGTAAGGCTTTAAACAGAGAGTTCCTAAATCTCTGCTGTCTCCTGCACCAAAAGTTAATAAGACAGAACAGATGCCAGAGGCGCCAATGTGGGTACTGTACAGGTGGATCACTCTCTGAAAACATAGCAAATAAAATACACGAAGAGTACATACAAGGCTGTAATGGCATCTTGGTGTTATGGTGACAGATACAATATAAATGTTACCCAAGTCCCTCAGTAACATTACAGCCTTATTATGCATACTTGGGTGTACTCTATATAAGCAGTAAAAGACAACAGGACTTTAACTGTACTAGGTTTACCACATGCCCAGGGACATACTTAGGAACGAGGCCAAGGACAGAGTGCCCTTTCACCTCTGGAAGTGCGGCATACCTGGTACAATCAATGCCCTGGAGTGTTTTATTGTGCTATTAAAATGGGTTTTTGTGGCAATTGAAAAAATACATATACAAAGCTACTGAAAAATTATAAAAATATGTCAGTTTGTGATACAGTCCTTCACAGGAGTGAACCTACAGCTAAACCAAGCAGGAATCAGCAAAAATGCTGTGTGAGAGACTGAAAAAGAAACAGTTTTCAATAAAGTTGTTTTCCTGGGTGCTTCCTCAGTGTTTGTTAGTACTGCATGGGAGAGACAGTGTGTCATGCAAGCAGGGGTGCAGACAGAAATTTCTGGGCCTGGGACACACCTTTAGGACTGGACTCCCCTCACACTCCCATCCCCTCATAAGACATATATAAATCAATAAATGAATAAATTGTGCTGGCCCGGTGGCGCTGAGGGTTGAGGCGCTGGATGCCACACTGGCAACCTGGGTTTGGGATCGAACTCAGGTGCCGGGGGTTGGCAGAGGCAGGAGAGGACTGAGCATCCAGAGGACTGCTCTCCTCTCCTGGGGGAGAGCAGTGGGATTGTCTGGCATCCTGGCAGCCCGCTATGGAGATCGGGGGTATTACAGGACGGCAGGCTAAACTGGAGGGGTGAGCGTGGCAGATGCCAGCAGGGTTGCCGTGCACCATTGCACGCCACGCTCATGGGAGGGATGGGCACAACTAAGAAAATCCCCCACTGGCCAGCAGAGAGGAAGAGGGCTCTAGGGGCTTGGCCCACATCCCAACGCCAACCCAAGCGCACCAGGAAACTCCTCAGGCACCAACCCAGCTACCAGGTAGGCCCCTTGAGTCTGCAAGATTGCCAGGGGCGGGCAAGCCCTCCCCGGGGGGGTACCCAGTTGCTGGGGGACTGGGCCCTACCAGGGTGGCTGGGTGAGGAGTGCACTGACAGTGGGGGGTTCAGGCAGGAAGTGAGAGGCCACCACCGAGGTGGCTCCTTGGAAGGATGCCCTGACTGAGATGGGTGTATAAAATAAAATAAAAATAAATAAATAAATGATTAAATTTATATTTAAATAAATAATGTGCCACCACGCCGCTTAATGAAAAAAAGACTATAAAACTGTATAACAGATTAGTACTTTATTTGTATAATGAAATTAGGTGCATTCTACTGTACACCCTCCCTCTAAATTCAGACTGCAATCCCTGAAGATGAATGCCATCAGGCAGGCACCCCCCTTGGCTAGTCTTTAATTAACATGGATGGCTGCTTAATCGGTCATGGGGTAACACACCGACTTGAGGAAGAGGCACCAAGCCTCAATATATAGGGGACCTGCAGCCTGTGCTGGTAAATAAACCTAGACCATAGTGATTTAAATCTTCATTTCTGAAATTAAAATAACCTTTTTGAACAGCTGAGCAATTGGCTTGGCTTTGTGTATGTGATGTCTATCAGGATTTGGAAGAACTTTGTTTTAGTTAGCTGACACAGCACTGTGTGCTGTTACACTACATACCACCCCCAAACACCTCACACATTCTGCAGTCAGGTCAGGTCAGGAGGACACACTTTTTACCAGCTCTGGTGATTTTCAAACAAAGAGGATGTAATCACATATCATATTCACGTACAAAGTAGTCCAGACAGACAGTTCAAAACAAGCAATGACTGTACACCACTCAGGCTGATTGCAGCTCGGTAAAAAAAAAGAAAATAGTTGTTGCTTCTCAACTCAATTTAAATGAGTGTAGAGAGTCAGAGTACCCACCATTTCCCATAACCTGCCCAAGCCCTGCAGCTCTAGCCTTGGAATGAGGGGAATCTTCCTCCAGAGCAGTCTCTGGAGTCTGTCCGACCTTGTCCTCCAGTTCAGTTTCCAAGTTTAGGGAGTCCTTCCATCCCGGTCAGTCGGTCCGATTGATTAAAGAAGAAGTTGAATACATTTTTATTATTAATTAAGCAGTGTGATTGGAGGTCGAGGAACGAGTAGTGTGGACTGACTGAGGAGCAGCAGCATGCTCGACTTGCGACATCATGGAGCGTGGGGCCGTGGCCTGATGACCTGACCTCTGACCCCCGCTCCCGACCCCTGGCTGGCAAATTTGTCACATATCAGGAAGTTCTGTGGTGTGGAGAAGTAGAGGAGACTGTTGCTGTCTATAGCCAGCCCGGCACCATCTGCTGGCATGACGTGGGGTCCAGTCCGAACCTGACTGAGAGAAAGCATGTTCAACCCGAGTGAAGGAGGATGAGTGGGCTCGGAGGGAGAGGGTAAGAAAGAGCAGGGAGGTCAGGGCTGCAGCCACAACAGAGAAAAGGGGCAGCACAGAGCCAAGCAGAGAGAGCTACTGTCTGTAGTTGGAACTCCGACGTTGTCACCAATCCTTTTCTTCGGGGCGCACCATCAGTATTCTGGTAACAGATTCATAATCGGATGTCCGGGACCCCCTGAGCCACCAGGCCCAGGACAGTTGCCCCGGCTGTCTCACCCCCACTAAGGCACCCCTGCATGCAAGCAACAGTTTGTCCTAAGTATAAACACAAGCACCAGGGGAATTCACTTGAGCAGGCCAGGGGACATACCAGAAGGATATCCACAAGCACGTTTCCACAGAAACAGTGGTGAAGAAGTGTAAAAGACTGCCAGAGGAAGTGGTTGGTATTAACCAAACCAGTGAGTGGATTCAAACAATGGTGGAAGAGGCACAGGGCCTTAGTAAGTGAGTTAGAGGGCAAAGGATAAAAGAGAAGGATGGCCACTAGGGCCAACTTAGGAGAAGTAGGTAGGGTGGGCAGACTGAATAGGCCGCTGGGCCTTTTTCTGCGGTCACATTCTATGTTTCTGTGTTGATGCTGTTTGTATATTTGTTACTTTAGCAGAGAAAACAATAAATACAGGTTACTCACCTGTAACAGGAGTTCTAGGAATGGTATATGTTGTTCATCCACACTGTCTGGCAGGTTCCTTGCCGCTTTAGATCTTGCCAGAAGGTCTTCAAGCTGGCGCTCCCACCCACCCACCCAGGTGGTAAAACTCGGCTCTACCCCATGACGCCAGATCTAGCCCGGCTGGAAGCTAGGTTGTGCCGGGCCGGGAGGTTAGGTCGTGGTGGATGAGCAATATATACCATTCCTAGAACTCCTGTTACAAGTGAGTAACCTGTATTTCTAGGGACATGGATATGTTGTTCATCCACACTGTCTGGCAGACTCCTAGCAATCCTCCGGGAGGAGGGAGGCAAGGCGCACACCCCCTACTTAGGGAATAATTACTGGAGATCCAAGGCCCCAAAACCAGCATCCCGGCGTGACTCAAGGTTGATGTGGTAATGGGTAATGAATGTGTGTGCTGACTTCCAGGTAGTAGCCCTGCAGATTTCCTAGATAGGGACGTCCCTGGAAGCAGCCACTGAAGCAGTGGCATGGCGGGTAGAATGAGCTCTTATCCCTTTGAGAGGCTCCATGCCGCCAACCTATAGCAGAGATCTATGCAGGAAGTGACCCACCTGCCTATCGTCTGCTTGGCTGCAGGTCTGCCAGGTGCGGCTTCAGCGTAGGTGACAAACAGCTGGTGAACCTCTCCCCGCACTTCAGCCGTCCGCTCCTTATAATAAGCGCGCGCTCTTCTAGGGTCCAGAGTATGGAGCCTATATTCGGCCTCCGAGGTGTGATTGGGGTAGAACACCGGCAGAGTCAACATCTGGTTAAGGTGAAACTCCGACACCACCTTCGGAAGGAATTTCGGGTTGGGGCGCAGGACAACCTTGTCCCTGTGGAAGACCAGATAAGGAGACTTGATGGAAAGCTCCTGGAGTTCTCCCATCCTTCTGGCTGACGTGATAGCCACCAAGAAGGCGGTCTTCCACGACAGGTGAGAGATGTCACACCTGTGCATCGGTTCGAATGGCTTGCCCATGAGCTTAGCCAATACCAGCAGTAGATCCTACGGAGGTGGAGGTTCTCACACCGGAGAGGATATGTGATCAAGGCCTTTGGAAAAGTGCCCGACCACCTTCTCCTGCACCACCGACTGCTTGCCGGCCCGTGCCCGGTAAGCAGAGATGGCTGCCAGGTGCACGTTAAGGGTCGTCGACCAAAGCCCTAACTGAGAAAGGGACCACAGGTAGTCCAGAATGCTTGCCAAGGAACAGGAGGAAGGGTCCAGGCCCTTGCCCTGACACCAAATGGAGAATATCTTCCATTTAAAGGCATAGCATTTCCTGGTCGACTCCTTATGGGAAGCCTCAACAACGTTGAGGACCTCGTCGGAAAGACCCAAGGCCTGGAACTCTAGCCGCTCAGGAACCAGGCTGTCAGGTGCAGGGATTGAAGGTCCGGATGGAATACCTTCCCCTGATTGACTGAGATCAGGTTCAGGCAGGCTGGGAGACGCCTCGGAGCCTGGAGCTGAGACTGAGGAGATCTGGATACCAGAACTGGTGGGGCCAGTCTGGGGCTACCAGAATCACCTGCGCCTTGTCCCTCCTCACCTTGAGAAGCACCTTGTGGATCAAGGGAAATGGAAGAAAGGCGTAGAAGAGGCCTGGAGTCCACGGCCTCGAGAAGGCATCCCCCTGCAGCGAGCCCTGCTGAGGGGGATGGGCATGGAACAGCCTCAGCTTCGCATTCTCCCTGGAGGCAAACAGGTCCACCTGAGGTATACTCCAGTGGGAGAACAGATCTTCTACTACCTCCGGCAGGAGAGACCACTCATGGGACACAGTTCCTATCTGGCTTAGGGCATCGGCCAGAATGTTGGAGGCTCCTGCCACATAGATGGCGAGGAGATCCGCCTCCAGGCTGCACACGAGGGACCAAGTGCGGAGAGCTTCCCTGCACAGAGGCATGGAGCGCGTCCCATCCTGGTGGTTTAGGTAGTACATGGTCGTGGTATTGTCCGTCTGGACCTGGACCACTTGACCCCGTACAAACGGAGCGAAGGCGGTGAGGGCTAGATGAACTGCTCGAAGCTCCAGCAGGTTGATGTGGCATTGGGACTCCCGAGGGGACCAGAGGTCGTGCACTCTGTGCTCCCCCAGATGGGCATCCCAACCCATCAGAGAGGCGTCGGTCAAAAGAGAGACTGTCGGCTTGGGATGGACAAATGGGATGCCCTCCTGCAGATGCGCTGGAATGATACACCACTGGAGAGCGTCCCACATCTCCTGGGTCACTGTCACTGGCTGATCCAAAGGACCGGAGCGCTCTGACCATTGGCTGGCCAGTCCCCATTGTAGGGGGACACATGTACCAACGGGCCCAATGGACCACGCTGGTGTAGGCCGCCATGAGGCCCAGGAGGCGCAGGAAGTCCCGGGCAGGGTGCAATTGCCCAACCTGAAATGATTGGGCAAAGGAGGAAAGAACCTCGGCCCTGTCCGCCGGGAGCTGTGCTCTGGCTCGCAGAGAGTCGAGCTCTGACCCGATGAATTGAATCACCTGCTTTGGCACGAGTTCCGACTTGGCCTCGTTGATGAGGAGGCCAACTTGAGAGCAAACCTGGAGGGCCAGATCCCTGGACTGCTCCACCTCCAGTCTGGAGGAGGCCGCAATCAGCCAGTCGTCCAGGTAGGGGTACACCCGGACCCTTCGGCACCACAGGAATGCTGTCACCACTGCCATGCATTTGGTGAAGACCCTGGGAGCTAGAGAAAGGCCAAAGGGCATGGCCCGGAACTTGTAGAGGGACCCCTCTGCTCTGAAGTGGAAGAATCGCTGGTGGGACGGATGGATTGGGACGTGAAAGAACGCATCCTGGAGGCCCAGAGAACAGAACCACATGCCTCATTCCAAGGATGGAATGATCTGAGCCAGAGTGACCATCCTGAAGGTTCAAGACCTTAGGAACTTGTTCAGGTCGTGCAGGTCTAGAATGGGGCACCAGCCCCCCGTCCGTTTTGGGACCAGGAAGTACCTGGACACAAACCCTGGGTCTGGTGGAGGATCCGCCACCTTCCTGATCATCTCCTTTTGGAGGAGCAGGGCAATGTCAGCTCGACGGGCCGACAGAGAGGCTGTGGACCCCATAGCCCCCCCATGGGGCGATGGCTTGGAAGGGTGGGGCCTGCTCGAACTCCAGAGGCAGACCATTTCCTACCACCTCCAACACCCAACGGTCCGTGGTGATAGCGGACCAGGTGGAAAGAAAGTGGTGGAGCCGTCCCCCCACGGGGGGAACCTGGAGGAAGCGATGAGGTTGGGGGCGACACCCCTCAACCCGTCACTGGGCAGGCTTGGAGGAAGGACCGGCCGAGGGACCTCCTGGGCCTTTTCCTCCTGGCTTCCTGTTGGAGGAAGCTGCAGGCCTGGCTTTGGGGTGCCAAGTGCGAGCCTGCTGGCCCTGATGCTGGTGTTGCTGGGCCGGACGTGCCACAGAGGCAGAAGGGCAAAAGGACTTATGCTGCTGTCGACGGCCTTTGTCCTTCTGGGCAGACGTGACCAAGTCCAAGGTGGCATTGGACTTTTCAATTCTCTGGAGGTGGCCTTCCATCCCAGGCCCGAACAAGTTGGTACCCAGGAAGGGGACATCTGCCAACTTGTGCTGGGTATCTGCCGTAAAGGTGGAGATCCGCAGCCAAGCTCTGCGGGCGATGGCCACTGTGGCCGCTACTGACCGGGCACAGGAGTCTCCAATATCAAGAGCCATTTGGAGCTGCTCTTTCGCCACTGCCCTTCCCTGATCCCGCACCTGCTTGACCGTAGTTGGCAGATCGGCCGGGAGATGAGGGATCACCTCATCCAGGGAGCCCATAAGGGGGTGGGAGAAGTGCACCATCAGTATGGCTGAACTGGCCTGACGGAGGCCGAGGGAGGATGCAGCACATACTTTGCGCCCAGCATAGTCCAGCTTTTTGGACTCTTTGTCGGGGGCTTGTCCACATCCCTAGCATTCCCGGAACGCGGAAAACGCTGTCAGTAACCAACCCCTCTGCAGAGGGGTGTTCCAAGAAACCGGACAGAGACCCGGTAGGGACTGCATACTTCCTGGCCATCCTGGCCGAAGGAGCACGACAAGAAGACGGCCGCTGCCATAACTCCAAGGCTGGGCCAACAATGGTTTCAGCCACCGGAAAGGCCTCCGTGGGAGAATCCCCTTGGTTCAGTATCTCCATGAGGGGATACTTGGCCCGCTTGGATATGGGCTCGAGCTGCATCCCGGTGGACTCCGAGATAAGCCGAAGCAGACCCATGAACGATGATGGGCTCTTGTCCATCAACTGCCCCCCAGAGGACTCCAGGTCAAGGGGCCTGGAGAACAGGGAGGAGTCATCGTCAGCCTCCGAGGAGCCTGCAAAGAGTTGCCTAGGGCCTGAGCCACCCTCCATCTGCTGAGGACGGTCGGGAGTGAGGGTGACTAACAACCGGTGGGGCAGTCCCTTACCCGACCAAGAATCCTTGGTCGGAGCCCCCGATTTTGGTTGTGGAGGCGGAGGTTCCACCACAATCGGTGGGGCAGCTGGTTTCGGCTGAACAACCGGCCCAGGTTTGGGCACCTTAACCACCGCGAGGGGTTGGCCTTTCAGGTGACAGCCACTTAATGGCCGGGGAAGGCAACGGCGTCGGCTTGTTCCTGGTCAGAAGGAGCTGCTGCCACATTAAGTCCTTGTAGCATCGATGCAATTTGCACCAAAGCCTCTCCTCCGAGGAGGAGGAAGATGAGGACGAGCGGCGCTGCCGCTTTCCTCGGTGCCGAGACCGAGACCGACGGTGCCAGCGGGATCGGCTGGACCAAGACGAGGTCCGAGACCGAGACTGAGACCGTCGGTGTTTGCGAGGGTGGGTCTGGGAGGGAGTGGGGGAAACCCGTTCCTCCCTCGGCTCGAGAGCCTCCGGCATAGGAGGCACAGGCAAGTCCTCGGTTTCCACTGGGGGAACTGGTGAAGAAGGGTTGTCAGCTTCACCAGTCGACAGCCCGTCTAACTGGTCAAGAAAATCTCGACCACGTCGATGGGTGTCTCGGCCGGCTGACCTGACGGGGACACCGTGAAGCCAGCGGCCTTAGCCGCAACCTCGACCGAAGTCGAGTGTCGACTGTCCGAGGAAGGGGATCTCTCCTACTCCCATGAATGTAGACGGTGGGACTTACCCTTCGAGTCCCTCTTCTTGGACCAAGAGGAGTGTCCCGATGGCCCCTCACCTTTCGTGGAGAGGGATTGGCAAATCTCCTTGAAAGAAGCTGTATAGGAGGATCCCAAGGAGAGCGGGATAAATGCTGCGACCGAGGATGATGATGAAGATGCAGCCTGGGCCGCCTCCTCCTCGAGGGCGATCATCTGCTCGAGTTGCTCAGCTGAGCCAGCCACCGCGGAAACCGCCCAATGGGCCTCCTTGGACTTCACCGCGGATAACGTTTCTCAGGCGCCAAGTTGGAGCCGGGCAGCACGGTCTTCGAGGATGTTTACGAAAAGACTTGCACAACTGCAGGCCTCTGCGGATCGTGAGTCAAACCCGAGGCAGTAGGCTGCGTGAGTGCGGATCGGTCCCTGGACATCATCTGCCCGCGCATGGGCACCAAACCAGGAGTCGATTTGTCCATCGCAACTGCGAAGGAAGAAGCAGACCGAAGTCTAGAAAATGTTAAAATTATTTTCGGGTGAACCGAAGAGTTTGGATCCAGTCTAAACGCAGAGCGCTAAGGAGAGAACCTGAGCTTCCAAGCGGTAAGGAAGATCTAACGTCATGGGGCGGAGCCGAGAGTTTTACCACCCGGGTGGGTAGGAGGAGCCAGCTTGAAGACCTTCCAGCAAGATTTAAAGCGGCAAGGAATCTGCCAGACAGTGTGGATGAACAACATATCCATGTCCCTAGAATGGCCATTTTCAGACAGGGATTTGTTGTAAGCCATTGTTTATAGTCTCCCAAGGCCCTGGCTAGAAACAGGTCTTGGGCAATCAGAAGGCAGGATTTTTCCTACCCGTTTTACATTCCCTATATAGAAACATAGACGTTGATGGCAGATAAGGACTCTGTGGCCCACCCAGTCTGCCCATTTCTGCCTATCTATTGCAAAGACCACAGATCCTAATTGATCTGCAGCTCACCCCTTTTGCCCTATCCCCAGGGTACCCTTGTGTCAGTCCCATGCATTCTTGAATTCCCTGTTTTTACCCCCACCACCTCTTTAGGGAGGCTGTTCCAAGCATCCACCACTCTTTCAGTCAAAAAAGTACTTTCTCGAGTTTCCCCTGAGCCTACCCTCCTCTAGTCTCCTCTCGTGCCCCCTTGTTCTTGTACATCTTTTTTGAAAGATGCTACCTTTTTGTACCTTGTTTATCCCACTGATGTACTTGAACTTTTCTATCATATCGCCACTATCCTTCCTCTCCTCTAGGGAATACATGTTGAGTTCCTCTAGCCTCTCCTCATAGGAATTTTCACGCATAGTAAGATGATACCAAGACAGGGGCGGTGGTGGATGACACAGAGGGGTGGCAGAGGCTACAGGAGGACCTGATGAAACTGAAGGAGTGGTCAGAAAAGTGGCAATTGAGCTTCAATGCAAAGTGCAAGGTTATGCACGTCAGAGCAAGGAACCCAGGGAGGAGCTACCAGTTTGGGAGGGGTTCAGACAGAGGTCACAGAGGAGGATAAGGACCTATGGGTGATCATAACGGTTAACACGAACAACTCAGCTCAGTGCAGGAAGGAGGCAGCTAAAGCCAACAAGATGCTGGGGTGTGTTGAGAGAGAAATCTCATCCAGAAATAGGGATGTGATCCTGCTGCTGTACAGGTCACTAATCAGGCCACATTTGGAGTACTGCGTGCAGTTCTGGCATCCCTTTCTGAGGAAGGATATCAGATTGCTTGAGGGGGTGCAGTGTAGGGCAACTAAGATGATCCAGGGGCTGGAGGGCAAATCCTATGAGGACAGGCTGACTGAGTTGAATATGTACACCCTGAAGGAGAGGAGGGACTGGGGGGATATGATTGAGACCTTGAAATATTTGAAGGGGATTAACAAAACGGACACAGATGGGTTATTTAAGCTGAGGAGAAGAAGGGACACCAGAGGGCATGGTCTCAGGTTGGAGGATGGAAGATATCGGAGAGAGATGAGGAGGCATTTTTTCACAGAGAGGGTGGTGGAGAAATGGAACACTCTTCCCAAGGAGATGGTATCCTGTAGCATAGTGGGCACTTTTAAAAGGGCATGGGACAGGGTGCGGGGGGTAAGGTGGGGGAGAGGGAGGGGGCAGTTGCAATATAAGGATGCTAGCTAGCATTCGAGCAGACTAACTTGATAGACCATAAGGCCTGTTTCTGCTGGCAGATTCCTATGTTCGTATACCCTGTACCATCTTGGTAGCCCTCCTCTGGACTGCTTCTATTTTGTCTATGTCTTTCCGGAGCTGCAGTCTCCAGAACTGTACACAGTACTCCAGCTGTGGTCTCACCAATGAGCTGTACAATTGCATGATCACATCCTTCTTTCTGCTGGTGATACCTCTCCCTATACACCGCAGCATCCCACTGGCATTCCCCACAGCCTTCTCAAATTGTTTGGTCACCTTTAGGTCATCAGATGTGAGTACCCCCAGGTGCTGTTATTGCTTTATTGCTGCCAGTATCCTCACCCCCATTTTATACTCCTCCCCTGGATTTCTGCTCCCCAAGTGCATGGTTTTGCACTTTTTTTACACTGAATCTTAGCTGCCACACATTTGACCACTCCTTCAACATTCTTAGGTATTTTGTCATTTTTTTCTACTCCCACTGGAGTGCCAACTCTGTTGCAGATCTTAGTGTCGTACGCAAATAGACATACCTTCCTTCCAGCCCCTCATCAATGTCTCTTATGTAGACACTGAAGAGGACTGGCCCCAGGATTGATCCCTGTGGCACCCTGTTGGTCACCTCCCAATCTTCAGACTGAACGCCATTTACCAGCACCCTCTGTGTCCTGCCACTCAATCAATTTTTGACCCAGTTTACAACCTTGGGGCCTATCCCCATGCTGTCTAATTTATTTGCCAATCATCTATGTGGAACGGTGTCGAAGGCCTTGTTGAAATCCAAACAGGCTATATCCACTGCCCTTCCCTGATCTACCTCCCTGGTCACCCAATCAAAGAAATCTACTAGATTTGTTTGACTAGACCTTCCTGCTGTGAATCCATGCAGCCTTGGATCCTGTGCTCCATTAGATTCAAGGAATAACACAAGCCTCTCCTTTAGCAGTGACTCCATTAATTCCCCCCACCGAGGTCAGGCTGACTGGTCTGTAGTTGCCTGCCTCCTCCCAGTTTCCACTTTTGTGGAGAGGGATCACATATGCCCTTTTCCAGTCTTCCGGGTCCTCACCTGCTTCTAATGATCTGGTGAATAGGGCGGTCAGTGGGCCCACCAACTCCTCTCTGAGTTATTTTAATATTCTGGGATGAATCTCATCTGGCTCCATTGCTGTATCTATTTTCAGTTTCCCCAAGTTCCTCTAGCACTCTCTCTCTATGGTGAATGGTCTGGTGTCCACCTCCATTTCATGGTTACTGTTATTGCCGAGTTGTGGACATTCTTCATACCCTTCTTTGGTGAAAACTGAACAAAAGTATTTGCTCAGTATTGCTGCTTTTTCTATGTGCTTCTCTGCACACCCTGCCCCCTCCTTTTTTATCCTGACAATCCCGCTCCCGTTCCTCTCACTAATGCATCTGAAGAAGGTCTTGTCGCCTTTCTTCATAGTCTGAGTGATATTTTCCTCAGTTTGTGCCTTTGCACAACTGACTGCCCTCCCTGCTTCCCTAGATACTGTTCCCTGTCTTCTTCCCACTGCGTTTCCTTGTATCTCCTGAAAAAACATATTTTTTCTCTTGCTTTCCTGGCCACTTCCTCCGAGAACCACAGTGGTCTTTTTTTCTCTTACTTTTGCTTTGCAGTTTAACTCCAGAGCTTGTTGCCTCCTGTGTAAGCCCCTTGAGACTAGACAACTCGCTTCTATGCTCCCCCCCTTTTTCTTTCACCAGGGCTCCCCTGAGGCATTTTGACAAAGTTGGCCCGTCTGACATCCAGGACCTTTATCTTTGTGTGCTTTGCCTCTTTAACTGTGATCACATTAAGCCAAACTGTCCCGTGATCATTGGATTCTATGAGGCTGCCTACTTTAACATCCTTGACCTTGTCCCCACTGGTGAGCACCAGGTCTAACACAGCTCCCTTGTGGGTGGGTTCAGCCACAAACTGTCTTAGGCATGTCCCCTGCAGCACGATCAGGATGTTTCTGCTTCTGGATGTACTCGCAATCTTGATGCTTCAATCTACATCTGGTAGACTGAAGTCTGCTGGCAGCAGCGGTTCACCCTTAGTTACCATTTTGTGGATGGCTTCCACTAGTATTTCATTTGCCTCCTCTCCCTGTGCCGGAGGTCTGTAGATCACCCCTGTGCGAATGTTGGTTCCATTCCTGGTGTCTAGGGTGACCCACAGTACCTCTGATCCCTCCTGTAACCTCCCAACCTGTTGCTTTTATTCTCTCCCTCATGTACCTAGCTACCCCTCCCCCCTTTCTTCCTTCCCTGTCTTTCCTGAAAAGTTTGTATCCTGGTATGACTATATCCCATTCATGGTTTCCTGTGTCCCATGTTTCTGTCACAACCACTATATCCAGGTCTGCCTCCCCCATCAATGCCACTGGGACTGGGATTTTATTTCCCAGGCAGTGGGTGTTTGTACATATTACTTTCCAGATTTGGTCACCTCCCTCTTTATTCCCTTGTTCCACCTTCTTCCCCTTCTTGCATTTTATCCCATTATTTTCTCCATGCTCCCTATGTAGGAATTATGTTTTATAGGTGGTCTTCTGTCCCCAGCGTCCTCTTTTATGCCTGTCTTATCCTATGGAGGAGGGAGCAATATGATATTCCCATATATTATCTATAATAATTTATATTCATATTCAACCATTTCATTTTGTATGTTATCTACTGTTTTTAGTTTTATTGTGCATCGTTGCATTTATAAATATTGCAGTACACACCATTTAAAGGGGAACAGTCAGCGTCAAGGGCCACACACCCAAGTGTGGGGCTGGTCCCAAGTTGTACTCTGTGTGCAAAAACATTTTTTATTTACTTACTGTTATTGCTGTAGTATGATGAAACTGTATTAGATCAATTTTGCTTAGTTCTGAGGGGCCATCTTCTGGATACAAATCAGAGAATCCCCTACTGCTGGCGCCAGAGCAGGCACGCAGCAGTGGGGGATTCAACAGCCTTTAGTGCAAGTCAGAGTTTATATAAGCTCTGATCTTTTGTTTGCTGGTCCCACTGCCCTCCCCTGGCTAAGTATAGTCACAAAGGACAGTACTTAGCCCCTGGAGAAAAGCATACCAGTAAGACATCTAATCAGAGATTATGAAAGCTCTAACATGTACTGCAGGCTACTGAATCTCCTTCTACTGCCTACTACCCTGATGACAGTTGCAGAAGATTCTGGAATTTGTAGTAACAGGCAATGTCAGTCTTGAACTAAGCAAAATTAGTCTGATACAATCTACAATAAACATAAGTAAACCAAAATGTTTTTGCAAACAAAGTGCACACTGAGACCAGCCCCACACTCAAGTGTGGGGACCCTTTGTGCTGACTGCTCACCCTAGGCAGCATGGATTCACAGCGGGAAGGTCATGCCAGACGAATCTGATAGATTTCTTTGACTGGGTGACCAAAGTAGTAGATCAGGGAGGGACTGTGAACATGGCCTACCTACACTTTAGCAAGGCATTTGACACAGTCCCACACAAAAGATTAATATACAAGTTAGCCAGCCTGGGAGTGGGTCCCAAGATGACAGCCTGGGTAAAGAATTGGCTGGAGAATAGGACACAGAGTTATAGTAAATGGAGTCCACTCAGAAGAAAGGAGGTTACTAGTGGGGTACCGCAGGGTTCAGTATTAGGACTCGGTCCTCTTCAATGTCTTTATAGTTACATTGCAGAAGGACTGAAGGAATGGATGTCTCTTTGCAGATGACACTAAGATCTGCAACAGAGTTGATACACAGGGTGGGGTGGAAAGGATGAGAAGGGACTTAGCAAGGTTAGAGGAATGGTCAAATGTATGGCAGCTTAGATTCAATGCTAAGAAGTGCAAGGTAATGCACCTGGAAACAAAACCCAGGGGAAGAGTACACAATGGGGGTGAGATACTAACAACAACAAGAATGGAAAGGGACCGGGGGTAGTCATATCAGATGACCTAAACGGGCAAGCAATGTGAGAAGGCAGCAAGGAGGGTTGGGGGATACTGGGATGCATAGGAGAGGCATCACCAGTAGAAAACAGGAAGTTATTATCCCTCTGTACAGACAGCTGGTGAGACCCCATCTGAGTACTGTGTGCAGTTCTGGAGACCCAGTCTCCAAAGACATAGACAGGATGGAAGCTGTCCAGAGGAGGGCAGAACTAAAATGGTGCAGGGTCTGCAATCGAAGTCATGAAGAGACTTAAGGAGCTTAATATGTATAGCCTCGAGGAAAGGAGGAGGGGGACATGATAGAAACTTTCTAAGTACCTCAAGGGAATCAACAAAGTCCAAGAGGGTAGCATCTTTCAAAAAGAGGTGTGCAAGAACAAGAGGGCACAATTTGAAGATAGAGGGGGCGGCTCAGAGGTAATTTAAGGAAGTATTTTTCACAGAGAGGGTTGTGGATGCATGGAGCGGTCTTCGGGAGGAGGTTGTGGAGTCAAAATCAGTGGTGGAATTCAAGCATGCATGGGATAGTCATAAGGCAATTCTGGGGGGTGGGGGTAGGAAGAAGTTGGCTGCTGGTTAACTAGGATCTGCAGCTTATCCAGTAGGTAGGGAAATGGGCAGACTGGGTGGGCCAAGCGGTCCTTATCTGCCGTCAAATTCTATGTTTCTATGTTTCTATAACTTGGTTAATAGAAACGACCTGGTTAATCAGGATATCTCAGCTGGAATCGATTTTTACCCCCATTAGTTTGTAATCCGAAACCTTTTAAT
The DNA here is from genome assembly GCA_016271365.2 of Neoceratodus forsteri. Lineage (NCBI taxonomy): Eukaryota > Metazoa > Chordata > Ceratodontiformes > Ceratodontidae > Neoceratodus > Neoceratodus forsteri. The sequence goes on from CM057455.1 coordinate 494,868,445, forward strand.
GGGGACTAAAGTAGCTGGTTAATTAGGATGGTCAGAGTGCAAACTAGCATGGTAGAAGTTGATACCAGCCCATTTACAGAAGAAAGGGTTCTGAAAGAACTCTTAAAACTGAAGGTGGACAAAGCAATGGGGCCTGATGGGATTCATCCCAGAATTCTAAAAGAACTAAGGGTAGAACTAGTGACACCACTGACTACCCTCTTTAACAAATCATGGGAGGATGGGGTGGTACCCGAGGACTGGAGGAGGGCAGATGTGATTCCCCTTCACAAAAGTGGGAGCAAGGCAGAAGCAGGAAACTATAGACCTGTTAGTTTAACCTCAGTGATAGGGAAAATGATGGAATCACTTCTAAAGGAAAGAATTGTCGAGTATCTAGAGGCCAGAGGGGCACAGGACCCTAGGCAGCATGGATTCACAGCAGGAAGGTCATGCCAGACGAATCTGATAGATTTCTTTGACTGGGTGACCAAAGTAGTAGATCAGGGAGGGGCTGTGGACATGGCCTACCTACACTTTAGCAAGGCATTTGACACAGCCCACACAAAAGATTAATATACAAGTTAGCCAGCCTGGGAGTGGGTCCCAAGATGACAGCCTGGGTAAAGAATTGGCTGGAGAATAGGACACAGAGAGAAATAGTAAATGGAGTCCACTCAGAAGAAAGGAGGGTTACCAGCGGGTACCGAGGGTTCAAGATAGGACCAGTCCTCTTCAATGTTTTTATAGCGACATTGCAGAAGGACTGGAAGGAAAGTATGTCTCTTTGCAGATGACACTAAGATCTGCAACAGAGTTGATTCACAGGGTGGGGTGGAAAGGATGAGAAGGGACTTGGCAAGGTTAGAGGAATGGTCAACTGTATGGCAGCTTAGATTCAATGCTAAGAAGTGCAAGGTAATGCACCTGGGAAACAAAAACCCAGGGGAAGAGTACACAATGGGGGGTGAGATACTAACAACAACAAAAATGGAAAGGGACCTGGGGGTGGTCATATCAGATGACCTAAAGGTGGGCAAGCAATGTGAGAGGGCAGCAAGGAGGGCTGGGGGGATACTGGGATGCATAGGGAGAGGCATCACCAGTAGAAAACAGGAAGTTATTATCCCTCTGTACAGACAGCTGGTGAGACCCCATCTGGAGTACTGTGTGCAGTTCTGGAGACCCAATCTCCGCAAAGACATAGACAGGATGGAAGCTGTCCAGAGGAGGAGAACTAAAATGGTGCAGGGTCTGCACCGGAAGTCATATGAAGAGAGACTTAAGGAGCTTAATATGTATAGCCTCGAGGAAAGGAGGGAGAGGGGACATGATAGAAACTTTCAAGTACCTCAAGGGAATCAACAAAGTCCAAGAGGGTAGCATCTTTCAAAAAAGAGGGTGCAAGAACAAGAGGGCACAATTTGAAGATGGGGGGGGCGCAACTGAGGTAATTTACAAGTATTTTTCAGAGAGGGTTGTGGATGCATGGAACGGGCCTGGAGGAGGTTGTGGAGTCAAAATCAGTGGTGGAATTCTAGCATGCATGGGATAGTCATAAGGCAATTCTGGGGGGTGGGGGTAGGAAGAAGTAGGCTGCTGGTTAACTAGGATCTGCAGCTTATCCAGTAGGTAGGGAAATGGGCAGACTGGGTGGGCCAAGCGGTCCTTATCTGCCGTCAAATTCTATGTTTCTATGGTAGAGGCCCATAAAAGTCCTCACGTTTGCTAGTTGCTTCTTGTAGTTTTAACAACTGGTACTTTAAATCTGTAGCAAGATTAAAATTTAGGAGTGATTAACACTTAAGCTTTCTAGAGAGTCAGCAGCTGGAGCTAACTTCAACATTGCAATACAGTATGTTCTATATAAGCTTTAACACAGTTAAATTAAGTTAATATAGTACTTACTGTTACTAAAGAATATAACACAGTACCACATACGTGAGATAACTGACACTCATTTTCTGTATCACATACTTGAACTCTTTTTAAAAGGGACACTTGCCGAAATAGGACGATATTAAATACACTGAGGTGTCACTATTAAGAGGTGATTACTATATTCAGATTTCTGCGCAAAGCATTTTGTGAAAGATGCTACAGTACATAAGAAAACAAGCATTTGTCAATGCCGAATGTTGTCGCGCTGGCATTGGCTTTGGTGATACAGTGTGGAAACACATTTTTGGCAGGATGTGAAAAATGACAGCTGTACTGCTCATAAGGAGGTGTAAAGAAATGGCAGTGGTGAAAATGTGGCATGTAAGTATTGCAAATTTGCGAAGTTATAAGGGTGCATGGGAAATGCGCAACGCACACTTGTAACACAGTCATTTATGGAGTTCCGACACCGCATTTCAACATAGGCATTTTAGCACTCTCTGCTCATGTACAGTGTCACTGTCATTTCCTCAAACTGTCCCAAAAAGTGATTTCGCACAGCGACTGCGCTATTCTGCGCCGGACATGCGAAAACACATTTTGGGCAGGATATGCAAAATGACAGTTGTACTGTTCATCAAGAGGTGTGGAAAAATGCCAATGGTGAAAATCCAGAGTGAAAATATTACAGATGCACAACGTTACGAGCATGCATGCAAACTGCGCAACGCACGCTCGTAGCACAGTCATTTTACAGAGTATCGTCACCAAATTTTCAACATAAGCATTTTAAGACCTCTGCTCATGAACAATGTCACTGTCATTTTTGTAATCTGCCCCGAACACTGATTTCCCACAGCGACCGCGGCATTGTGTGCCAGAAGTGCGGAAACACATTTCGGCCAGGATGTGGAAAATGGCAGCTGTACTGTTGACAAGGAGGTGTAGAAAAATGACAATGTTGAAAATCTGGCATGAAAATATTGCGAATTCACAAAGTTACGAGCGGTATAGCAACTGCACAACGCATGTTTTAGAAACAGCCATTTATTTGATTTTTTCCACCAAATTTGCAAATATAGGGCTTTCTGAGAGCCCACTTCACGAACAATCGGTCCTGAAAGGTGATTCCGTGCAGTGACTGTGAAATCACCTTTCGGGACGAATTAACATCACAACTGTGACAGAATTCATGAAGAGGGGTCCCAAAAACCCCATATTGAAAATATGGTGCAAAAATTCCAAAAAATGGCAGAGATATGCATCAAAGTTGAAAAAAATCCTATTTATTCCATTATACAGCTTACCGGCATTTCCTCAGTTCGCGGTCGGCTTTGAAGAGTGAAGACGTGTTCCCGGTCCACCGAAGATCATCGTGCTGAGCTCCACAGGTAAGTATGGGGTGAGGGGGGTATGGGGAGGCAGGGTGTGCAGTGGATGGGTGCGGGTGGTGGGTAGGGAGACTACCAGGGACCATTTTCTGCTTACAGGTACTAAAAAACACATCGTGGACGTTTTTCCTTTTTACAGGTGGTTTCTTTTGGGGATACAGTAGCCGACGGGGACTGGGCACCCCTGTTGGCCAGAAGAGAGGGACATCATGCCGATGGGGTGGGCTCCCCATCAGCACATTAAACCTGGAAAGGGGAGCGGATGCTGATGGGATTCAACACCCCGTCGACAAACAAGCGAAAGTGGGGGAGACACATTCTGCCCGACGGGGGTGGGCTCCCCGTCCAGCACATACTTGGGCAGGGTAAGCTGACCAGGGATTGGGCACCCTGAAGTCAGCAATTTAGCGCCCACTGTGCCGCCATGTTTCCAGCTGGCGAGCACGTACGAAGGGTCTGCTGCATGTGACGAGCTTTTCTCGCATTGCTGCGGACCTTTCCTTAGATGTGCTCACCTGGATGGTGTGGTGCCGGCATGCAGGCTGATTGGGGAATGAGGGATGCACCTACTGGTGCGTGCCCTGCATTCGCCCAACAGTGACCGCGCCTCCAAATCTGCACTACCCCAACATGTTGACTGCAGAAGCGCGCCAACATAAAAAATTACTCACCTGTAGTAATGCTGCTTCTTTCAAAGGATCTCTCACTAGATTTAACAACAGCATCTTCAGTCCCATGGCAGGAACTTGCCCCGGAGTTTTGAACGTTATGTTAATTATGGAATGCAGAACAGCATTCAAACTCTGCTGTGGGGTCATACTCACCTCTGCCCTGTAGTGGCAGATTTGTTTTTCAAACTGAGGTGAGCAGTGACCACTAAAGCTAACGAGTGTTTTACGAAAATGTACCCATGGGGGGGGGGAATAAAAGGTTTTGGAAAGACCTTCCACTGTGGCAGAAAAAATAATAAACTGTCAGAACCACAGAATAACAGCTATAAATGATACAATAAGTAATGATCAAGCAATCAAAGAAACTGATTCTTGTATGAACCTTTTTCGAGGTTCTGGAAGGGGAGGAAGGGATGGCATTATTAAACTTTGTGAGGGATCCCTTGGAAGAAACAACATTACTACAGGTGAGTAATTTTTTGTTCAAACCCCAGGAATCCCTCGTTAGCTGTTTAACAATAGCAGACTCCATAGCAGTACCTTGGGAGGGTGAGTACAGAACCTATTTAGGGAAGAGGTTCTGCAATACAGCAGTGCTGAAGCTGGCTTCCCTTCTAGATTGAATGTCCAGACAGTAGTGCTTTGTACAGGTGTATACGGTCTTCTAGGTAACTGCTTTACAAATCTCCTGCATGGAGACACCTCTTGATGCTGCCACTGAGGTGGAGGGGCCTCTTGTAGAGTAAGCTCTCAGACCCTCTGGCAGACACTTGCCAGCTTTGCTATAACAGACCTGAATACAGGCGAGAAATGGGTCTCCTGGATGCCAGTTTACCATCTCCTACGTCACAACAGGTGACAAATAACTATGAATTTGTAGACCTGGCATTCTTTGTGCGGTCCAAGTAGTGTTCTAGGGCTCTTTTAACACCCAGAGAATAGAATTTCTGCACCCCTGGAGTGGAGTGCTCCATAAAAAAACACTGGCAGAGTGATCAACTGGTTCAGGTGAAATTCAGACATCACCTTGGAGAGGAATTTTGTAATAGTCCTCAGTTCTACCTTGTCCCTGTGGAATATAATGTAGTTGGGATCTGCACAAAGAGCATGGGGTTAGCTTACCCTTCCAGCCGAGGTAACAGCCACCAGGAAAACTGTTTTCCAGGTGACATATTTCAGTTCAGCAGATGCCATAGGTTCAAACAGAGGCTCCATCAGCTGTGCAATGCACAGATTCAGGTCCCAAAGAGGGACTGTGTCCCGAAAAGGAGGATTTAAGTGAATTAGGCCTTTACAGAATGTCTTATAAATGGCCTGTGAAGCTAAGGATCTAGCTCTACTAGCCAAAACATATGCTTACAACAGCTGCCAAATGTACAAGGTTGAAGGCCGGAGGCCCAGGGATTGCAGGTGGATCAAACAGTCCAAAACAATGGACAGGCTCACCTGAAAATGGTAGATCTGCCTGGAAGAGCACCAAAGTGAGAATCTTTTCCACTTGGAAGCATAGGTCTTCCTAGGTGCTGGCTTCCTGGAAACCTTGAGCACGTGTAAGACCTCTTCTAAGGGGTCTACTCCAGACAGAACTCTAGCTCAAGTACCATACTTTGAGACACAGGGTTCTTGGTTCTGGGAATGCTATCCTGTCCTGATACAGAGTCAGAAGACTGTGACTCCAGAAAAGGGAGATTGATGGTCTGGAAAAGAGGGACAGAAGTAGGGAAGTAGTACCATATCTGCCTGGCCCTATCCGGAGCAATCAGAATCATTATTACTGGCTCCCTCCTAAGCTTCAGTAGCACCCTCAACAGTAGAAGGAAAGGAGGGAATGCATAAAGGAACCTCCCTGCCCATGAGAGGACTACTGCAACCTCTGAGACAGTTCCCAATGAGGAAGGCCTACAACAAAAGTTGCGGAGCAGGAAGTTCAAATTCAATAGGAAACCAACTCCTCCAGAGTGTATTGGGTGACGGAGAGAAAGGTCTTGGCCTCTTGATAGGACTGTACTGAAACCAACCAGTCATCCAGGTAGGGGAAGGTCATGACCCCTTGCCTCCTCATATGTGCAGTTACTACCGCTAGGCATTTTGTGAAGACTCTGGGGGCCCACAATAGGCCAAAGGGAAGGGCCATGAACTGGTAGTGGCCATCCCCCACTCTGAACCTGAGATATTTCCTGTGAGAGGGTCTTACTAGAATGTGAAAATATGCATCCTTCAGATCCAGTGACCCCAACCAACGACCTCGATGCAAGGATGGGATTACTGTTTGTTCAGGAATCTGTGATCTAAAATGGGTTGCCACTCCCCATTTTTCTTGTGGGTGAGGAAATATCTGGAGTACAGTCTCCTCCCAATTTGGAGGGGAAGGGACTGCTTCCACTACATTTGCAAGCAGCATCGTTTTCATCCCTAACTCCAGCAGAATTTTACTTGCTGGGGTGTGAGGAGAAAAGGCTCTGCGAGTCTGCACCTTTGGAAACCTTTTGAACTGCAGAGACAGACCCTGATCCACGATCTCCATGACCCACCTGTCTGTGGTAATATTTTCCCAGGCTTGCAGACAGTGGGTTAACCTTCCTTCCACTGGCCATGGTTGGGCAACCTGGGAACACTCGTCTGGGATTTTGTTTCATCTGAGCCTTAGGAGCTGGAGTGATACTTCCAAGTTTGAAGGCCCTTCTGCCCCTACCTCTGAAGAAGCCCCTCTGTGGGGGATAGTTGTAGGTCACATAAGTACGGGGGTAGTAATCCCTGCCCTGACCTCCACTGACATAATACCTTTTGCGAGTGGAGACTTTTTCCTTCTCAGTATTGCTTTTGTTAGTGGTTTTATATTCATCAACTTTTTTCATGTAACTCTCTGTCTTGTCACCAAAGAAAAAAATTACTCACCATAGTAATGTTGTTTCTTCTAATGTAGTCTTGCTGTATTCAGACATAATGCAGTTAGCCCCAGCACTTGAACTGCCCCGGAGAGGAAAGAGTTAACTATATGCAGAAGCATAGAACATTGAGCTCGAGCTCGGTTTTCAAACCTCTGTCTGTGGTACTTCCCAGTGTAACCGTCAGATTCTTACTAGCTAACTAACTAATATACTATAGTATGGAAATTGTTCAAAATATAGCCAAAGGGCAAAATACTTCTTTTTGGGCCCCAAAAGACTCAAGTCGAGAACCCAAGAAGGAAAGGTAGTGACAATATTTAAGTAAAACACCAGAAAAATAATAACATCTACCCCACCCAAGAGGGAGGGTACAAGGTACACCCCTGAGGTGCAACACTCTACCTACCAGTCCACTTCCCAAAACCAGGTTCTGAGAGGGGAGGCGGTGAGTACACAAGAGCTCCATTAGAAGAAACATTACTATGGTGAGTAATTTTTTCTTCAAACAACATGAAGTCTTACTGTATTCAGACATAATGCAGACTACCAAGCAGTTCCCTATGGAGGAGGGAATGCAGAACCTACTTTGGGAAGAGGCTCTGCAGTACTGCTGTACCAAACCTAGCATCACTCCTAGCCTGGATGTCCAGGGAGTAATGCTTGGTGAAAGTATGTACTGTCTTCCAGGTGACTGCTTTACAGGTCTCTAACAAAGGTATATCTCTGGCTGCCGCTAGAGAAGCAGCTGTACCCCTAGCTGAGTGAGCCCTCAGGCCTGAAGGGGGCGTCCTACCCAATTTGTCATAACAAAATTGTATACAAGAAACAATCCACCTGGCAATAGATCTCTTAGTGGCAGGCTTACCTTTCCCCACTTCACCATAAGTGAGAAACAATTGAAGACAGTCATTTCTATGTGCCTTAGTATGCTCAATATAGTAGCTAAGGGCCCTCTTAATGTCTAGACTGTGTAACCTTCTTGTACCTGAAGACAGGTCACTGTGTTGGTGTGCCTGACACAGGGGCACACTGTCTCCTGGTCCTGCACCCCGCCCTGAATCAACTCCGACTGGAGTTGATAATCCTAAATATTGGGGGGGGGGGGTTCCCCGCATGGGACTGGGAGACGAATGGGAATTATGTCAACTGCAACTTGCAGTCGACATAATTCCTGTCGATGAGATACCAGTCGACAAAAGTGTTGTCGAACTGGCATCGTAGAGTCATCAGTTATAATCTATTAAATGGCTATTATGTTGCAACTGTGTAATATGGGATTTTCAGAAAGCTATGGTTTAAAAAACTTCTTAATGCTACTGTTCTGTAGCACCCACCCACCCATCTAGTTCACAAATGTCTGTAGAACCAGTAAACCATCTTCCACCCCATGGTCACATGCTCTACAGTTGTTTAATCAAATGACTATCTGACTGATCCTTCTATTTTTTTCTCAGTTAGTGATTTTAAACACCAATGTTCAGTTGTACCACGGTGCTCTTCTGGTTTCACTTGGTGGGTGGAAAAGCAGAGCGGTACGACCAAACATGTGTGCTCAGATTTGTAAATAGAGAAGAACTACCAGGATTAATCAGACAAAGTAATCTGATTAAACAATTGCAGGGTTTGTGGTCATGTGGTGGAAGTGGGAGGGTTGGCTGTATGATTTACTGCTTCTACAGACATTACTGAACACTGGGTAGGTGGGGGAGCTACCAAGCTGAGTTTTTAGCCCTGTTTACACTGCCCTATTTGCAGAGCAGCAACCCACGCGCAGAGGTTGATGCGCTGCAGATACTGCCATGCAGACACTTTCCAGAGTGCCTTAAGTGCCATTTGGATAAGTCTTTTGATGCGACTCAGTTGTGGGATTGACATTAGAGAGAGCGCATTAAATGGTGGTGTAGATGCTTTACTGCACTCACTCTGATAAAAAGGCCGTCTCCCTCAATTCCTCTGTGAATTTACAGCCCCTTCCCTTGGAGTGACCTGTAGCACTGCAAGGGCAGGCTGCGTAAACACAGCAGCGGCTCTAGCCGCAAATGGTTACTGGGGCACAATAGATGGCAGCCAGGGCACTGATATATTGTTACTATGGGGGAAGCTCTGCACCATAAGGGGCACCAACTGGGGCACAGCATTTTTTTACCAGGGCACGTGCCCTGGCGGGCCCTGGTGTAGAGCCACCACTGCGTAAACAGCAAAGCAGCAAGCACAGTGGGAAGGGAGCGGGGCAGATTCCAGAGCGCTGCTGCCGTGTAAACACAGCTTTTGTTTCTAAATCTGTAACTATATAAAATATGAGGAGGTGTTATACTTTTAAAAAAAACAAACACCTTCAGTGTGTGATGCTCAGATAAACCACCCAAAATTTGCTCTTGTGGTTTATAGGGGCTTATAAAATGGGTAAGAACATTCTCGACACTTGATTAGTCAAAAAACAAGTAGAAAAGTATAATTATCCAGCCATATTTACATTCTTGCACTTGTTTCACTCATGTACCAGATTGGGCTGTGGTTCTATGTCAATACATCAACGATATTGACATCCCCGACAGTGTATGACAGTTGGCATTGTTCCTGACAGGACTAAGTGTTTTTCTGCAAGGGGCTTTGCCTCCCGCACCCCCATGTGGGCGGCTGTGCCCCCTGCACCCCCATCTCTGAATGACCAACTTTGAGTCGCAGTTGGTTTGGGGTGGAGGGGGGTCAACACCAAGAATTGCTGTGTCGGCAGACAGCGGACCACTACAGTGACCAATCTCGACCTGGCGTGAATTTGTCGCTGTGGTGGTGTTCGCTCTATAAATGTCATTGTGGTGGGGTGATACCTTGGGCTACAGTATCTATATGCCTCAAATGGAATTATGTTTTTGTCTTCTGCTCATATTTCATACAGAAAACAATAATTTCTTATTACACATTGTAACAAAAACCTTTTTAAAATACTTTTATGTAGAACCCATGTTACTGGTTTACAAAGCAGTGAGTCAGATACTGTTAGTACACTAACGGTATGTACTGAGTAGCCTTCATGTGCTCAGCTACATCTCATATAGGCAAAGGCATTACAACATGTTTATTGAGGGGGAATGTCAGTCAGACATTGAGGGTACTCCCCCTGCTGTTTTCAAAAAGATACAGTCAGATGTATAGCTTCCACCTGAACCACCACCAAAAATGTGAAGACAGCCCGGGACCTTGGTTTAATGTTTCATCTGAAGGATGGCTCCTCCCACAAGGCAGTACTCCTAATGTACTGTACTGCTGTATCAGCAGTAGGAATGAGACCAAGCCCTATGGGGTGGGACCAGACCCTACAACCTTCTGACCAAACGGTGATGGTACTATCCCTAAGCCACACTGTCACTAAGCAAAGTGTGCGCACATTTCAGTAACCTGCAGCTATTACCTGATGAAAACTTCCAACGAGGAGGACACTATTGAAATTAACATTTTATTTGAATTCTAAAACGTAAGTTGAGGCTCCAAATACTTAAGAAAAAAAAGCTGATTCCCCCCTCCGCATAAGAAATCTGTTTGGAGGGGAAGGGTGGCAGAGTTTAAAAACAAAAGGTTCATTCACATTCAAATTTAAACCACTGGAGCAGTTTGCTTGATTAGTTCATTTGTATGGCTGTAACCAATAACAATTTTCCACCACTTTCCCTCCTAATTCATTAAGGAAACTGGCATTTAAAGGGCAAATAACCTATTTCTGCACAGAGCTCTTACTGCGTAGTAATTAAAGTAAAAAATCTCTGGTCTCAGAGTTCTAAATCAAGTGGTCATATAATGAGACAATGACTACTGGTAGGAAGAGACCAGGATTTTGCCACAGAACAGTGTTGTAATTAACAGGTACAGTACAACATACAGGACACTCCAAATATGACCTTCTGGTAGGAAGCTGCACTGCCACTTTGCATGAATGAAATGTAAATACCAAATTAGGAAAAACAGGCATGGGATTTTTATGATTCATTATCAATGCAAACAAGCCCATATGTGGTACAGAATATTCAAAAATCAAATGCATTTTACAACATGGGAGGACTCAACATTCCAGGGTCTGCCCCCCACCCCCATTATAAATGTCGGAAGATAATTACTTGTAGGAAAGATAAAACGGTTATTGCTGGGTGCCTTGGTTCATATCCCTGCTCAGGTCACAATTACAATAAATTTGGCAGCCTCATCATGGTTTCCAGGAGGTTATGACCCACAACAGAAAAAAAAGAAAAATCAACCCCAACCAAACACAAGGAAAAAAAAAAAAACAGTTTGCCACAATTTGTTACAACTGACAGTCTTTGCTCAGTTAGGCCCAAGGCTGAACAAGCAAGGAGAATTATTACTAACTAGGGACTAGAGAAATCTGTGGAGGATTCTGGCAGTGTCCACAGAGGATCTTCCCTAATTTCAGAGGAATTCTGAGGCACATTAACTTTACATCCCACACTTTAAAATATGGCCCAGTTCTTAACTCGCATTGCAGATAGATTTGTCAGCAATTTGAAAGGTGCCTTTGTTATCAGTGCTTGTAGGCTCTCGCCGTGCAGTATGTTTCCATTACACCTGTACTGAAAGTGAATGAATAAATGTAAAAATGGATAGCAAATGAGGAGACAGCCCAAACCTTGGGGAACTCTGTCTATAAATAAAACCATATCAGCTACTATATACCAAAACTGACTAGTTTACATAGGATGCAAGCTGGAGCATTTCTAAAGAAAAAAGGGTTTTAGTTTGGACTTCAAGAAGTTATGTTAGCTAATTCCAGATGAGTGTTTTCAAGATTACCTGATTAGACGGTGCTAGGATCTGGCTGGTCATAACCTGGCTTGAAAGGTAGTGCCCACAGAGATCCTATATATGTAAAACTAGAGGAGGTATCACATGATATTTCTGGAACACTTGGTTGCCACAGGTAAGTTATTCTCTATCTTTAATATCAGAAAAGTGAAAGACAGGCAGCAACAAAGTCATGTGATGTGCCCTCAAATATCTCTGCATATCCGATCTCTATGGTGGTGCCCCTATTTAAATAAAAGGCGGAAGGAAGGAGTTCCATGTCCCACAGGAATGCACCAGGATATCTTGCCAGCCTAAAAGGTCTCAATATATAGTGATCCACAGGGGAGAGCTTCTTGTGATAACCAAATTCCAAGTCAAAGAACACCAACGCCATAATCATTTTCTGCACTTTACTGAAAATCACTTCTGTGCTTATAAAAGTTGCCACCTATGACTTCACTTGTAAAAGTAGCCACCTATGACTTCACTTGGCACGCCAAGCCTTGGCTGGCAGGCTGTGACTGGGTGACATGTATCAATTGACTGTGAATGGTTTCCCTACACATGATCAGCAGATTACATAAGCAATGCAGAAAGTAATACTCAGAAATGTTAAATAGAACTCTGTGGAACAATATCAATAGGCTTATATTTAAAAAAAAAAAAAAACACAATACGGCAGCATAAAAACATAAATATGTACCAATTCACTTACATTCTAAAAAGATAAGCCAAACAGCTATACCATGGCACTTCAGGTCAAATCCGATAATAGAAACAGAAATATTCAGATACGTCAATGAATTGAGAAAAATGCTAAATTCTGTCGGCCCACTAAAGTATTAGGAAAAAAGTGACAAAAAAACAACACACAGAAGGCAGAATGCCTGAATACATACTTTGCCTTGGTATTCACAGAGGAAAGCTATGGAGCCATATTGGGCAATGAAATGTTTACTCAAGGGGGAGCAAAATGACACTCTACAGAAGTTGTATGCAACACCTGAAGAAGTTGAAAAATTACTAAAGATAGTAAACATAAATAAGGCAATGGGGCCTGATGGAATACATCCTCAAATTCTGAAGAGTTAGCTATGGAAATATTCTTGCTCCTGGCTATTAGTCTGTAAGAACTGCGGATGTGCCTAATGACTGGAGAATGGACCATGTGGTGTTAATATTAAAAAAAAAAAAAAAAAAGGGCTCTATAGGAGCCAGCTGATGACTCAGCGAGTACCACACTGCGCTATGATGCTGCGACCCAGGTTCAGAAGTGGACTCTGGAGCTGGGTCGGGATGGTCAAGGGCTAGGAAGGTGCTGCCACGCATCAGGGCTCCCAACTAAGGGAGGGAGGGAAGGTGTCAGGTTCCACCACTCTTTGGGACGCTGCACTGGCTGGTGAACTTGCTCCTCCACACATAGGCATATCTGCAGCACGCAAGGCCAGCTGTAAGCTGCATCCGAAGTCAGGGAGGTTGGCGGGAAGAATGGAAACTGCAGCCAGTGCGTAAAGCCTAACCAATTCCTCAGCCTGCACTGCCAACCAGGCCTGGCGATATCTGGATGAGTACACTGGACAGGAGGAGAATGGACCTCCCCTTCCTAGTCTTGCCATGGGGGGCAATCTGTAGGGGATTCGCCACTGTTATGTCCTGGGAGAGGCATGTGCCAGTTGGGAGGTGAGCTGGAGATAATGTAAGGCTGGCTCCAAGGGAGAAACAGCTCTATGGGGGAAAAAAAAGGCTCCATGGCGGCACCAAGGAACTACAGGCCTGTCAGCACGACATCAATATCGGGAAGTTGTTGGAGACCATCATAAGAAATATAACTGTCAAACACTTACAAATAAAACAACCTGAACTCAGTGGCCTAGTACTGATTCCACATGGGTCTGTTCTGGGACCTGCACTGTTCAATATATTTGTGTATCACCAGCTGGATCACTAACTTCGCTGATGACAACCAAGATGGAAGTGTAGTTATATCACAATAGGAGATAAATGAAATGCAGAAGGATCTAGACAAGTCTGGGAACTGGGCAGCAAAATGGCAGATGAACATCAATGTTGAGAAATGAAAGGGGTGAGGAGAGTGGAGCCATACAGGTCCCATGGAGCAGCTTCGGTCCTCATCAGTGACAACGTTAGCCACAGGTTCCAGGGAGAAACTCACCTCCGGGCCACTGCCAGATACGTGGCTGGTGCCACCTATGGCACCAGTCTCAGGGTAAGCAGTAGGTCAAGTGGGGGGTTCTAATCCCTCAACATGGGTGGTGCCATCTTTGGGACCAGGCAGAACAACAACATCGATGCCCCCACTGGACCCATCCCTGGCACTGCAAATGGCACTGAGAACCAACCCGGTACTGTGAATTGTCCCCGGCCTCAACCTGGCACCAAAGGCTGCACCAGGACCCAAACCAGTGCTATCAGCGGCACCAGAGCAGATCCCAGCACCAACACCAAGCCTAGGGATGGCTCCAAGGGTGCACCGTCACCAGCGCTTGGAACCGTGTCCAAGGTCAGCACCTTCATCATCACCTCCATGTCCATCACCAACAGCATCATCGTCCTGCTCCTCAAGGCCACAAGAGCACTAAGATAGATGATACCACAACCACCTTGGCCACTGGACTGGGGGCGATTCTGGTACTGATCGCTCTCTTGACACCATGAACGGTGCCAGAAGAGGACCAAGCCTTGTGACCGGTGCGCCCCACTCATCAGTACAGCGGACATGCCCAGCTCACCAGTACAGCAGACAGTACCAGAAGTGAGGGTAGCACCAGATCACGACATTGAGGTGTCCACCGATGTAGACAGAATGTATAGCTTCAGACTCACCAATGGGAACGTCCGGCTGTCCAGGACAGATGGACTGGGGAGGTGCTCAGCTGGCTGCCCAGAAAGAGTCAGCTGTTCACCAGAACCATGACCCACAGCCTCCAACACCTCAGTGAGGTGAGGTTGGGGAGGACTCTGTAGTTCCACAGTAGCAGCGGTACTGGAAAGAGTCCCAGGGGAAAGTCTCAAACTCCTGACCTTGGCATCATGGCTGTGCAGGAACAAAACTTAGGTTATAAAATATTTTATTATAATTTTATTATTTGGCATTGCTACGATAGGTGCAATGCCCCCCTCCAAAAGTAGGGGGCAAATGACTCCTCTTTAGCATGAGAAACTTGAGGATATGTTTGTCCACAGAGAAGTAAACATAACACAGGTCCATATTATGATCCAGGCCGAGGCAGGGGTGACACGGTGCTGATCCGGAGCTGCCATAGGGCCCCCACAGGGCCACCGATGCAAGGGGGGGCTGTAGTCTTTCTCCTTATTCATTTTTTATGTTGGCTTGCATGCATGCACAAGCAACATCTTGTGGTAGTAGCACATTTCAAAGGTGTGCCAGTGTTATGGCCAATGCAGAGAACACTTTAGTGGCTGCATCCCTCAGCTGCCAATCAGCGAGCATGCTGGCAATGACAGTAGACTTCAAAGAGAGCCAAAAACTTGAAAGAAATCTGCTGCTGCAATCAGGTGCAGTTTCGTCATTGCAGCGGTAGATGACAAGACTCCAGCTACGTGCATTACAGTGCACAGTAATGCGCATGGCCAGAGTTATGAGCAACTTATGAAATGGCATAAATGTGGCACACTGGAGGCCCACCGTAGTGTGCCGAAACATGGCAGTTCCTGCCGCCTGCCACACAGTCCCAAAAAGCTGACATCATGGGTGCCCAACCCCGCGTTGGCATGTATTCCACCCCATTAAATGTGGCACATTGGGAGCCCACCCCAGTGTGCCGACACACACTCCCAGAAAGTCAACATCGGGGTGCCCAGTCTCCATGTCGGCATGTATCCCCCCCCATTAATGTGGTACACTGGGAGCCCACCTCAGTGTGCTGCAATTTTTTTAATTTTCTTCTGACACTGGGACACTCCCAGTTTTGGATGGCCCCTCCCCAAACCCCTAAATGATTTGCCAACATCAGGGTGCCCAAGCCCCATGTCAGCATGCCCCCCACTATTGTGGCACACTGGGAGCCCACCTCAGTGCCTACATTTATTAAAAATTGTTTTCCCAGAAAGAAGAAAACCGCTCCTTTGCCGCTTTTTTTCTTGTACCTATAGAAAAGGAAGCGGTCCATCATTGTCTCACCATCCCCCCCCATCCCAACCTTCCCTCTGCGCACCACCTCCCTGCACCCCCTCACCCCATACTTATTTCTGGAGGTTGGTCACTGTCATCTTCTTTGGACCGGACACATCTGCACTCTGCAAACCCGAACTGTAAAATGAAGGGTATGGGTAGCCATATGTGACTCAATGGGGGGTTTCAACTAGATATATGACCATTTTTGGAGTTTTATTTAAATTTTCAACATGGAGTTCTTGGGACTCCACCTCATCAACACTGGCACTGTCATTTTGTTTCTCAGTCCCGAAAGGTGATTTCCCGGTTGCTGCGTGGAATCACCTTTCAGGACCGATTAACGAAACAACAGTGCCACTGTTCATGAGGGGAAGTTCCAAAAAGCCCATGTTGCAAATCTGGTCAAAAAATTCCAAACAATGACTGCGTTATGAGCGTGCGTTGTGCAGTTTCTATGTACGTTCGTAAATTCGCCATTTTTCCAAAATGTGTTTTCGCACCTGTGGCGCTGAATGGCGCTTTAGCTGTGGGAAAACAACTTTTGGGACAGATTAACACAATCACAGTGTCACTGTTCATGAGGGGAGGTCCCAAATTGCCCATGTTAAAAATTTGGTGGAAAAATTCCAAAAAATGACTGTGTTACAGGCGTGCGTTATGCAGTTTCTATGCATGCTCTTAACGTTGCCAATTTTTCATATTTTCACTCCAGATTTTCAACATTGCCGTTTTTTTTACACCTCCTCATGAACAGTACAGCTGTCATTTTTCACATCGTGCTCGAAATGTGTTTCCGCATCTTTGGTGCACAATGGCGCAGTCACTGTATGCAATCACCTTTCAGGATTGAGTAATGAAATTATACTGCCACTGTTCATTGGGGGGGTCCCAAAACACCATGTTGAAAACTTGGAGTGAAAATACCAACAAACGCCTGGGGCATTATGGTTTCCAACCATAATGCCCCACCCTGTACAGACTGACAGGCATTGGGGGTGTGACTTGGGTTCATCGGCCATAATGCTCACAGCATTCTACCCCCACCCTGCAGCCACTAACAGGCATCGAGGTGTGCCTTGAGGTCTCCGACCCCAAAATTCACCCCATTCTCCTATACTGCACACATCTCAGCTTATTTCTTTATGGAAAGGGGTGAGGGTAAGGGCTGAAGACCCCAAGGAATACCGCGACACCTGTTGCTGTCTGCAGGGTGGGGTGAGGTGGAATGGTGTAAGCATTATGGCTGACGATCCAAATGCACACCCCCAACGCCTTTCAGTCTCTGGTGGGGTGGGGGGTGGCGTTCAATGCTTCACTGCCATTCCTATTATGCATCACTTGAACTCCTGTACTACCAGTGTGAATGCCAGCAAGCCAACATTCGGCACTGACAAATGTTTGTTTGAATCTGGCACTATACTAATGGAAAAAACAATAAAGCGAGAAAATAATTTGATGCCCAAAACTCAAACAGTGGCAAAAAAGTGGTAACAGTGACGGTTCAGTGTAAAAAATTGATGGTTCAGCATTAAAAAGAGTTGTAAAAACAGCAGTGAATAGAGGAAGCAAGTGCTGACACAGTAAACTCTGTTGCTTCCATGGTGCACCTTCTACAGCAGGAAATACAGAACTGAGGAAGGAAGAGGTCCAGCATTGGTTACTGGCTAGCTCACATGCACAACATCAGTATGTCAGCCACCTGGACTGTGCCAAGAGCCAACGTTGGTCCCATCGGATGGCAAAAGACTTTGCTCCTACAAGGTCCTAGCACATTTAACTTAGGCCCATAAGTGGGAATGAATGGTGAAGATGGATTCTTGGAAGATAGCTCGCTTTGTCAGTGCCACTAGGTCAGGCCTATGTACTCATATTTGTTGCTGGATTATTAAAAAAAAAAAAAAAGCATTGACAGTTTTCTGGTTCAGTCTTGTTTATGAGGCTCTCCTGCACCTTACGGATCTACTGAAAGTTCAACTGGAATAAATTATCTCATTTTTAATTTGCATACAATACTCATGATGGGTTGCATTAGGATGATAATAGTAACACTGTGCTTGTTAAAGGCTGGTTTAACTATCAATAATCTTTTGGTACAATCTTTTCCCCTGTCCTTGTGCACTGAGATTTTTCCTGTTTTTTTTTTTTTTTTTATCAGTCCCCCTCCCCCCAAAGACACGCTCACCTACTGTATTTTACTTCTTACTCAGTCAGAAAATGTTGCTCCAGCTGTCCCTCAGGCAATCTACTTGCTCCTGTAGGGTCAGTGGGCCACAACCTCTCTCACTCTGAACTCCCTATGTGCTCTGGGCACCCTTCAGCTTGGAAACACACCTCCCTGGTCTACTAGGGGAAAAGAGTTCTAACTGGGTGGTAGAGTGGAGGGACACCAGGGCTACTGATGGCAATGAAGTGGGTGGGCAGGCAGCTGATGCCACAGATGTCATTTGAGTTGGGTGTGCTTTTCCCCTTGTTAGACCCTCCCAACACCGAAATGACATGAAGCATGCCCGTAGCACTGCTTCTATACGTGGGGGATCGTCAATGTCATGTGGTCACTCACAACCCCAATATCATCTCCAATCACCCACAGTAGTGAGCAGGAAGGCCTGTTCCCCCCCACTGGGTCAGGGCATGGTGCCTCCACATACTTTCCTAGACTGACTGGTCCAGCGCAGAAGGTGATGTTGATAGCCTATATGGAGTCTCCCACATAGTAGGGCAGCACACTGACAGCCAGCACCACTGGACCAAGCTACGATTTTCCATTTTAAAATAATTTTCTAAAGCCTCTGTCCAAAACAGGCCCAGTGTAAAACAAACGTGGGCACACACACACACTCAGGAATGGGGGACAGATGGGTACATGCCCAGCATAAATTTACCGGTGCATCTGTTCCCTAAGAACCCACCCTCTCTTAGGCCAATGGCATGTATTGCTTGCAAAACACAATGTTATAATCGAGAAAAAAAAAAAAATAGCATGAAAAGGGATTTCAATACAGCTGCCTATTCCCAGTCCTCCAAGGCACATAAGTTGCTTCCAGTAGTAGAGAGATCGCTTGGATGGAACAAGAGCTTCCAATCAGAAGTTCTTTATACATGGCTGTGGAGCAGCAGTCTTCCGGGAGATGTTCTGGAGGACACAGTGTTGTCCCATCTGCAGGCACCTCTCTGGGCTGAAGGGGGAGGTTGCTCATCTCCAGGCAGAGTTGGCCAGGATTTGTGGTACCTCCTCTTCCATCCAGGGACCACCAGGGCCACTGTCGTTGCCTCAGAGGCTGCCAAGAAAGAGGAGCGGTTGGACCACAGTGGGCTCAGGGAGGGTGAGGGTGGTGGAACAGAGGCGCATCCCTCCAGTTGTACCTCTCCACAATTCCTATGCCATTCTGGCAAAGTGTGGTTCCTCTATGGAGGCACCAACAGTGGAGACCAAGGAGGATGCTGGGAACCTCCACAAAGGAGACCCACAGGAGGGTGGCATGGGACCCCACAGGGGAAGGAAACAACTCCTGGTGGGGGACTCCACTGTTAGGAAGGTAGAACTGGGGGAGGAAGGGGAGAGGGAGGTGGTGCCTGCCTGGCGCCATGACTTGGAGGGACAGGGAGCTCATCAGGGTTGCTGGAGCAGCTGCACAGGAGGGAGCTGAGTCATTGTCCACCTAGGGACAAATGACCTGGCTAAGAAAGGATCAGAGCAGTGCAGGAAGAGTTTGTGGAATTGGGAGGGCCTTAGACAAGTAGAACGACGGTAACCTTCTCGGAGGTGCTGACTGTCTATGGCGTACAAGAGGCTAGGGTGCTCCACACCATGGGATTCAAACAGTGGTTGAAAAACTGGTGCAGAGCCCAGGGATTTGGCTTCATTGGGGACTGGGGATCCACCTGGAGTGATGCAAGCCTATACTGGCATGAAGGGCTGCATCTGTCCAGGAGGGGAACCAGGATCCTAGGTGACAGGTTTAAATGCTTCTTTGGCAAGTATTTAAACTAGGCAAGGGGGTGGCAATGGGAAGAAGCAGGGAAATCCTAGCCCCCCCCCCAAAAAAAGTCACGGTAGTAAGTGCAGTAAACACCAACATAGAGATGTCGATAGGGAGAAGGGCAGGGGTAGATGGAGAAAGTGACAAGGTAAGTAGGACAGAGATGGGGCCAAAAGGAGTAATGCCATCAGGAAATGGAGGATAATGAGTACCAATGCCCGTAGCCTGGGCAACAAGCTCCCTGAACTGGTGGCCTTGATGGAAGAGGGATGCCTGGATATCATAGCTGTCACAGAAACATGGTACACAGAGAACCATGACTGGAATGTTAACATACCAGGGTACGTAACCTACAGGAGAGACAGGGAGGAGAGAAGAGGGGGAGGAGTAGCTCTCTATGTAAAGGAAGGGATAAAAGCAACTGAACAAAACAGTAAACAGGGAGGGGAGGAGAGGAGGCACTGTGGGTCACCTTGGAGACTGGAAGTGGCACCACAATCCGCACAGGGGTTGTATACAGACCCCCAGGTCAAGGGGAAGGAATGGACAAGAATATGATAGAAGACATTCTTAGGATGGCAGAGAAAGGGGAGATACTGTTGATGGGAAACCTGAATATGCCAGATGTTAACTGGAGCACACTTGCTGTAGCCACATCCAAGAGCAGAGCCATTCTCGATGCCCTACAGGTGGCATGCCTCAGACAGCTAGTTTCGGAACCCACTCGTGAGGGAGCAGTCTTAGACCTCGTACTCTCAAATGGGGATAGTGAGAGGATCTCAGATCTAGAAGTGGGTTGCCATCTGGGAACAAGTGACCATCAAACAGTGTGGTTCATGTTAAACTCAGCTACAGAGTCAAGACATACAAAAGTGAGGGTACTGGACTTCAGGAGGGCTGACTTTGGCAAGATGGGAGAGTGCCTCAGAAAAGCACTAGCAAACAGGCTAGAAGGAGGGGTGGACCAGCAATGGGGAATCATCAAAACTGCCATCACAGAGGCAACAAGCCTTTATGTGAAGCAAATAAACAAATCAAAATGAAAGAAAAAGCCACTATGGTTCTCAAAAGAGGTGGTGGGGAAAGTCAGGGAGAAAAAGATAGCATTCAGGAAGTACAAGGAAACACAGAAGGAGCTGGACAGAGAGCTGTACCAGTTAAGGCAGAAGGAAGCAGGGAGGGAAGTCAGAATAGCAAAGGCCCAAACTGAGGAAAGGATAGCCAACTCGGTTAAGAAGGGGGATAAAACCTTTTATAGGTACATCAGGGAGCACAGAAAGACAAAGGGAGGGATAGTGAGGCTGAATAGATTGAACAGTGGGTGGGCAGAGGGGGATAGTGAAAAAGCAGGGATATTGAACGAATATTTCTGCTCAGTATTCACAAAAGAGGAGGGGGAGGTGCCTAATCCAATTAACAGAAGCACTCTGGATAGGTGGGGTCGATCCCAGTCCTTTCACAGAAGAAATGGTTCTGAAAGAACTCCTAAAACTGAAGGTGGACAAAGCAATGGGGCCTGATGGAATTCACCCCAGAATTCTAAAAGAATTAAGGGGAGAACTAGTGAAACCACGGGCTACCCTTTTTAACAAATCATGGGAGGATGGTGTGGTACCTGAGGTCTGGAGGAAGGCGGATATGATTCCCCTTCACAAAAGTGGGACCAAGACAGAGGCAGGAAACTACAGACCTGTTGGTTTGACCTCTGTGGTAGGGAAAGTGATGGAATCACTTCTGAAGGAAAGAACTGTTGAGTACCTAGAGGCCAGTGAGGCACAGGACCCAAGGCAGCATGGGTTCACAGCGGGAAGGTCATGTCAGATGAATCTAATTGATTTCTTTGACTGGGTGACCAAAGTAGTAGACCAGGGAGGGGCTGTGGACATGGCCTACCTAGACTTTAGCAAGGCATTTGACACAGTCCCACACAAAAGATTAATAGTCAAATTAACCAGCCTGGGAGTGGGTCCCAGGGTGGTAGCCTGCGTAAAACATTGGCTGAACAAAAGACACAGTAGGTAATTGTAAATAGAGTCCACTCTGAAGAAAGAGGGTTACTACTTAAATGGGCAGACTGGGTGGACCATAGGCCCTTATCTGCCGACACTGTCTATGTATCTATATATGTAATTGGGTACCGCAGGGTTCAGTACTGGGTCCAGTCCTTTTTAATGTCTTTATAAGTGACATTACAGAGGGACTGGAAGGAAAAGTATGCCTCTTTGCAGATGACACAAAGATCTGTAACAGGGTTGATACACAAGAAGGCATGGAAAGGATGAGAAGGGACTTGGCAAGGTTGGAGGAATGGTCAGAAGTATGGAAGCTAGGATTCAATGCAAAGAAGTGCAAAATAATGCACCTGGGAAACAAAAACCCAGGGGAAGATTACACACTTGGGGGTAGTAACAAAACAAAAAGGAAAGGGACCTGGGGGTAATCATATCAGATGACCTTAAGGTTAGCAAGCAATGTGAGAAGACAGTAGGGAGAGCTGGGGGTATACTGGGATGCATACGGAGAGGCATCACCAGCAGAAAACAGGAAGTTGTTATCCTCTGTACAGACAGTTGGTGAGACCCATCTGGAGTACTGCGTCCAGTTCTGGAGACCCCATCTCCGCAAGGACATAGACAGGATAGAGGCAGTCCAGAGGAGGGCAACTAGAATGGTGCAGGGTCTGCAAGAGAAGCCATACGAGGAGCGACTAAAAGAGCTTAATATGTATACCCTTGAGGAAAGGAGGGAGAGGGGGGACATGATAGAAACGTTTAAGTACCTCAGTGGAATCAACAAAGTCCAAGAGGGTAGCATCTTTCAGAAAAAGAGACATGCAAGAACAAGGGGACACAATTTAAAGATGGGGGTGTGTGGTTCAGGGGCAATGTGAGGAAGTATTTTTTCACAGAGAGGGTAGTGGATGCATGGAACAGCCTTCCTGAGGATGTTGTGGGGTCTAAAACTGTGGGAGAATTCAAGAATACATGGGACAGACATGAGGCAATTCTTGTGGGGGATAGGAAAAAAATAGGCTGTTGGTTAACTAGGATCTGTGGCTTATCCTGTAGGTAGGGAAATGGGCAGACTAGGTGGGCCAAGCGATCCTTATCTGCCATCAAAGTCTATGTTTCTATGTTTATTCAGACTTGCTTGTCCCAGCTACTGTACTTGGGCCTTCTCTCCTCGGGGGTGGGGGTGGGGGAGTAATAAATATGGAGCAGTGGGCATCACTGAAGGAGTAATTGGTCAGGCTGCTTCCATGCTGGAACCCCAGGGAATGGCCCAATTTGAGTGCAGGGCTCTCAATCTGCTTGGTTACTGATAATGTTATGAAAGACTGGATCAATGCAGCACTGTAACATGGCATAAATCACACACTGGAAATCGGCAGCAGCGATAGGCGGAACGGCATCACGGGACTCGATTCGGAGCGGGTATTAACCCAGGGCATATGCCGTGCCCGCCGAGGTAGTACTGACAGCAGCCAGACCCCTAGCTTAGCAGCACTGGGCACAGGTGGGGAGCGAGTGTTAGAGAGGGAAGTGTGGCAGACAAAGAGTGAGACGATCTAGAGGCAGAAGGAAGGGGGGGGGAAGTAGCGGGCGCGTACGGGAGGGACAGATAAGACAGCCCGATACAGAGACAGCATGCAGGCAAGTGGTGTATGGTCGGAGGAGTCTGTGAGAGGCAACGGGAAGTGACCGAGCCCGCATGTTAATCTGTGAGCGCGAGCACACCATGGCGAGGGAGGCGTCCACTGGAGACCTCCAACGGGTGGTATAACAGAAATAGCCGCATACATCGGGACAGCTTCTGGACGAGCATGTGAGGTGCACTGGTTGCTATCATTAGAGGCACAGACTGTTTTCACCACATCAGCATCGTAATGCCGTCTTGTTACACGATTTGTAAGTGCAGTGTAAAAGTTTGCTCAGCACACCGACTCCCTGTCTTATCTAGTTCTTACCGTCACGAAACAGGCTCCTGGCAACTCTCTCGTCGGCTGCCCATAAGTGCAGATAAGCCACTCTGTCCGGTGGCGTCTGATGCGATTGATGCATGGTTGGGCGGTTGTTCACCCTTGGCCTCTGGCCTCGGGCCACAACCCTCCCAACCATGCATCAATCCAGCATTAGATGCCACCTTCGTCGGGGCTTAATGCTTACATAATACCTTGAGGTGCTCAAGAAGGACTTTCTTTACAGCAGGAAAGGCAAAACAAATGGTTCTTTTCTTTTTGTTTTAAATAAATAAAAGCTTTAATTCTATGAATCCCAGAAGGCTATTCAAAAACAGCCTAATTCTGTATGACCTGCAGCTTTTCCCTGTTCAGCTTTCTATTACAGTTTACTATTCCTATCGTAGCTGGAATGGTGGTTCCTCCAGAGTAGGGATGTCAGAACTAGTTCGAGTAAGATTCGAACCCATCTCGAACCCTGGTGTTCGAGTTCTAATGTATAACTCGAACATTAGAGGGTTCGCAAAAGGGTTTGAATCTTTGTAAAAATCCAAGTCTCAAATGCAAATTGGTCCCAGAGTGAAAAAATCTTACTGCTGGTATGCAAAACTGTCAGCTCCCGAGAGTCTTGATCTTCCCAATCCCATCCTGGTTCCAGCAGCTGCAGTTACTGTTGTTGTGGGGGGGGGGACATTGTGATGAGATTGCGCCTGCACACTCCTGATCGCAGTCACCATCACCACCTGACCAACTGCTCTGCGGTCATGTGGTGCGGTCAGACCAGCACAGTAGTCGCGCGTGGCTACGTTCTTCACATTCAGTCTCTGAGATGGAAGGAGCTCTGCTGAGCCTGCTAGCGTTGCGACTTGCAAGCCGAGTTGTGAACTTTTTTTAAAAAGTGAACTGACGACTTGCTTCGCCTTCCAGCTAGAGTAAAAAAAATAAAAATAAAGCTAAAGTGTGGGTGGGGGATGGGGTGAAAAGGTTGGGGGGGGACAGGGGACCGAGGAAAGAAAGGGTGGGTTGCAGAAAACGGTTGGGTCTACTCTCTAGGGTGGGACACAGAGAGGGATCTACAGCTGACTGCCTGCATTAATTTGGACTCGGAGTGCTGTTTAGTCTTAGTTGCTAACTTGCTACTATAACTTGCCTTTGCCTTCTGAGCTGTTTAAGAAAGATTAACTAGTCTAGTACTAGTACTCATCTCTATCTGGTAGAATTTGTCTGAAGACACAAAGCACTCTGACTGGGGGAAGGGTGAACAAAATAATCAGATGTTGACACAAAACAAAGTAAAAAAACAAAACAATGTGTGAATGAATGAACAGATAAACTTTTATTGAACTGAATTGTTTAAAGCCTACAACAAGTATCGGGAGGGAGGACGCTGCTGTGTTCCCTTCCCTTTGCTTTGACTGCAGTGACTGTACCCTAATTATTACTGCCCAGACAATGTGAGTTTTATGGTGGTATTATTGGGAGGAGAGAGAGCATCTCCTGTGGGCAGCCCATCACCATGCTGCTGCTAAATACACGACAGAAGCCTAAAAATATATTTCCCTGAGGAGAGACAGAAAAATCTCCTTCTTCGGTTTGTGTATGTAACTCTGTCTCTTGTGGTCAGCCCATCACCATGCTGCTGTGCGCCCCTTGACTGCACTGTACCTTACCCAGTGTGTATTACCATGTGAAGCCCAGTAGCCAGGTGTGTGGTGGCATTATCCTTAAATACAAAACAGAAGCCTAAAAATATATTTCCCTGTTGGGAGGAGAGACACAAAAATCTCTTTCCTCGGTATGTGTGTGTAACTCCGTCTCTTGTGGTCAGCCCATCACCCTGCTGCTGTGCGCCCCTTGACTGCACTGGACCTTACCCAGTGTGTGTTACTGTGTGAAGCCCAGTGGCTAGTTGTGTGGTGGCATTATCCTTAAATACACGACAGAAGCTTAAAAATATATTTCCCCGTTGGGAGGAGAGACAGAAAAATCTCTTTCCTCGGTTTGTGTGTGTAAATCTGTCTCTTGTGGTCAGACCATCACCCTGCTGCTGTGAGCTCCTTGACTGCACTGTACCTTACCCAGTGTGTGTTACCGTGTGAAGCCCAGTGGCCAGTTGTGTGGTGGCATTATCCTTAAATACACGACAGAAGCCTAAAAATATATTTCCCTGTTGGGGGAGAGACAGAAAGAAAAATTACTCACCTTAGTAATGTTGTTTCTTCTAATGGAGTCTTGCTATATTATGACATATGCAGTGAGTCCCAACCTTCGAACTGCTCCGGAGGTGAAAGAGTTAACTTTCCATGCCAGGCATGGAACGCTGAGCTCGAGCTCGGCTGAAAACTCTGTCTGTTGTTCTTCAAACTCAAACTGTCAGATCTTTACGAGCTAAACTCACTAAGGTCCTGTGTGGAAGCTGTAAACCTACACTAGCCAACTGGCTACTAAATATAAGAACACATTTTTTGGTCCCAAAACAAAGACTCAAGTCAGGAGACCCAAAAAATGAAAAACACAACACCCAGTCACCCCAAAAAAAGGAGGGGTGAAAAAACAAGGTGGGCATCTACTAAGTGCCAACACTGCACTGCCCACCCACATTCCAAAAACAGAGGTTCTGAGAGGGGCAGGCAGGGGGGGAGGTCATAATATAGCAAGACTCCATTAGAAGAAACAACGTTACTAAGGTGAGTGATTTTTTCTTCAAACAACATGAAGTCTTGCTATATTATGACATATGCAGACTACACAGCAGTACCTCCATGGAGGAGGGACAGAACCTACTTGGGAAATGGGCTCTGAAGCACAACTGTGCCAAACCGAGCATCACTCCTAGCCTGGGTGTCCAGAGAGTAGTGCTTGGTAAAAGTGTGAACTGTTTTCCAGGTAGCTGCTTGACAAATCTCTAGAATGGGGATGTCCCTGGCAGCAGCCAGGGAAGCAGCTGTACCTCTGGTAGAGTGAGCCCTCAGGCCTGAGGGAGGAACCTTACCCAGCTTTTCATAACAGAATTGGATACAAGAGACAATCCACCTGGCAATGGATCTTTTAGTGGCAGGTTTCTTTACCAACCTCACCATAAGTGAGGAACAGTTGGAGGAGACAAACCTGTGACCCTTGGTACGCTCAATGTAGTAACTAAGGGCCTCTTCACATCTAACTGTGCAGCCTCCTCTCGCCAGAGGAGGAATGGTCAGTGAAGCACACTGAAGAGAAATAGATTGATTAAGGTGGACATCTGAAACCACCTTAGGCAAGAACTTTCTGTTAGTCCTGAGGACCACCTTATCTCTATGAAAGGAGATAAAATCAGGCTCCACTGACAAAGCTTGTAATTCACTTAGTCGTCTGGCAGAAGTGATGGCTACCAGAAACACAGTCTTCCAAGTCAAATACTTAAGCTCTGCTGAAGACAAGGGCTCAAAGGGAGGTTGCATAAGCTGAGCAATGCAAACATTAAGATCCCAGGCAGGGGCAGGGTCCCTGAATGGAGGGTTGGTGTGAAGCAATCCCTTAAAAAACTTACAGAATACAGGATGAGCTGAAAGAGAAGAGGGTTTACCTGCTGAAATAAAAGCAGACACAGCTGCCAAATGCACCTTTAGGGTAGCTGGTCTCAGCCCCAAAGAGTTTAAATGGACCATATAATCCAGGACTGTGGGCAAATCAGTAGATTCTGGGGAAATATGCTTCCCAGAGCACCATATGAAAAACCTCTTCCATTTGGAATTGTAAGTAGCCCTGGTGGAAGGCTTCCTAGAAGCCTTCAATATATCCATTACACCTTGGGAAAGGTGTAGATCAGCAAACTCTAACTCTTCAAGAGCCAGGCCTTGAGATTCAGAGATTTGAGGTTCGGGTACCAAACCCTTCCCTGAGCACAGGTTAACAGATTGTGATTCCTGGGAAGACACAGGGGGAGATGGACTCCTAAGGACAGTAGGAGTGGATACCAGGGTTGTCTGGCCCAATCTGGAGCAATCAGAATCACTTTGTAGGATTGAGATCTGATTTTGACTAACACTTTGAACAGGAGAGGTAAGAGGGGAAAAGCATAGAGAAACTTCCCTTCTCAATTGAGAACTAAGGCATCCAGAAGGACTGAGCCCAACACTGGGGGCCTGCAGCAAAAGAGGGGAAGTTGGTGATTGTCTGGGGCTGCAAAAAGATCTATCTGCGGGGTGCCCCATCTGGCAAATATTACCTCCAGGACCAGGGGATCCAGTGACCATTCGTGATGGCCCTGGGAAATCCTGCTGAGAGCATCTGCTAGGACATTGTCCTTGCCTGGGAGGTGAACTGCCGTAAGGGAGGTGTTCAGGGAGTAAGCCAGAGACCACAACTTCATTGCTTCAGTGCACAAGGCCGTAGACCGAGTGCCTCCTTGCTTGTTGATGTACCACAATGTAGTGGTGTTGTCTGTTCTGACTTGTACCACTTTGTTCTGAACAGATTTGGAAAAAGCTTGAAGTGCTAGAAAAACTGCTCTGAGCTCCAACAGGTTGATGTGGTGCAGAGATTCCTGAGGGGACCACAGTCTCTGGGTAGTGAGGTTGCCCATGTGAGCTCCCCACCCCAAGAGGGATGCATCTGTAGTAAGGATTAAAGAGTGAGACTGAGTGACAAATGGGACCCCTTGTCTCAGGTTGTTCTGATCCTGCCACCACTGTAGGGCTTGGATCAGGGTTCGAGTTACTGGGATCAACTTGGTTAGAGGGTTCTTTCTTTGAGACCAAAAGGCTCTCAAATGGAACCGAATGTCCCTCATCTGAAATCTGGCTCCTTGCACTACTGCTGTAGAAGCAGCCATGTGTCCCAGGAGCTGCAGAAAATGCCTTACTGGTCGAGAGACCTGCAGGGTGAATGAGGAGGCCAGAGAGACCAGGGTCCTTGCCCTGTCCAAAGGAAGGAAGGCTCTGGCTTCCTCTGTGTTCAGTTCTGCACCTATGAAGGTGAGGAGCTGGACAGGCTCTGAACTGACTTTGGAAGATTCAGAAGGAAACCTAGAGAGGTAAGCAGTTGCTGAGTTATCTGAAGATGTAACTTGACTTGGTCTGGAGACTGACCTACTATGAGCCAGTCGTCCAGGTAAGGAACAATGGCAATTTTTTGCCTTCTTAGGTAGGCAACTGCTACTGCCAGGCATTTTGTGAATACCCTTGGAGCAGAGGTGAGGCCAAATGGCATTGCTCTGAACTGGTAATGGCTTGAGGGCAGCTTGAACCTGAGGTACTTTCGATGGGAGCTTCTGATGAGAATATGGAAGTAGGCATCCTTGAGGTCCAAGGATGCTAGCCAGTCCCCTGGCCTTAGAGAGGGTAAAATAATTCCCAGAGTCACCATTTTGAATTTTGGTTTTAAAAGGTGCTTGTTTAGGTATCTGAGATCCAGGATGGGCCGCCATTCTCCTGTCTTTTTTGGGGTAAGGAAGTACCTGGAGCACAATCCTTTGCCCTGGTGTAGGGGTGGAACCCTTTCCACAGCTCTGAGAGCCAGGAGGGTAGAGACTTCTGCCTCTAGGGCAAGTGCCTCTGATGGATTTGCAGGTGGAAAGGATCTGGTTCTCATCTTTGGAAAATTTTTGAAGCTGAGAACCAGTCCCTGGCTTACTACTTCCAGGACCCACTTGTCTGATGTTAGAGACTTCCAGTCCTGGACAAAGTAAGCCAGCCTGTCCCCCTACAGGTAGTGGAGAATCGACCCTGGCCACCCATCAGGGTGCCTGCTTGGCAGGGGCTTTAGGCTGAGGGGTGGAAGCAGGTCTGCTTGTACCCCGTCTGCCTCTCCCTCTAAAGAACCCCGTCTGGGCATAAGCTGAAGAGGAGGCCTGGGCTTGGTAAAAAGGCCTATGAAAAGGCCTGCCCCTGCCCCTGGAAGGCTGCCTTTGAGGAGTGGCCTGCCTTTCCTTGGCCTGTGCACTCATATAGGTGGTCCTATACTCATCCATTTTCTTCATGTAATTCTCTGTCTGCTCCCCAAACAGAGAATTATCCACAACAGGAAAATCCATGGCCTTAGTCTGGGTATCCTCTGACAGGCTAGTACATCTGAGCCAAGCCATTCTGCGAAGTGCCACAGATGTAGCCACGACTCTTGATGACACATCATTAGAGTCCACTGCAGCATGGAATTGCACCTTAGATGCCTCAATACCATCAGCAGCCACCTGCTCCAGCTCCTTGGCAAGCTGGCCAGGGACCTGTTTTGCTAGAGCCATAACAGTATCCCATCTGGATTTCTGGTATCTAGCAACATAAGCCATATAATTTGCCTGTCTGAGTCCCAAGGATGCTGCCATGTACTGTTTCTTTGCCATGGCATCAATCCTCCTGGAGTCCTTGTCAGGGGGTGTGGCCAAGGGAATATCTACTTTAGAACCGTGAACTAACTGAACCGCACGCTACTCGATGCCGGTGCCGGTTCGGTCGAACCGGGAAAGCGACTGGACAATTTTAATCGCTTTGGCTATTTCTTCAGCGGTTGGAGAGGAAAGTTTTGGCTCCACACCAGCTGATTTTCTAGTCCTTTTTGCTTTTGCCTGAGGAAGTCTCGCCCTGGTCAGAGGGCACTCCCTCCGGTTCGGTTGAAACCGAACCGGGCTGGCCATCTGGGTCAGCAGACTTTTTGGCCTCCCTTTCCCTGAGCCTACCAACTCTCTTTTCCAGGATAGCTGCAGGAAAATTTTTGCCAATCTGGCAGTCTGCATTGAGGTGGTCAAACCCCAGACAATAAACACAGGTGGTGTGGGGGTCAACCTTAGCAAAGACTTCCCCACAGACACTGCAATGTTGAAACCCAGTGGGCCCGGTTTTTCTTTTGGGTTTCTCAGACATAGTGCCAGTCCTAACCAAACTTGCCCGTTTATGGCAATCCGCCAAGCAAGACTCTCTTATCGGTTCCCAACCGGTCATCGGGTCGTGGAAAAACGAATAAAATCTGTTTTTTAGAACCGATAAGAACCGGTAACCACACTCTAAAGGACAGATTAATATATTTTAATAACCTGATCGGTTCAAACCGAACCGATAAACCGCTTACAAGTTCACAGAAAGTAAATGTAAAACCTATCTAGTACTTACAAATACCACAGACAGAGCTTGAACCGACCGATTGCGTTTAAATTCGTCAAAAACCGAAAAATAATACTTTAACCGACAAAATGAACCGAGCAGAAGGAGAAATCTCCGGAGCGACTGTTCAGTGAGGCGGAGTAAAGAATCTGACAGTTTGAGTTTGAAGAACAACAGACAGAGTTTTCAACCGAGCTCGAGCTCAGCGTTCCATGCCTGGCATGGAAAGTTAACTCTTTCACCTCCGGAGCAGTTCGAAGGTTGGGACTCACTGCATATGTCATAATATAGCAAGACTTCATGTTGTTTGAAAATCCCTTTCCTTGGTTTGCGTGTGTAACTCTGTCTCTTCTGGTCAGCCCATCACCTTGCTGCTGTGCGCCCCTTGACTGCACTATACCTTACCCAGTGTGTTGCCATGTGAAGCCCAGTGGCCAGTTGTGTGGTGGCATTATCCTTAAATACACGACAGAAGCCTAAAAATATATTTCCCCGTTGGGAGGAGAGACAGAAAAATCTCTTTCCTCAGTTTGTGCGTGTAACTCCGTCTCTTGTGGTCAGCCCATCACCCTGCTGCTGTGCACCCCTTGACTGCACTGTACCTTACCCAGTGTGTGTTATCGTGTGAAGCCCAGTGGCCAATTGTGTGGTGGCATTATCCTTAAATACACGACAGAAGCTTAAAAATATATTTCCCCGTTGGGAGGAGAGACAGAAAAATCTCTTTCCTCGGTTTGTGTGTGTAACTCCGTCTCTTGTGGTCAGCCCATCACCCTGCTGCTGTGCGCCCCTTGACTGCACTGTACCTTACCCAGTGTGTGTTACCGTGTAAAGCCCAGTGGCCAGTTATGAGGTGGCATTATCCTTAAATACACGACAGAAGCCTAAAAATATATTTCCCCGTTGGGAGGAGAGACAGAAAAATCTCTTTCCTCGGTTTGTATGTATAACTCCGTCTCTTGTGGTCAGCCCATCACCCTGCTGCTGTGCGCCCCTTGACTGCTATGTGTATGCCTATGCCCAGCAGCCCAATCATTCTGTAAGCCTTGAACCTGGGATCCTTTAGTTGCAAACCGTCATATTCTTCAATTACTTTCAGTCCACTGCATCAGTGTCACACAACCAAAATAAAATGTTGGAGTTGTAGCCAGCGATCACAGATCACACTGCTTTCTTACACAGGAATTGTGTGGGTGTGTTCACTGCAGTATACTGGTACTGTTATGGCTGACACCAACATAGATGAAGCATCTGGTGCTGGTGTTGGAGCAGGTGTTGGTGGTAGTGGTAATCCTGGTGCTAGCAGAAATAACCAAAATGTTTCACGTGATAAAAATTCAACAAACAGCAAAAGAGCAACAGTGAAGTGTGGTAAAGGGTGACCTTTTAAGAAAACCTGTGCAGCTGCTAGGGTCACACAGAGAGGCACCATAAGGTATGCCGTTCATGCTGTTAAAATCCCTGTGACTAGCAGTAATGATGCAAGTGACAGTGAGTCCCTCACTGACTCAGACAGTAGCTCTTTGTCTCAGTCAGACATGGTTGTGTCTTGCGACGTATCATTACTTCCTCGACAAAGTGAAATAAGCAAGTCTGCTGACAATGAATCAGGTAGTGCACTTGCAAATACATCCAGCACTGTCGGCAATGAAAAGGACAGATCCATTGAATCCACCACTTCTGTTTCGGCCAGCAATGAAAATCCATCAGAGTCTTCTGCCCACTCTTCTAGCACCAAGGAGCATATCCCGGGTTCTGTTAGGACAGGTGAAAGGACGCAAACAGTCTTTAGCTATCTTCCTAGCACTCAAACAAAATCTGTCACATCTGAGGTGTGGAATTATTTCTCTATCAGTAAAACTGATCCATACAGAGCAGTTTGTTCCCTGTGTAAACAGAGTGTAAGCCGTGGTAAAGCTGTGTCATGCCTTGGCACTATAGCTCTTAAACACCGTCTGAAAAAGCATTCAGTTTTGCTTGATCGTCCAAAACCCATGTCCTCCATCTTCCAGACTGCACATGAGAAGGGTCAGGAATCTGAAATGGATACTGAATTGTCTGAACTTGATGCGGACAGAACCACTGCCAGCTTTAGGATCACTGTTACCACCAATGCCAGCACCATTAGTACCAGTTGCACATCCAGTGATGGCGCTGAATGTATAAGTCCTAGTCCACCATCCCAGCGTCCATCTGCCCATCGAAGCACGGTATATAATAAACCAGCAGGGACATGTTGTAAACAGCTAACACTGTCTCAGGCATTTGAAAGCAAGAATACTTTTACTAAAAATCATCCAAAGACCCTTCATCTTAATTACAGAATTGGTGAACTGTGGGCATGAGCCCTTCTCCCATACTCTTTGGTAGATCATGAGGATTTTAGGGAGCTCTTGAAACTAGCAGAGCCTCGATACAATGTTCCTCATCGAAGATACTTTTCCTATGTTGAAATACCAAACATTTATCAGGCTTTAAAAGTGACAGTGATGCTTGCACTTAAAACTGCAGAGGGTGGGGTTATTCATGTCACAACAGATATGTGGACCAGCACTCAAAACATAGATAACATGTCCCTTACCGCTCATTGGGTCACGTTTTCTTGTGGTTCTTCAAAAACAAAAACACCCCAGAAGATGGTGCTGCTGCATATAAAGAAGTTGGGGCAAAGTCATACAGCTGCAAACATTTTGCAGGAACTAAATAACCTCCTTGACGAATGGGTTTATTCTCACGGTCTAAAATGTGGCTTCATAGTAAGTGACAATGGAGCCAACATCTTGAAAGCAGTACAGGATGGAGGATTTATGCATGCTTCTTGCTGTGCACATTGCTTATATTTAATTGTCACGGGATTTCTCAGCAATGAAACACAAGTGGATGGTATGATTGCTGTTTGCAAAAAAATGGTGACTCACTTTTCACATTCAACCAAGGCTATACGGACATTGCAACTGCAAAAAAAACACAAGCTGCCCCAGCAAAAGCTGATTCAAAATGTTTCCACTTGTTGGAACTCAACGCTTTATATGCTGCAGCGTCTCTTGGAGCAAAAGCAAGCTATACATGAGTATTGCTCCAGTTACATTATTGGACATGGCATTATGCTGTCTGTGCTGCAGTGGAAATTGATGGAGACAGTGTGCTGCATCCTAGCTCCTTTTGAGACAGCCACAAGGGACATGTCTTCTGAAGGCGCATCTGTGAGTCAGGTTATCCCACTCATAATGCTGATTTCACATCATCTTAGTGTTCTAAATCTACAAATAGAAAAAGACAGATCTGAAGCTCAGACAACAGGTCGCCTGTATCATGGGAATCTCATAAAGAGAATGAGCGAACGCTTCAAAACCAATGACAAATTAGTTGCAATGACAAAATCAAAACACTACATCCTTGCAACTCTCTTAGATCCCAGGTTCAAGGCTATACATCTTCCAAAAACAGGTGATATAGAGCAGTACAAATGTCTGTTGCTAGATGAGCTGCAGCACTCACAGTACCCTCAGGCTGTCATTACCACAACATGCAGGTTCATCTTCACAAAGGGATACAGAACTGGAAAAGTCACCAAACATTAACAGTAGTTGTTCCACAACTGCCACTTCTTCAACCCTTAGTAGTAAGCTAAATCTGTGGCAAAAACTTTCCTAAATTGCTGCCACACCAGCTTATGCTGATTCCTCTTCTGAGTGGTCTCTGTCCATCATGGTAGAAAGTTACCTGCAAGAACTGTCTATTCCTATTGATGCGTGCCCTTTTGAATACTGGAGATCAAAAAAGTCAATTTGGACAGAGCTGCATGATGAAGCCTGTAAATATCTTGGTTGTCCTGCAACAAGTGTCTCTTCAGAACGCATGTTTAGTACAGCTGGCAATATTGTGACAGACACCAGAAATAGGTTGCTGCCAGAAAATGTACACCCGTTAACTTTTATTAAAGTTAATAAGTCAAGATTTTCGTATCCCTACAAGAGTATACAAACTGATTCTAAAGTGATTGATGTTGTGGATGTTTATGGTGATGACAACTCAGATAGTGGTGGCTGGTAAATACTATGTGGGACAGAGTCTCTGTGCACCAAAAAGAAAACTTTTACAGACTGTGATGACTTGTCTCTCTCCTTTCTCGATCTACTACCTCGGACTATATACCCCACAAAACGTTCAACATTTTATAGCAAACTGCTTTGTGCTAGGGTCTAAAGTCAACAAGTTTTATATACAGGGCAATTTTAACATCAGTGGGAACAGGCCCAAATTTGCATAAAAGGAACACTGTCATGTCAATCATTTCTATATCATATTATTTATAGTTAAAGTGCAAGCATACATATATTTGGATTTACCTTCTGTGACTTTGTGGTGCATCAGTATGGGCTGGGACCGGGGGCGGTCTATTTTTCAATTTTAAAGAGGACAAAACAATGCGTTCTAATTGGTAGCTGTTTATTATTTTTTCAATTACAGAAATGTTAGCCATAAACCAAAATGATCCATATGTAACTTATCTTACTGAATAAAAAATTATGGGAAAATGGTATTTTGTATTGTTATGTTTCTGTGGGCAGCATCCTGTTACAAGTCTCTTCTGGGAAACAGTCATCTGGAGTTTTACCTATGTCATGGTTGAGCACATATTCTGTAACCACAGGTCTCATACCACAATAGCTTGTGTTTAACATTCTGTTGTACACAGACCATGGCATAATAGCAACAACTCTCAAATTACTGGTACCATGAAGAGGACTGTACAGAATGTTGTCCATAAGAAGAACGCAATTGAAAAGACAGTGTTTCACATAAGTGTTGTTTATTAAGGAACAGTTAAGTATGGCTCATTTGGAGGCAAGAGTTTCATTTTTCTTGAGTAAGCATGTGGTAGTTTTAGCATCTGAGAGGGGGAGGAGAGTAGAATGGGTGCTGGAGGTTGGTTTAACATGGATGTAAGAGGGAGAAATATGGCATGGATGCTAGTGCATGGCTGAGGGTTGGGGGTTGGTTTTAACATGGAGGCAGGAGGGAGAAACATGGCATAGTTGTTAATACATGGGTGATAGTTGGGGGAGTGGGTTTTAACATGGGTGAGGGACGGAGAAGGGTGACATGAATGGTAGTTTATGACTAAGTGTGGGGGTAGTTTAAACATTTGGGTGAGGGTGGAATACGTGCTTGAGGGGGCGAGGGTTGTGGGTTGGTTTTAACACATGGGTGTAAGGGTGGTATGGGAGCTACTGCATAGATGAGGGTGGTGGAAGGAAAGTGGAATGGGTGCTGGGGTGAAAGGTGGGTGTTGTTTTAGTCCTTTCATTTACAGATTCGTGATCGGCTGGGGATGGTGAGGAAAAAGATGATGGTAGAGCGATGGTATGGGAGGGCTACACCGATTGCCCACTGTGGAACCTACTATAGATATAATATGTATATATATATATTTTTTTTTTCTTATTAAATACATTGCAAACTGCTGCCACCTAGCACAAGTGTCCTGTCCCCTTTGAAAAAAAGAATAAAGGAATCAGAAATAAAAGAAAATCTGCATCAGCAGTTTTCACAGAATGTGACCTATCATAAAGTGTTTTTGCTTTACAAGTAGTAATAATTTGATACATAATGGGGTTGACAGGCAATGTCCCTTAAACATCACATGCCAAATGCTGCAGCTACATTAAATGTTCCTTAAGTTAGTATGTGGTGAGGAAATCACTTTATTTATGTGACTGAAATACAGATTGTATTGACATATCAGCTAGAAAAATGCATCATCTTAGAAAGTTGTATTACTTCAATTTGCCAACAAGAATGTTGGTATATGTATGCATTTTCTTAGAAAATTGCATGCATTGTTTGCCAGCAACGACTGGCATTTTTTTTTTATTCAAATGTCTTGACTGACTACGTTATGACATAATATGTTTTGCAACAGTTCCATGTGCCGCGGCTGCAGTACCTTGGCTTGACTTTGTTATAAAAGCTTTCTTTTAAACATAGCAACTTTTGATTTACTCATTTAAAACACAATGTCACACATGATCATTTCTCTCCCCCTTATATTAAACAGTTTTTCCTTTACATGTATTTCATTACTATCTTCATTACTGGCAGCACAATTAAAAAATAGGGTTTGAGTTCTAAAAAGTTCTAAAAAAGATTAGAACCATAGAACGTTTTCAAAAGTTCTAAACTAGAACTAGAACCCAGAACTTCAGAGGGTTCTGACAACCCTACTCCAGAGTAGGGGTTAGGAACACTGGTAGGGAAGGCTGCACTTCACCTAATCTGTGGACGAACAGATTGCTTCAGTTTTCACAGCCATTAATAACGCATGTTTTTTTCTCAAGTACTTAAATCACACATTTGAAAAACATAAAACTCGGATTTCAGACAGAAATGCTGGCAGGCTGTTGTAGCAGAGTTTCTGAGTACTTGTCTAGTGGACAAAACACATACACATACGCAAAACCAACCTTTACAATGGATAACTTGGAAAATAAAACCCATGTCGGCTTAGTGACAGTTACTACTTTTCTTAACATTTTTTGTGATCAAAGTAAAACCAACAAATATTCAAAAAGTTAGAAGACCAAATCTGAATCAGTCCATGAACAGCAATTGAAAACAAATGCATAGGGAGAGAGGGAAAGGAGAGGTATAACAGCTTTAAGGAAAATAGCACAGCTCTTCTTTGTCCTAAAGACCAAATATGCAACAGAAACAAAATACAATAAAAATGAAAATTCAGGTGCAGGAATTATGCATTTCATACTGAATAATTATTTCTGTACTGCCCGCAAATCCTCTCTGGTAAGCTGTGCATCTAAAACTCATCGAACTGCCAAGGGGTAAACGCAGCTCC
The DNA here is from genome assembly GCA_016271365.2 of Neoceratodus forsteri. Classification (NCBI taxonomy): domain Eukaryota; kingdom Metazoa; phylum Chordata; order Ceratodontiformes; family Ceratodontidae; genus Neoceratodus; species Neoceratodus forsteri. The sequence goes on from CM057455.1 coordinate 494,906,069, forward strand.
ATCCATCAAACAGCCACTTGACAAATACATTCCATAATAGAAGTTTATTTTTATGGGAGGCTGAATCAAGGACTTTCCCATGCATACAAAAACTTGTCAAAATTATTTATGAGTCTTGCTGAGACACACAATATGTCATATCAAACTCCTATTTTCCTTCCGAGCACAGACTGTCAATATCTTTGCTGCTATCAATAATGTGGAACACCGCTGCGATAGGCCCGCATGATTCTGAGGTCATTTGCCCATCCTAGCCTGCTGCCAGAAGCCTTCTCCAGCTGCAGTGCAGCTGAAAAGAGGTGTATTTACAGCCACTATGAGGTGTACTTGTATTTGGCAGGTAAGATATGATACCAAGATTTTGCCAACACAAAAACAAATGGAAGCACAGCTCTGGAGGGGGCAATATATTTTATTACAACTAGAGCAATGAAAAAAGAAAAGAACAAATACAGTATTATTATCATCTTAATTATCATCATCAGTTAATTGTCCTGTGAGCAGCCAAGCCGGGAGTCCCTATCTGGCCTCTCCAAGTTGACAGTATCATCGTATAAGTAGCTTCTGCAAGTTATACTGTTGTAAAGACAAACTGAAGGAGGCCTGCTTAAAATCAGAGAGGAGGTTGGTTGCTTATTTTCCTGGGGCGGGGAGCTTGGTTATAAGAGCCAGAAGAGAGGTGAATCAGGAGATTTTTTCTTTTGGTTCTCCCAGGGCCTACTGATATTGCACCACAACAACATTCCTGGACTGTGTTTAGGGATCCACCATGAGGGCCTCAGTTTATCAGACAGCAGACAAGTCATGTTGAACAGTGAACTGCATGATGCAGTGGGGATGATGGGCCCTGCATTACTGTAGGGAGATGGGTAGACAAAGCTACACATCTGGTAGCAGGAAGAGTCATGCAACTTGAGAATGATCATGAGTCTGAGACATGGCATGATTTGGCTAACTGGTAGGGACCATGATTTGACCCTTGGGCAGGTATAACATTCCATGCCATCAGCAGTCCCATGGAGACTATCTATGTAACAAAATGGTAGGATGGTGAACCGCGGGTCAGGTAAGACCCTTGGGAGGCCACTGCTAAGTCATAAGCGGAAAATGTTCATCTAACAAGCTGCAGAGGGGGAATTCAGAGTTGTTTCCTGGAATCTGGAATTCAAACTGGTAAATACAGGTGTATGCCTGCTGCTTCGGGGGCCATATTTTATTCATTTGCATTGTAAGTAGCTATTGTCTTTTGAACTTCACTCTACAGCCTTTTTATGCAATACTCCTGATACTGTGCATTTTATCAGTTAGGAAAGAGCTCCCGGGGGCTTCACACAGGGGTTTTCATTGCCCAAGGCCCCGAAGAACCTAACAGGTGGGTCTATGTTTACAGATCCTGTAACCTGCAAGTGGAGGCCAGATGTTTCCAATCCCAGTCAGCCCCTAACCCAGATTGGCTGGCTAGGCCATGCACCAGAAGAGGGGTCTAGAGGAGCTATTTAACGTCAGGTCAAGCAGGAACAACCTCTCTGAGTAGACTTTGGACTGGCAGACACCTGATCAGCGCTCACCCACACTACCAGGCTAGCTTAATAGCACAGTACTGGAACTGTCAGACACTGCCCTCTGACCCAGCAAAAGCAGACCATCTTCCTGGGTCAGCCTGGGCCCGTGTATGCAGGGTTTGGAAACAAGCAGTACCCAAACAGAAAAAAAAAAACGCAAAGGACAGGAGTGGCCTGACAGAAAGCAGCAGGCATCAGTGGTAGGAAAACAAGCATAAATAAAAAAAGAAAAGAGTACCTGCTCCAGTCTCATGATACCACTGGCTTTCACAAATACAAAGCATGGTTATGTGCAGCAGTGGAAGACTGTACTACAGGGCATTGCTTTCTGCGGCAGAAGCTTATGACAACTGGGAATCCAACTGGCTGCTCAATGTTTGCCCAAACACAGTCTAGCATGTAAAAGGTGAAACAGAACAATGAAATGGTGTCTACCAATGGACATCTGTATGGATGATTGCACCTGTGTGACTGGAAATGAGATTCACAAATTTGCATTGCAAAGCAAATCGTAGAAAATACCCTGCCATGCCTCCAACATTTTGTGGAGACTGCTTCCTCAGAATGGATAGATATTCTGGTTCCTCCCAGGATGCAAGTTAGAAATACCTGAAAATACCAATTTTAAATCTCATTTTCAGAAGCCTGGGTGCAGTTGCCCTTGGCAGTACTGGAACAAACTCCTTCCCACAATTTCCTCATCTTTCAGTGTCTGTACATCACACTGGTGCATGGACTGCATCTGTACAGGGTGATGCATATTTTTTTAAAACAGAGAGAGGGGGAGGAGGGAAATGTGGTGTTAGGGTTTTTTCAACACTAACATCCACCCCTCTCCCCCAGCCCCTAGCCTCGTGACCCAAGGCCACGCTACAGGTCCAAGGCTAGGCCTCACAGGTCTGCTGCTTCAAGGTACAGGCCTGGGTCTGTGCCCCACAAGACTGCTGTTCCATGCAGGCCTGCAGCATCAGTCATGACTTTCTTCACATAGGCCTGCCTAAAACAGTAAACCACTCATAACTTTTTTAGCAGGGACAAACTTCATTTTCTATTTTCAGCACGTTGGGAGGTGAATTTAAGAAGTGCAAAGATCTAAGGTTGGATTATTTCTACAGTATTACATTGGTGATACTGGTACAGCTACTGCAGTGCTACTTCTATGAGGCCATGGACAAAACGCACAAGTCCAGCGTGTACCAACCTGAGTGGAAAAAAAAAAGACTTGTTATTCATCTTAATCACGACAGACAAGGCATGTGACTGCTGAAATGCCCACATTATTTTGTTTATGACATGGTTTATGATTAATGTGTCTACCATGATTGAGTATGATTGAGGAAATGTTTTTATTTCAGCTCATGTTAGTGCACATTCTGCTGATTTACATTGTGCAGCAATTATTAGTTTCTACATTAAAAATTACAGTGACTGTCAATAAAAAGAATTACAATGTTCAGATAAATATTTTATGTTATACTTAAAGAGACTCTGACATCAGAGGCAAAGCTGAGAAAGCATCACTTTTAGACACTCATCAGCTTATATTTCATATTGGGTACTTAGCTCCCCCATCTTCTTTATAGCTGCGAGCATAAACATAAAAACAGCATCACTGTTCCCTACTCTTGATTTGCTCTGCCTGCTTGCTACACCTGACTTCACAATCCCCTGCTTGTAAAAGCACAATGTGTTACTGTAGAAACATTATGCTGTCATAAAACAGCATATTATGATTTCAGGTGTAGACAAACAGCCTCAACACATGATGTCTAGAGGATGGCAATCCTGTTTTCATGGCAATGTGCATAGTTACTATGAAAAGAGGGTGGCTAAATACAGAAAATACACAACAGATAAGCTGGAACGTGCCCAACAATGGTTATTTAGCAACTTCACCATAGACATCAGGTTCTCTTGAAAGAGCTTATAACATTGGTCTTAAAGGAGAACTCCACTGAACCTGTAATTCACCTTCTTCTACAGAAGCTGTTTTTTAAATACTGGTTCCAATCCTGTTACTGTTTCATCTATGTAGAAATAGAATTTGTAGGCAGACAAGGATTGCTTGACCCTCCCAGTCGTCTGCCCTGATGTTCCCTGCCTAGTTGGACTCCAAAGACCTTAACAAACATATGCACAGCCTTATCTGCCAAAGGGGGAACCTCCCACTTTTGGAAGCACTCTTCCAAAAATGGATAACATCTCACAATCAGCCTAGGGAGATGCTTGTGTGTATCTGTGCCGGCCCATTCCTGCTCAATAACATGGCTGCAATGCACAAAGTCTGGAAAACACTTCAGTGCAGAGGAGGAAGTGGATAGGATTGGATTCACATCCAAAGACTCCATGACTTGCATCTTCTTCAGCTGTATTGTTCGACAAGCTTCCACTGTAAGACAGGACAGAGACTTTGTATCAAACAGGGGAAGTAATTGGAATCTTTTTCTTAGGCTCCGTCCACTCCCACTCCTCCTCCTCACCAAATAGCATGGACAGGTTAGGATTTTCCCCTTGGCTCCGTGTACCCTTATCTTGACCCTCCACATTTTCAAGGTCAGGGTTGCCTGCAGATCTGGGTGAGCACTATCATTCACCTCTGCAGCACCTGGACATGCCTGTGTGGGCCCCACTGACCTGAGGGGCCCACCTTGGGTTTGGTGTGTTGATGGGGATAGCCTGTGAAACATAAGAACTCAGCAGCTCATTGAAGAGCAGCAAAAAGGATCTGCACAACTCAGCCTTGTCACTGCCAGTTGGTATCCCAGGTGCACCCCCCACCCAAGCTTGGGGATTTGGCAAAGGGGTGACTGAAACAGACATGTTAGATTGTGTTACACTATTAGGACAGTAAGACCCAATGGGGAGGGTCTCATCCTCCTCCTGTAGGTCTTACACTGTTTAAACATGACAGGTCTCCGATAAGCCACGGTGCCACAGCTTACTGCCTGAAATGAAGAAAACTCACAAAAGGCAGTAATATATGGCTATGCAAGGCTCCTATATGCAATGCCTCCTTGTGGGGTGCATTGATGTCATCGGCCTGGCCCTAGCCAAGATAGTTTGATGCTCTCTGGTGTCAGGGATCTTTCTGGGGCCCCTGAAAGAGGCTGTTGTAAGGCCCCTCCTAAAAAAATCTTCACTGGACGCAGACTGTCTGGCAAATTACTGACTTGTCTCTAACCTTCCCTTTGTGGGAAGGTTATTAAGAAGGTGGTGGCCATTAAACAGAAGACCTATTTAACAGCCCACGACATCAATGAGCCTCTCCAGTTGGGTTTCAGGAAAAGGCACAGTCCTGAGACTGCCCTTGTTTGGGTGCTTAATAATCTCACGGCAGCGAGGGATCAGGGGAGACGTTCCATTCTTGTTGTCCTCGATTTCTCAGCAGTGTTTGACACCTTGGACCATGGGGTGCTGATGGAGCACATGTGTGTGTATGCTGTGGACTGGTGGGAACAGTCCACAACTGGTTAAGATCGCACCTCACTGGCAGGTTGCAATGTGTGGTGTCTAGGATTTATTCCTCAGCCCCCATGCCCCTGCCATGAGGGGTCCTAAGGGCTCCGTTTTGTCCCCCATGTTGTTCACAGTGTATATGCTACCCCTAGGGCACATAATAAGGTGGTATGGGCTGAATTTTCACTGCTGTGCAGATGACACTCAGTTCTACATGTCCTTTGCACCTGAGCAGCATGAGACGGTCTCAGTGCTGAACACTTGCCTGGATGAAATCCAAGACTGGATGAGGGTGAACTGGGTTGAGGATGAACCTGGATAAGACTGAGGTACCAGTACTGGAACCTGGTCATCGGGGGGGAGGGTGCAATCTGGTCGAGTCTCAGGGCTTAGGATCGGGACTCCCAGTTGCTTACCAATGACTGGATGAAGAATCTTCTCATTGTTTTTTGACTGCGGCTTAACACTTAGATTACAGGTGTCAGCCGTGGTATCTTGGCGTTGTTTTCTGACTGCAGCCTGACGCTTATATCACAGGTATCGGCCATGGTCAAGACTTCTTTCTACCATCTAAGGCCATGGACACACTACAGAACTGTTTTTGAAAACCATTTTTAAAACCAGTTTAGCTAAACCATTTTGGTGCAGTGACACTACTTAGTAACCATTTTTGATAACTGTTTAATGTGGCCACACTGTTAGTGTTAAACCTGTTCTCCTTGTAACTATTTTGTTAAGTCCACACAGAACTGTGCTTGCCTAGACACACTGCAGCTAGAACTGTTTTAGTTAAACCATTACAGCTTAAAACACTTTTACTCCTGGACAGACCTGTGAGTAAAACCATGCTAGCTCCAAAACCTTTTTTAAAAATGGTTTTAAGACTAGGTATCTAGCAGGGTTTAAAAACACTTTTGTTAAAATGTTTTAAGGGGCTTGTAGTCTGTCTGCAAACAGTGCTAGGTGGATTTAAACTGTTTTAAGTTCCCCAGTGTGTCCAGGGCCTAAGAAACATTGCCAGGGTGAAACACCTGATTCCCCAGGCTGATCTGCCAACACTGGTTCACGCTTTTGTGACCTCGCACTTGGATTACTGCAATGCTCTGTGCCTGGGGCTAGAGGGGTAGATCTGTACCACTTGCAGCTAGTAGACAAGACAGCAGGCAAGTTGTTGACCAGACTACCAAGATCATGTCAGTCTCTGCACTGGCTGCCGGTTAGGTGGTGGATCTCCTTCAAGGTCAGTTTGCTGACCTATAAGGCCCTGCACGGTCAGGGGCCTGGTTACCTGCAAGATCTTCTGTGTCCCTACTGACCCACCCGTTCCCTCCATTTCATGGGTGACAGTTTGTTGGGAGTTCCCAGGATCTATCTAAAGACTTCCGGGGCTCACACTTTTTCTTTTGCAGCCCCAGTTCAGTGGAACTCCCTCCCTCGTCAGATTCGTGACAGTCCAACATTTGAGATCCTTAAACAGGAGCTAAAGCCCTTTTTATTTGAACAAGCTTTTATGGGTACTTAGCAAAGTTTTACTGAGATAATATGTATATTTATTTGATGTCTTTATGTCTTTGTACTGTATTTTAAAATGTTTAGATTTATTGTAAAGCGCATTGCGTCAAAATTGAGAAATGCACTCTATCAAATAAAGTTTTGATTGATTGATAGATTACTCCAACAAACAGAGAGGAAGAAAGCTGTTAGCCCCTTTGATGCCTCTCCCCTTCCCCAGTTGAGTAATATGAGTGAACAAAGTCACTTACTGAAGCTGGGAACCTGCCTGAGGATTCAGCACCTCCCTACTGAGGAACTGTGTCCAACGTTCTGGGATGCAGAGCGTGTTGCTTCAGTAAAACAGGAATATATTGATTTCAAGCAGAGGAAAAGTACAATGCTGCCCAGAATGCAGCCTGCAACAGCAGTCATGCTGAGCAAACTGAGAAGAGCATGCACGGTTGTGTGTCCAGTCGACAACATCATACCAATGTTTGTGATATCACCATGTCATGTGTGAAGCATCCAGTCATGAATGGCACATATTCTTGCACCCAAGCAAGCACTGAGTATAGAAAGGCGTGAAACCTCAAATAACACCACATCCAAATGATGATTCTGCACTGCCAGAAGTTCCAATAAGGAATAAAAACCTTGCCAACAAGGGCGAAGCACAGGAACTGCTCTGAAATGGTAGGCAACAGCTCATAAAAAGTCACAGGCAGCCCCCAAGCACTAACAGCCTCACACTACTCAGACAGAAAGCTTTTGGAAGACAGAAATCTTGCTTTTAGAGCAGAAAGCAGCTGACTAAAAAAGCTACAGTTTTTCTTACTAATTTAACACTTCTGTTTCAGCAGGAGTCAGTGCCTGTTGGGATTAAGCAAACAGATACTTTATTAGAAGTACAGGGGGTCTCATTTAGGGGTAAAAAAAAAAAAAGAACGTCAGTGTGTGTTTCTGTGTTGGGAAAGGGTACTGTATCAACTTAGTTTGCTAAATCAGTAGGAGGGGCAAGAAGTTAACTGGGGGTGTGGCTTAGGCAGTAGAAAAGCAGGAAACTCCAATTACAACTTCCTGCTGCTAGCTTTTGGAAGACAGAAATCTTGATTTTAGAGCAGAAAGCAGCTGACTAAAAAAAGCTACAGTTTTCTTATTAATTTAACACTTCTATCTCAGCAGGAGTCAGTGCCCATTGGGATTAAGCAAACAGACACTTTATTAGAAGTAGAGGGGGTCTCATTAAGGGTAAAAAAAAAGAAAGTCAGTGCGTGTTTCTATGTTGGGGAAGGGTATTGTATCAACTTAGTTTGCTACGTGTAAATCATTAGAACAGGAGAGAAGTTAATTGGGGCTGTGGCTTAGACAGTAGAAAAGCAGGTGACTCCAATTACAACTTCCTGCTGCTAGTTTGTGGAAGACAGAAATCTGACTTTTAGAGCAGAAAGCAGCTGACGATAAAAACTATAGTTTTTCTCACTAATTTAACACTTCTATCTAAGCAGGAGTCGGGGGTCTCATTAGGATTAAAAAAAGTCTGTGTGTTTCTGTGTTGGGGAAAGGTACTGTATCAACTTAGTTTGCTAAATCAGTAGGAGGGGAGAGAAGTTAATTGGGGGTGTGGCTTAAGCAGTAGAAAAGCAGGTGACTCCAATTACAACTTCCTGCTGCTAGCTTTTGGAAGACAGAAATCTTGCTTTTAGAGCAGAAAGCAGCTGACTAAAAAAGCTACAATTTTTTTCACCAATTGCCCTCCATCCCATCCCTCCACCCTCCCACTCTAAGTCAGTTCTACTTTTATAGCCACTGGATTTGACTGACAACACGCACTTCCTGTTTGGCAGTAGGAAGGGAAGGATCATAGAGAAACATTAGTTTTGTCAACCCTGCTGCTGGAGGTCTGACTCTGATTAAGGAAGGAGACTACTGAAGAATACAGGAAGTTACTGTCCCAGAACAGGAAGGGTGAGAGTTGTAAGGAGAGAAGAAAGTAAGCATACAGAGCAACAGAAGAGGGGACACAAAATAAGCCATGATGGTAGTGGTGCAGTACAATGGCTGTGGGGCTGAAGTGTTCTGGGAGACATTCTGGAGGTTGCGATGCTGCCCTATTTGCAGGCACTTCTCTGGTCTGAAGAAGGAGGTTGTCCATCTCCAGGCTGACCTGGCTAGGATTCGTGAAACCTCCTCCCCCACCCAGGGACCATCAGGGCCACCGCCGCTACCTCAGAGGTTGCCAAGAAAGAGGAGCGGCTGGACCAAGGTGGGTTCAGGAGGAGAGGGTGGTGGAACAGAGGTGCATCCCTCCAGCTGTACCTCTCCACAGTTCAGACGCTGTTCTGGCATATAGTGGTTCCTCTATGGAGGCATCTGCAGTGGAGACCAAGGAGGATGCTGGGAACCTCCACAAAGAAGACCCACAGGAGGGTAGCAAGGGACCCCACAGGGGAAAAAAACAACTCATGGTGGTGACTCTATCATTAGGGGGGTAGAAGTGAGGGAGGAAGGGGAGAGGGAGGTAAGGTGCCATGGTTTGGAAGGACAAGAAGTGAATCCTCAGGATCGCGGGAGCAGTTGCATGACGGAGGGAGCTGGATATCATTGTCCACCTAGGGACAAATGACCTGGCTGGGAATGGGATCAGAGCAGTGCAAGAGGACTTTGTAGAGTTGGGGAGGGGCCTAGACAAGCAGCATACAGTAACCTTCTCGGAGATGTTGCCTGTCTATGGCAAGGGTGATGCTAGGGTACTCCACACCATGGAATTCAATGAATGGTTGAAAACCTGGTGTGGAGCTCAGGGTTTTGGCTTCACTGAGGACTTGGCAGCCACCTGGAGGGATGCAGGCCTATACTGGCATGATGGTCTGCATCTGTCCAGGGAGGGGAACCAGGATCCTAGGTGATAGGTATAAATGCTTCATTGGCAAGCATTTAAACTAGCCAAGTGGGAGGCACTAAAAAGGAGCAGGGAACTCCCAGTCTCACCCCACAAAACATGGTAATTAGCAAGGTAAACACCAAGGTAGAGAAGTCATTAGGGAGCAGGACAGAGGTAAATGCAAAAAAAGGCAAAGGCAGTAAGGTCAAGGATGGGGCTAAAAAGGGTAAGGTCATCAAAAATGGAGGGTGGTGAGTACCAATGCCCGTAGTCTGTGTAACAAGCTCCCTGAACTAGTGGCCTTGATGGAAGAGGGATGCCTGGATATTGTGGCAGTCACAGAAACATGGTACACAGAGAACCATGACTGGGATGTCAGCATACCAGGATACACAATCTACAGGAGGGACAGGAAGGGTAAAAGTGGAGGAGTAGCTCTCTATGTAAGGGAAGGGATCAAAGCAACAGAAATAAAGAGTAAACAGGGAGCAGATGAGGCACTCTGGGTCACTCTGGAGACAGGAAATGGCACCACAATCCACATGGGGGTTGTATACAGACCCCCATCTCAGGGGGAGAGAATGGACAAGGAAATGATAGAAGTCATCCATAGAATGGCAGAAAAAGAAGCAATATTGTTGATGGGGGGCCTGAATATGCCAGATGTTAACTGGTGCACCTTTGCTGCAGGCACATCCAAGAGCAGGGTCATTCTTGATGCCCTACAAGGGGCATGCCTCAGACAGCTAGTATTGGAACCCACATGGGACGGAGCAATCTTAGACCTGGTACTCTCAAACAGGGACGGAGAAAGAATCTCAGATTTAGAAGTGGGTAGCCAGCTGGGAACAAGTGACCACCAGAGTGATTCACGATAAACACAGCCATAGAGTCAAGCCACACAAAAGCAAGAGTATTGGACTTTAGGAGGGCTGACTTTGGGACAATGAGAGATGGGGAGTGATCAAAACAGCCATCACAGAGGCAACAAGCCTTTGTGTGAAGCAAATCAACAAAACACAATGAAGGAAAAAAACACTATGTTTCTCAAAAGAGGTGGCAGGGAAGGTTAAGGAGAAAAGGATAGCATTCAGGAAATATAACGAAACACAAAAGGAGCAGGACAGAGAACTTTATCAGTTAAAGCAGAAAGAAGCAGGGAAGGCTATCAGAATAGCAAAGGCCCAAACCGAGGAAAGGATAGCCAACTCTGTTAAGAAGGGGGATAAGACCTTTTATAGGTACATTAGAGAGCAAAGAAAGACCAAGGGAGGGATACTGAGCCTTAATAAAGGAGAGGGAATGTGGGCAGAGGGTGACAGTGAAAAAGCAGGGATACTGAACAAATATGTCTGCTCAGTATTCACAAAAGAAAGAGGAGGGGGAGGTACCTAAACCAAACAAGAGAAGCACTCTGGATAGGGGTGTCGATACTAGTCCATTTACAGAAGAAAGGGTTCTGAAAGAACTAGTAAAACTGAAGGTGGACAAAGCAATGGAGCCTGATGGGATTCACCCAAGAATTATGAAAGAACTAAGGGTAGAACTACTGACACCACTGACTACTTTCTTTAACAAATCTTGGGAGGATGGGGTGGTACCTGAGGACTGGAAGAGGGCAGATGTGATTCCTCTTCACAAAGTGGGAGCAGGGCATAGGCAGGAAACTACAGACCTGTTAGTTTGACTTCAGTGGTAGGGAAAATTATGGCATCACTTCTGAAGGAAAGAACTGTTGAGTAGCTAGAGGACAGTGGGGCACATGACCCAAGGCAGCATGGATTCACAATGGGAAGGTCGTGTCAAACAAATCTAATAGATTTCTTTGACTGGGTGACCAAAGCAGTAGACCAGGGAGGGGCTGTGAACATGGCCTACCTAGATTTGAGCAAGGCATTTGATACAGTCCCACACAAAAGATTAATATACAAGTTAGCCAGCCTTGGAGTGGGTCCCAAGGTGGTAGCCTGGATAAAAAATTGGCTTGACAACAGGACGCAAAGGGTAATAGTAAACGGAGCCCACAGTGAAGAAAGGAGGGTTACTAGCAGGGTACCACAGGGTTCATTACTGGGACTGGTCCTTTTAAATGTCTTTATAAATGATATTGCAGAGAGACTAGAAGGGAAAGTATGTCTCTTTGCAGATGACACAAAGATCTGCAACAGGGTTGATACACAAGATGGAGTGGAAAGGATGAGAAGGGACTTGGCAAGGTTGGAGGAATGGTCAAATGTATGGCAGTTTAGATTCAATGCAAAGAAGTGCAAGGTAATGCACCTGGGAAACAAAAACCCAAGGGAAAAGTACACAATGGGGGGTGAGATACTGACAACAAAAATGGAAAGGGACCTGGGGGTAATTATAGTAGATGACCTAAAGGTGGGAAAGCAATGTGAGAAGGCAGTAAGGAGGGCTGGGGGGATACTGGGATGCATAGGGAGCGGCATCAACAGTAGAAAACAGGAACTTGTTGTCCCTCTGTACATACAGTTGGTGAGACCCCATCTGGAGTACTATGTGCAGTTCTGGAGACCCCATCTCTGCAAAGACATAGACAGAGTGGAGGCTGTCCAGAGGAGAGCAACCAAAATGGTGCAGGGTTTGCACCAGAAGACATATGAAGAGAGACTAAAGGAGCTTAATATGTATACCCTTGAGGAAAGAAGGAGAGGGGACATGATAGAAACTTTCAAGTACCTCAAGGAATCAACAAAGTCCATGAGGGTAGTATCTTCACAAAAGAGACGGCAAGAACACGGGGCAAAATTTGAAGATAGAGGGGGACGTTCAGAGTGTAATGTGAAGAAGAATTTTTCGTGGGGGTGTAATAGTCTTACACATGGCAGACATGTGCTAGTTAGCTCCTCGGGGCAACGCGTTTTAAATTGTCTGAAAAGCTGATTTTTTTGCCTATAATTTTCTTTGGAAATCACTGCCTAAAGTATTCCAGATACATGGCATCAGGAAAACAAAAAAACTGTCAGGGGAAACTGCAGTTTGACACGGCAAATACATCTCGAGCCAGGAAGGCTGCAGAGGCCATCTCGAAAATGCAGGCATTAGTAGTGGAGAATGGGGGAACGAGTGCTTGTGCTGAGATGGAGGCATTGTCGAAATCCCTGGCAGGCGTTCCATCTACCTTAATGCAAATGCAGCAAGAGATGAAATCTGGCTTTATCAACTTAACTGCGTAGCTTATTCACCTTCAGGGGATTGTCACAGGGCTCTCTGAAACACTGACAGGGCATTCGAACCAAATCATTGAGCTTGAGCAGAGAGTAAGCACGCTGGAGGACACTTTAGCTGCAGTATCGGCCGAAAGAAATGGGCTTAAAACTTCCCTAGAGGAATTGGTGGCAAGGATTGATGACCAAGAGAATCGCTCAGGAGATCTAATATTCGTTTAATAGGCCTACCTGAAGGGACGGAGGCCAGAGACGTGGCACAGGGTCTACAAAAATGGCTGGTGAAGCATCTTGATCTCCCAGAAGAGTATACAGATTTTGAAATAGAACGAGCTCACCGCGTAGGATCCCCTCACAAACCAGGAGACCGGGTGAGACACTGCCTGATTAAATACCTCCATTTTACGGACAAAGAGAAGATCCTGCAAAAAGCCAAACAAGTAGGCCCCATAACATTTGGCAATGGTAAAGTGCATGTGTATCAGGACTACAGTAGAGATCTTCAGTCCCAGAGGCAGAAATTCTTCCAGATGAAGAGCAAGTTGCATACTATGGGTTGGGCCTTCAGTTTTCACTATCCAGCTCGACTACAGATTGATCGGCCTGGCCAAATGCCATGTTTCTTTACATGTCCTAAAGCTGCAGAAAATGGGTTTCTGAGGAGGAGACCAGAAGAGATAGAGGGCAAGCGGGTGACACTTGACTTAAGCTAAGTATATTACTTTATTTTGCTTTGTCCTCTTTCTCTGGAGATCTTATGTCCACAGCACCCACCTTAACTAGGAACTATATATTTCATGTATTCTGGTGGTTTATGGCATTTCCTGATGCTAGAAAATATGTTTAAGTTGTGCTACTTAAGATGGCCGCACGAAAAGTGTGGAATGCTGATGACAAAGTAAGCCTCCCGACCGTGTCTAGGGACACGGGTATGGGCGGGTAGGCTGAAACCCCAATGGCGTCGCAGTATATATCGATCCTGACTTTCTCAGTTGAGGAACTTTAACTGTTATACTCAATGTTTTCTGTTAATAGAATTATACTGTACAGATTACTGAATGACTTTTCAAGCTGGTTTGTTTACTCGAACTGGCTAAAGATCAGTGTTGGAAATTTCTGGAAAACCTGCTTTTTTCCTTGTTATAATTATTGAATATTAAAGCTTTAAATATGCATTATATTAAGCTAAAGGTTGCCCCATGCTGTCAGTGATGGAGATAATATTTTTCTGCCAATTGTTAGCAGAGGGATCCAGGGCGGTTCTTTTTCTGTCCGGTGGAGGGGGGGCTATGGGGAAGTTCATCAGGAAGTTTATGGTGGATATGGTTCTGTAGTTTGTCGGGTTGAAGTGAAGGGGTTGGTTAAAAGGGGGAACTGTAGGTTATAATGGAGGTCTTCTCAAATTGGAAGGGGGTTCTGGGAAGCTGAGAGCTTGGCCCTAGGTGGGGGACAGCTGGTGCAAATCTTGGAGAGTTATATTTCTCTGTCTTACACTCTCAGTACAAGAAATTGCCAGTGACCTTACTCTTACAGATATGCTCTCATGTTGGGGGATTAAATACCGGGGGAAGGGGTAAGTCTTGGTGGAGGGGGGATTGGGGACCGTTTGGGTTTATGGATCTATTTTATGTTAAAAAATGTGGTTCGGGGAGTGCAACTGTGGCAACTTAGCTGGGTATTGCTTTACTTGAATAATTACAATGACGTCTGAAGTTAAGATAGTCAGGTGGAACATGAACGGCCTGAAAACGATTCTTAACCGTAAGAAAGTTATGACTGAGGTTAAAAGGATGAAGGGACAAATACTGCTATTGCAGGAGACACATTTTTCTGCCACAGAGGCTTGCAGGACTGCACCATTTATGGGGGGCATAGGTATCATCTGTGTACTCATCTAAGGCCAGGGGTGCCTCGATCTGGCTTCCCAGGGGTTGCCCAGCTGAAATCATAGATTCAAAGGTTGACTCGACTGGTCGTTATGCACTTGCCAAAGTGCGAATGCCTGGGGGAACTACCTTGCTGACTGGATCTGTATATGCCCCTAATATTGATGAGCCCGTTTTTTTTTTCAGAAGCTGGTATTGGACATATCGAGGTGGGAGGGAACATGGATAGTCGGGGGGGATTTTAACTGTGTATTAGATACGGTGCTTGACCGATCTAATTCAGCTGCAGTGCCCATGTCTAGAAATGCTAAAGCTTTGGAACAAATTCAAGGAGAAATGGGACTAATCGATGCCTGGCGCCATTTTCACCCCGAGGATAGGGACTATAGCAATTTCTCCCATTCCCACCAGTCGTATGCTAGGATTGACAGGCTGTTGGTCTCCAGCTCCTTTTTGCTGGGGATTAGTGAGGCAAAATATCTCCCGATATTGGTGTCTGATCATGCTCCTCATTATATTTCTCTCAATTTAGTGGGCACCTTCTCGTCGTCTCGCAGCTGGAGATTGGATCCTCTACTATTAAAGGACCAAACATATATTAAACAAATGAGGAGAAATATACAGGAATTCTTAGTTTATAATGTCAAGGGTGACACGTCTAGTGGGACTAGGTGGGAGGCTCTGAAGGCCTTTATCAGAAGTCAGACCATCTCGTTTACTTCCCACTGGAAACATGAGGAGGAGAGAACCCTAAATTCACTCCAGATTAAAATCTCAGCATATGAGATGGCACATAAATCCAAACCCTCTAAGGAGCAATATTACATTATTCAACGTCTTAAATAAAAATGTAATGTCTTAAACAGTGCCAAACTGGAGTGGTCAATAATATTAGCAAATGCAGGTGCCTATTTCGATGGAGATCGGGGAGGTAAACTGCTCACCTGGCAGATTAAGCATAGGGAAGCAGAAAAAAGAGTCGGAGAGATAACAGATGAGAAAGGGGCTATAGTACATGAATCAGATGGGACTGGAAAAGCTTCTGTTAATTTTCATAAAGAATTATATGCTTCAGAGTGTCAACTCACTAGTGATGACCTGGCATCCTTTTTTAGAAGGGCTCCCCTGAACAAGTTGGCAGAAGATGCCTCCAAAAAGATGGATGCCCCCCTGAGGAGACAGGAAATGCAACAGGCAGTTAAGGCCTTGAAGGGAGGGAAAGCCCCTGACCCAGACGGCATCCCCACAGATTTCTTTAAATGTTTTTCCCCTTTATTAATAAAGTCTTTGTATGATATGCTGGAGGAAGGCCTGTCTTGGGGAGTACTGCCCCCCCCTCCACATGGTCCGCAGTGATTACTATACTACCTAAACCTGGGAAAGATTTGACTAAGTGTGCTTCTTACTGGCCCATCTCCTCATTAACCTCAGATTATAAGATACTGGCTAAAATGATGGCCTCCCGGCTCGAACCAGTTTTGCCGATGCTGATATACCAGGACCAAACGGGGTTTGTAAAGGGCCGTCAAGGGAAGCGTAATATTAGAAGAATCCTTCATATTCTTTACAGATGGGGTGGACAAAATGCACATGGAGCAGCTATTGTTATGCTAGATGCAGAAAAGGCGTTCGACTGTGTGTAGTGGGGCCCTCTGTTTGAGACTTTGGGGAGGGTGGGGTTGGGCTCAACCTTTTGTCGGTGGGTGCGCACTTTATATACCAATCCTCAAGCTCAAGTGGCAGTCAGTGGTTGTCTAACAAATCCATTCATCCTGGAGTGAGGTACGTGGCAGGGGTGTCCCCTGTCCCCTCTTCTACATGTCCTTTCACTGGAACCTCTGGCTGCGGTCCTGCAGGTGCAGTCGGACATGGCTGGATTTGTGGGGGGTGGCTCAGAGCATAAGATTTCTATGTATGCAGACAACCAATTGCTTTATTTACAGAACCCAGTATGGGACCTCCCTGCAGTGCACAAGCTTATGAGGGAATCTGGTGTATTATCCGGTCATAAAGTTAACTGGACAAAAAGTGAGCTGCTCCCTATAGGTAGCTGCAATAGAGTCCAGCTAATTGCTAATCTAGGGGGACTGCAACTGGTTGCACAGATAAAATATTTGGGAATTCAGATTGCGGCTGCAGTTGGTCGTCTATATGCCCTTAATTATAAACCTTTAATGGTCAAGCTTTTAGATGACTGCGAGCGTTGGACTACCCTGCCTGTTTCATTTAAGGGCAGAGTAGGTACTACAAAAATGACCATTCTCCTACGCTGTTTGTATCTATACCAATCACTGCCTATTAAAGTTCCACAAAATCATTTTAGATGCTTTTACACAATGTTGCACAAATTTCTGTGGAGGGGTGGTAGTGCCAGAATTTGTAGAGCAATGCTCCTGCAGGCTCCTAAGACAGGTGGTGTGGGGTTACCAGACTTCAGAGCATATTACTGGGCAGCCCAGTTGGCATTTATACCGCAGGATCCTGGAAGGGATAGTCCTGCCTGGATGAAGTTAGAGGAGGAGATGCTAGTGGGGAATTTTAAGAATGATCTACTGAGTGGTAGTCTCATCTCGCTAAGCGAACAACGGGTGCCCAACCCTTTCACCAATAATACCTTGGGGATATGGCTGCGTGCCCATCGACATATTGAATGGAAGAGAGGTTACTCCCCATATGTAAGCCTGATCTGGGCCATGAGGCAAAGAGGAGCATGCTCTCTGCAGCTTATACAGAGGCTAAGACAGTGGAAGAATGTGGGGCTGTCTAATGTAGTTCAGATTTTTGAGGGAGGACTGATCACTAGTTTCCAAGCTGTGTGTGCACAGTGGGGCATCCACCCAGGGGATTTCTTTGTGTACCTCTGTGTTTGACAGCTGCTCGGGACCTCCTCGTCTGTAGTGGAGGGCTGGGTTTCACCCTCACCTTTTGAGAAGCAGATTTAGAGGCCACAGCCAAGTTGCAGATCACGCTCTGTCTTTTATCGCACTATTGTGGGAGGGAATAGGGAGAGCTCAGAAGTGAGCAGACAACGATGGTCGAAGGACCTCTCTGTACATACTGATCCATACACCTGGAAATTAGCTTGCTCCCATTATGTACATTGCTCGTATAGCAACAAGCTTAGACAGATACAATTTTAATTTTTACATCGGGCTTACATTACACCAGTCAGGCTACATGACATAGAGCACAGAAACATGGGCCACCCAGTACAATGACTGGGACCTGTCTGTACCAGGGTACAGGTTACTTCGTAGGGACAGGGTGATTGGGAAAGGAGGGGGTGTGGCACTATATGTGAAGGAAGGACTGAAGTGTGAAAGGGAGGAAGGGGAGGAGGGTAGTACAGAGTCACTTTGGATGCAAATCCAGGATTCCAAGAATAGGATTCTTAGAATGGGAATGGTGTACATGCCACCATCTCAGACGGAGGAGTTAGAGAACTAGCAGAACAAATCAGGAGGACCTGCGAGAAGGGTAGTGTGGTGATTGTGGGGGACTTCAACATGCCAGGAGTGGACTGGAGTACCCCAACAACCAGGAACAGAAGGGAGCAGGTACTGCTGGATGCCTTCCAGGACAGCTTCCTGCTGCAAATGGTCAGTGAACCAACCAGGTTAGGAAATACCCTTGACCTTGTGCTGGCAAATGGGGACTTTGTGAGAGAACTTACAGTGGAGGAACCGCTGTCAGGGAGTGACCACCACTCAGTATGGCTCACACTGGATATGGGCAAGGAAGGAGTGGAATCAGGCACAAGAGTGCTGGACTACAGGAGAGCCGACTTTGGGAGGATGTGGGAAGTGATAAAAGAGTACCTGGTCAGAATTCAATCTAGTATGAACACTAACCAGAGGTGGGAGCTCATAAAGCTGGGGATAGTGGAGGCAACCAAAACCTGCTGCAAGGCTCAGAGCAAGAAGGCTAGGGCTAAGAAACCGAGCTCATTGAGCAAGGAGGTCATGGAAAAGGTAAGGAGAAAAAGAGCTGCCTTTAGGAAGTACAAGAAAACAGGGAGGGGGAGGACAGGGAGGAGTACTTGACAGAATCGAAGGAGGTGACAAGGGCAGTAAGGGGAGCCAAAGCATCTATGGAACTCAGGCTGGCACAAGGCATTAAGAAGGGGGAGAAGGACTTCTTTAGGTAAATCAGGGAGAAAAGGAGCTGTAAGGACCACATAGTAAGGATTAGGAAGGAGAGGGCTGGGTGGAAGTAGGAAAGTATAAGGCAGAAGCATCTAAATGAGTACTTTTCTCAGTATTTACTAAAGAGAAGAGGGGGTGACACCAAGGGGAAGAAATGGCAGAAACAGGGGGAAGGGGTGACAGATGGGGAAATCATGGAGGGCAGAGTTCGGGAGGGTTTGAACGCACTGAGGGTGGACAAGGCGCCAGGCCCAGATGGCATCCACCCCAGGGTACTGAAGGAGCTGGCAGAGGTCCTTGCAGGACCTTTGGCAGACCTATTTAATGCCTCACTACATTTGGGGTGTGTACCTCAGGACTGGAGGATGGCTCATGTGGTGCCCTCCACAACAGTGGCCCCAAGGATGAACCGGGAAACTACAGACCAGTGAGCCTCACATCCATCGTGGGTAAGCTAATGGAGACCATCCTGAAGGAGAGGCTGGTGGCTCTCCCAGAGGCCAAAGGACTACAGGACAGCAGACAGCATGGTTTCACACGGGCAGATCCTGCCAAACCAACCTGGTGGAGTTCTATGACTGGGTAACTAGGCAACTGAACAGGGCCATGCAGTGGATGTCCTGTATCTGGACTTCAGTAAGGCATTCGACTGCAAGTGCATGGAAGGCTGGGAAGTAAGTTAGTAGGCACAGGGCGGTGCAAGCTGGTGAGATGGGTAGGAAACTGGCTTCAGGGAAGGCAACAGCGTGGTGGTGGATGGGGAGCTCTCACACCCAAGGGTAGTGACGAGCGGTGTTCCACAGGGCTCAGTGTTGGGACCAGTGTTGTTTGGGATATTCATTGCAGACATATCATGGGACATCAAGAGCAAAATCAGTCTGTTTACTGATGATACCAAGGTAGGAACGGTGGTGGATGACCTAGGGGGATGGCAGGGGTTGCAGGATGATCTGGCAAAGCTTGAAACCTGGTCAGACACCTGGCAACTGGGGTTTAATGTCAAAAAGTGCAAGGTGCTGCATTTTGGGATGAAGAACCCAAGGAGGAGTTACCAGCTGGGGGGAGTGCAGCTAGCCCAGACAGAGGAGGAGGAGAAGGATCTGGGGGTGCTCATTACAGGGTCAATGAACAACTTCGGCACATTGTAGGAAGCAGCTGCAAAGGCCAACAAAATGCTGGGTTGTATTGCAGGGTATATCCTCGAGGAGGAGGAGGTGATTCTGCCACTGTATAGGTCATTAGACTCCACCTGAGTACTGCGGCACTGGCACCCGTATCTGAAGAGGGACATTGGGTTATTGGAGGGGTGAAGCGCAGGGCGACAAAGATGATCAAGGGGCTGGGGACTTATCACATGAGAGGAGGTTGAGGGAGTTGAACATGTACTCACTGGAGGACAGGAGGGACGGGGGACATGATTGAAACCTTTAAATACATGAAAGGAATAAACAAGACAGGTACAGAGGGGCTGTGCAAAGTAAGGGAAGGGAGGGACACCAGGGGCCATGATATAAGACTGGAGGGAGGAAGGTTCAGGAGGGAGATGAGGAGACACTTTTTTACAGAGAGGGTGGTGGCTGGGTGGAATGCGTTACCTGCAGAAGTGGTATCCAGTAGAACAGTGGACTGCTTCAAAAGGGGATGGGACAGGACAAGGGGGAGGGTTAATGAAGGGGAAGGGTGGAAGGGAGGGGCAGCTGCATAATAAGGGGTGCTAGCTGCACATTCAAGCAGACTTGATAGACCTCTAGGCCTTTATCTGCTGGCAAATTTCATATGTTCGAAGATAGTACTATGTCCGAGCTGTGTCCCAAACGTAATGTAGAAAATGGAGACTTTCTCCACAAGGCCTTGACTTGTACAAAGGTTGCACCGTTTTGGCATAGTGTCCATAAAATTATGTCCTGGGTTATGCTCCCTTAAAATTTACGCCTGGAGCTTCTTTTGGGAGCTGACCCGAAGCATCCCAATAGGTCCATGAATAACCCACTATGGGACATTGCCCTAATAAATGCCAGAAGGACTGCAGCTCAGCTGTGGGTGTTCGCGACTCCTCCCACTATATGCAGATGGCCCAATAACCTACCCTCATGCATGGCCCTTGAAAGGGCACAAATGGGTGCCTTAGGTCTAATCAATAAGTTCCAGGAAGTGTGGGGACCTCTGATCACTGCAGTGGAGGAGGGTTGGTTCCCTATTTAATCTCCAGTATAGCAATAAATTGGTCACTACCTATTATTTATACATTTTCCTAGAATCACTTGAAGATATACTCTCCCTTCATGTTCCTAAATGTGATATTGATCTATCTCACAAATGAAGATGCCACTATTTATCTTTGGGTTAACTAATATGCTGCTTATGTTACAACTGAATGTTTGATTTAGTGTGGTTGTAAAGAAAAAAATTTAAACAGTGGCCTCTGCCTTATCTGCTAATATACCAGCATGGAAATTTAAATGTTTTTTGCTATTTTAGTGACACTGTAATTTTAAAGGCAAAGTGTGCCAGTATATATTTGCTTTTTTTAATTATAAGTATGTATGTCACTATGATGTATTTATTTGTACCTCCTGAACCACTCACTAAACTATTTTGAAAAAAAAAAAAGAAGTATTTTTTCACGGAGAGGGTTGTGGATACATGGAGCAGCCTTCCTGAGGCAGTTGTGGAATCAAGAACAGTGGGGGAATTCAAGAATGCATGGGACAGACATAAGGCAGCTCTAGTGGGGAGTGGGGGAAGTAGGCTGTTGGTTAACTAGGATCTGCAGCTTATCCATCAGGTAGGAAAATGGGCAGACTAGGTGGGCCAAGCGGTCCTCATCTGCCGTCAAATTCTATGTTTCTACAGCTACCAGTCACCAGAAAAAATCCATAAAGGAGGGAGAAGGAAGGAAGGAAGGGTCCATCTTCCAGAGAACGCTAAGAGAAGGTGAAAGACAGTTTGGGACAGATCCCAAAGGCTATGTAACTAACTGTTCCCCTCTTTTTAAAATAAATCACTTCCCTGAAAAGGGACCAGGCAAGGGAAAAAGGAGACCTTTAGAACATCCTAAATACAGCGGTGGCACGTGGCCCCCAATTCATGCACAGGAAGCAGTGAAAATGGGTTACAGAAGGTCAGTCAATTTGAAAGCTGCAGCTTAACAGGCACGATTTCTAAATTTGAGGGTATTCCCTGAAAAACAGGTAGCCCCAACCTGCTTCACAGTTGCACAAATCTGGCATGAAAAACAACAAACAAAATTGTAGATCAAAGAAGTTCTGAGAGAGCTTTCTTACTCTGTCCTACCCCTCTAGCAGACACATCAGAGACTGAAGAATCAGTGATCTCTCAATGTTCATGTGCCCAGGGTTTTATGCAGACTGACAGCTTTGAGCTGTGCCACTACCCCAGTAGGGATGTTCATTACCTATATAAAATAACTGGTCCACATTTTTTTCCCATAGGGAAAACCAGTTGCAATTTCGACGTTATAACCAGCTGGTTATAATGATGAACAAGCGGCGGGTTTCCCCTCACTCTGCGAATGCCCTAACCGGCCATCACATAGAAAATCGCACCGCCAGTCTGCCACTGCTCAGTTGGCAATAAGTAAAATGTTTTAAAATAAATGACTGCAACCCTGGATCCCCACATTTAATTAAGGACTGCAAATCTGCCTTACTAATTAAAAAAAGAAACAAAAAGTCTCACCTGCTGCGGACCACACATAAGCCAAATGGGACCGCGGCTGAACTGGAAAGCGGTATTATTTTATGTAATTGCTGTGGTGAAAAAATGCGACCCAGCAATGATATAAAATAAAGGCTGGGTAGGTTGTGTAAAAGTCAGATTTTACACACCCCCTTGGTGTGGGATGCCTGTATAAACCCTTCGAGCTTTGCTCTCAGGGTTTATGTGGAATCTCACACCTCGGGGGGGGGGGTTGCAAAATCCTTGTTATAACCCCCTACCCAGCCATTATTCTCTATGTATTAACTCTCTATTGACAACGTGGGGTGATACAGAAATACTTTTCCACTTGCATGTACATTCAACATGAAGAAAACTTGTGTTCTTGAAATGAACAGAAGATGCATCAATATGCAGCATATCTTCTCAAATCTGAAAACACCGGCCTCATGCACTGCTAATAAGATTTTCTTCAAAGTTGTGCTCCACAGCAAGTAATATAAAATAAATCCAGAATGACCTAGTTTATTAGCTTCAAGATTAAAGTACTGAAGTCTGATTACCTATTACTTCCATTTAATAGTTCTCCTTCAATTAGCTGCCCACTTTGGTAAAAGGAACAATTGGTAGATAACTGAGAGTAGTGGGTAACTGAATTCTAGTAAAAAAAAAAAGCATTTATTGCTTTGCTTATTTGTACTATAGGTTTAATATTTTTAAAATCATATTTTTTGTTGATTTCTTTTAGCTACCAGGATCTCTGATCAGTTCCTCCTTCAGCTTCTTGCCAGTGCCCCCTTTCCATCCTTCAGAGCTCTTCTGACCAGATCTTCCAGGGTCATCAAGCTGCCTGCAACACACTACTGCATTAAGCTCCACTCACATCTGCTCCAACACCTATAACCCCCCATCCCAGTTCTTCCCTCCCTCACTCTACCCCTCTCTTCATTCCTTCCTTTTGCTCTCTGATGATTCTCTCTGTTTTATCTCTGACTGCTCCCTTGGTTGTAGCAGTTGGTCTACTTTTGTAACATAGTTTATGCTGCACTCAATTGGACCTGTTGCAGGTCCTCTTTTATTACATAATTTGCACTGCTCTTATTACAATCCTATTCAGTGTGTGGCTAATGTACTACTAGTTGCACTTTCCTGTACCGCTTTTGATTTTTGTGTACTGTCTTGTATTATTGTTTGGCTTTCTTTTCTTTCTTGTACCTTTTGCTCCAGGATGTCTCAGGCAACATGCTGTTCTTAGCATAGCAGGTATTTTCTGATTAAAAAAAACCCTTTGAAATAAATGTTTTATGTTTACAGTTACATATGTCTTCATTACAAACCTCTCTTTTTTTTTTCCATATGTAATTTCTCCCTGTCGCTGCATACCCGACAAGGGCTATGACACCTCCCTCGAAGGAACACATCCTCTGATCCATGATTGCCCCACTTGACAATCCACCGGAATTCCCCCGTAGAGTCCCCCTCTGTGGCAGGGGCAGGACGAGGAGTGCAGGCGTGCTCCCACCCTGGTACATCAACTCTGGTATCGGGGGTGGACTTATCAGAGTGATCAGGCCATCACGGGTCCTGTCAAGTCCCGGATTGTCTGCCATTTTTCTCCCGCACCCACGTTCATGCAATGGGTGGGGAAGTTGTCTCCACTTCCACGGAGGCAGCCAATTGTCCCAGGATGTGGGCCAGCCCCTCTACGTGGCTGTGTGCCTGTGCTGACCCCATGCCACCACTGGGTGCCAGTCGACAGCACACAGCAAAAATCCCCCTCTGGATGCTTAATCCTTCCTCCCCTGGCCGAGCCCCGAATGACCAGAGTCCGTTCCTGAACCCAGGTCGCCGGTGTGGCACGAGGTGTGATGTTCAGCGCCTCAACCCTCAGCACCACTGGGCTGACCACAAACCCCTTTTTATGGCTACAGTGGCCGTAGCCCTGGAGACATCTTGTGATCTCTTTAGAGAAAAGGGAGCCCACTGGATACCGAATAAACATTTTAAATAGTGGAGGTGAATGGCAATCACTGCGTGTCTGCCACACTGTTTTGTCCATTGGTATCTGCGGAGCATGGCACTGTCCACCGTATTCATGATGGCA
This sequence comes from Neoceratodus forsteri, assembly GCA_016271365.2. Classification (NCBI taxonomy): domain Eukaryota; kingdom Metazoa; phylum Chordata; order Ceratodontiformes; family Ceratodontidae; genus Neoceratodus; species Neoceratodus forsteri. The sequence goes on from CM057455.1 coordinate 494,930,463, forward strand.
GCACAGAGTTTTCTGCCCATGCGCATGAACTCCAGTGACACAGCGTCATAGTCAGCTGTATCCGATATGGCACTGGAGCCCAGTATACCTGTGCGAGTCATCACGCATGCACAGAGAACTCTGGCGCCACCATTACTGAAATGACGGCATAGTCCACCGTGTTTCGCTGGACCTCAGCTGCCTTAACCTCATCTGCAGCAGTAGTGGCTCTCGCTAGAGTTTGTTTGAACTGAACACTGCACTGGCTCCATCTTAGACTCCATCTTAGGGTGAAGAAACTTTTATTTTTTTTTTTGTTACCTGTATACTACAGTGAAGCCCACTCACAAGAACTCCATACAAGACCTTTTTTTTCAAATTACAATTTATTTTAATTTACCTTAGAGTTACCATATTTTTCTCAGATATAGGATCACCCAATTAAAAAAAAACAATGTTTGGGTTGAATTTCTGAAAACATGTTCTTTTATCAGTTGTAACACTGGATTGAAATAACAACAATACTCTTGATTAGACAAAAAACTCTAACATATGCCGTGATACTAGTGTAAGTAGGTCACCCAGAACCATTAATTTGGGCCAGGTTTTATTATAAATTATCATAAGGATAGCCAAAATTCTCAAATCTAAATGGCTGTGACATTATTTAGCTGGGATCATGTCTCAGTACCTCATCCCAGGCAGAAAGAAGATACTGACTTCAAACGTTCAACATACCTACAGATCCCCATGCTCATCTGCCCATGTCTAATTTGCATCTCCCATATTACAGAGACTTAACTTGGACTGATGTTCATATTTAATGACTGCTACAGTCCGGTAAAATAACTTACAGCCCATTTGTGTTATATTTCATTAGTGTGTTGTAACCTTTTCTCTCTCTTTTCCTTTTCATCAAGTTTTTCATCCTCCTGGGCATCAGGACAGGGGTTCCCCAGCTACCGCCCACTGCCATTATCCACTACCCATCACCATCTTCCAGCAGAGTTCCATGCAGAGTGGTGGCCAAGTGTGCCTGCAACTGCTGTTTAGAGGGACTGGTGGGCTTTCCCCATTTTTCCCTCCTCCTTCTCTTACCTGATGGTGCTGCCACAGCCACTATCGGCCTCGGACATCACAGTGGAGTCCCAGCGGAGCAATCTCTCTGGCACTCCACAGGGGCCACTGTGGTGCTTGACGGGGCACCTTCCCCTTCTTATGGAGTGATGTGTCACCATTGGCAGCACTACTTTCCAGCCCGGCTGCCCGCCTGAATGTCCTGCTGGGACAATGGGTGGCCTTTCTTCTTTTTCCTGATGCAATGATGAATGTTAAGCAAACATTAATTCTGTGACTGTTCTTGTATTTTCTATGTAACCACAGTAATGGGTTCTGAAAATACAAAAATAAACAGTTCACAGAGATGACCTTGCACTCTGTTTACCCCAGAAACAGAAATGTTCACAGGTCAGCTTACAGTGTTTCTAACAGCTATACAACGAATATGCAACAAGGCAGTGTTGGACAAATGTTTTATTCATACCAGTTGTGGTGACCTCACAAGTGGGAGAGTGAAGTGTCTGAAAGGTACCAGAACAAGTATGGATGAAAAAAAATGATCCAAACACTGCCCTTGCCGCATATTCTATTTATGCTGGGTAGTTTGCTTTTTGCTATCATTTCATTGAGTTCAGTACATGTACTACTGATGATCTGAAACTAAATCCACGGAACCATTTTGTCAATTTGTTAGTTCTGCACTGCAGTGTACAACAGCTATTGAATGGGAGGAATGTAGAGCTTTCCGATTGGTCCACATAATGATGGAATCTGACTGTGATCCAACAGTTGCTGATGGGAGGATAGTGAGGAGTGGAGTGTGTGGATAAATTTACACTGAGAGAATAAACTGTTTATTCTCATTTAGAATGTAGAACCTGGACAGATAAATTATCTTGCTTTTTTTTCTCTGTCACATACATTGCAAACACACATTTTTTTCCCCCAATAGTGCTGAAGGCCATTTGCAGATGTGATAGCAACAGATAACTTAAGCCTTTTGGAGTTTTTGACCCTGCTAAATATATTTTTTGTTTCAACATCAGCATCAGCACAGAAAAATGCACTCACTTAGCATCCAAGAACTGGTTGGGCCAAACACTTAACTTTAACTACATTCAATCTCATATGAGGATAACTGAAGAAATGGAATAGGTACAGTATATCAGAGTTGTCACAGAGTAATTTTTCAGTGGCCACAGAGAAGCATGACTCACAATAGTACAAAAGAAGCCTGACTGCTTTAGATGTCTTGAGAGGATCGGTATAACTGAGCTCCTTACAGTGTCAGTAAAGACTTTGCCTGGGATCACAGTGATGCCATCGGACAGTTCTCTGATAATGACCCCAGAACAGAGGCACACATGGAAACAAGAGTCTTGAAATGTAAGACCAATAGATAACAATTCTATGCTCCAGTCCTAGAAAGAGCTGGACCATGAGAAATGGACTGGAGTCCAGGCGAGGGTGGGGTTAATTCAGAAGAATGGCAGGAAACTCTTCTACCAGATTAAATGATAACCACTGATGAGAATGGAACAATTGTGGCATTTTTCAATTTTGAGATTCTCAGTAGACCTTATTATTGCAATGTATTATGTACATAAATGTGTATTAAACTTGTAAACAACTATTGACTTTGTGTTTATTTTTCTGGGTTGGTGTTTAGCTCCAACCACATATCCACTTTAGAAATGGATCCCGGAGGAATGCCCTGATACCATAACTCAGTTTGTAGTACAGGTGTTTAGATGTGGTGTTAAAATAGTACAGCAACAATTAAAAGGAAAAAGGAAAATTGTCAAGGATAAGGAGACAGCATCCAGTCTCTAGCTGTAAAAAGATGCAGGAAAGTCCTCACCCACTTGAGATATTGAAGGTGCCTCTCTATTGTGTGCAAAGTGAGTAGTGATACAAGAAGTGGTACATTAACATAGGCTAAGTAGCACTTTGTAAATTGAATCGGTCAGATTTTACAGTACTTTGATCTTCTGCAGTGTGACTGACCTCCCATTATGAAGATGGAACAGTATATTTATTATGCAAATGCCATGGTTGCCTGTCTCCCTCCACCCCCATTTCCTAGCCAAGTTTAAAGTGCCTGACCTTTTGCAGGCTAAATGACCTCCTATTATGGCTTTTGTTGAAACAGAACCACGTGTGCCAGCATCTTGTAAACTGAGCTAGTTTCTAGTTTGAATCTTCCAGTAACTGACAATTAGTAGATGCTCTGCATTACAGATGTATAAAATATTTAGCGCTACTGTATGTGATAATGCATACAGTAAAAGAGTATCCACATATGATGATATTCAGATGCCGTTTAGAGAAAGTTCAATGGGATTAATGCAATTCTGTCCCAAAGACTGCCACAGATCTGGTGCAGTGAGACTCAGAAGCCAGTTGTACTCTATTTTTTTTGCATGTTTTGTATTGGCAGACACCTGGAGCAGCTTTTAATATATGTATAGATTCTATGTGCTATTGGTGTTTCATGTCTAGAATATGCAATGATGGATTTCCACCTTGGATTGATGGAACTGGGAATAACTTTTTAATTCACTTCTTTTTAAGTATTTTGTTGCTATGCTCTGTGTGTATTGCAATCCCGGCACCACCTGTGATTATTTACTAAATAATACATGCAATTAAATTATTGTATTTAATTAGGGAGATTCTGGTGGGTGACACCTCTGACAAAGCTCATAGCGAAACGTAAGGTTGGATACTGAGGTGCTGACAGTGATGCTACATAGCATATTTTAATGTACCACTTTTTGTATCATCACTCAGTTTGCACATAAAAAAGAGGCACCTTTATACAATCCCCAAACTAAAAGATCCCCGAACAGGAATACTCTACTACTAACTGCAGAAATACTAGACATTTTTAAATCCTATTAAATCACCCTGTATACCAAGGATCCCCAGCCAGAGGCTGAATCTTTGCATTCTTTCTTTTTCCAGCTCCACCTTTACGCTTTGACACAGCCACAACAGGAAATCTGTCTCTGCCCCATTGCCGATCATGCATTAACTATGGCTATGCAAGCCCTCAACATGGGAAAAGCCCCAGACCTGACGGTTATGGGGCGGAGTTCTATAAAGCGATGGCACAACAAATTCAAGAATCTTTGCTTAAGACCTCCCATGACTGTTAGAAGTCAGCCACCTGTTCAGACTCCTGGAGGTATGCTACCATCTCTACCATACTCAAACCCCATAAGGACTCAACAACTTGCAAGTCCTACAGACCCATCAGTCCTCAATGTGGACTACAAACTATTTATAACTATTCTAGCACACCAACTAGACAATATTCTCCTTGACCTTATAGACTCCGAACAGTCAGATTTCATACAAACTCATCAAACAGCAGGTAACATCAAACGGACCCTACTCTTGATTCATCACGCAACACAACAGGTAATGCTGACTATCATTTTAAGCCTCAACACTCAGAAGGCATTTGACAGGGTCTCTTGGGACTTTCTATACAAAACTCTTACTGAATTTAACTTCTCCTCCCAATTTTTAGACTTACTTCAGGGATTATATCATACCACCCAGGCATTAGTCAAGGCTAATGGATCCTTGTCCACTTGTTTCCCTCTATCCCATGGCACCTGCCAGGATTGCTCCCTTTCACCCAACCTATACAGGAGATTGCTAAATAAATTGGGGAGCCTGGAAGTGGGTCCTACGGTGGTAAAGTGGGTTGGGAACTGGATAAGGGACAGGACTCAGAGAGTGGTGGTAATGACAGATGACACCAAGATCTGCAACACAGTGGACACACCGGAGGGGGTGGAAAACTGAGAAAAGACCTAAGCCTATTTGAGGAGTGGTCAGGTGTCTGGCAGTTGAGTTTCAATACTAAAAAGTGCAAAATCATGCACCTGGGTCACAGGAATCCAAGGGAGGAGTACAGGATGGGTAGGGAAATTCTGGCCACCACAAGTCAAGAGACAGACCTGGGGGTTATCATATCTGACAACCTGAAGGTGACCAAACAGCGTGAAAATTGGGGTGCATAGGGAGGGTTGTAACCAAAGCAGGAGGAAAGAGGTGGTGATGCCATTGTACAGATCACTGGTCAGGCCTCAGCTGGAGTACTGTGTCCAGTTCTGGAGACCACATCACCAGAAAGACATTAACAAAACAGAGGCAGTCCAGAGAAGGACAACAAAGATGGTACATGGACTGCACCAGAAGCCCTACTACAAGGAAAGACTTAAGGACCTTAAGATCTATTCACTGGAAGAAAGAAGGGAGAGGGAAGATATGATAGAGACTTTCAAGTACCTTAAGGAAATAAAAAGGGTACAGGTTGAAAGCATATTTCAGAGAAAACTCTGCACAAGAACAAGGGAGTAGACTATGAGGCTGAAGGGTGGAAGGCTCAGGGGTAATGTTAGGAAGTACTTTTTCACTGAAAGTGTGGTGGAGCCACGGAACAGCCTTCCAGCAGAAGTGGTGGGGGCAAAAACAATACAGGGGTTCAAGAGTGCATAGGATAGATATAAGGGTACTGTCACCGGGCGTGGGTATAGGATAACACAATTTCAGGCAGACCACAAGTCAGGTGCACAAAAAACGTATGGTTGCATTTATCATTTTATTTTTATCAAGTAAAATATACAGAAAGCAAAATGGTAAGTCAGACAACTGCTTAGCTTCAACAGTTTCTAAGGCTTTTCTTCAGCCTAACAGTGTGAAAGCACACACTACTAAGAGGTCTTCCATCTTCCTCAGTCAGTATTCAACTGACCATCCTATCTATCCTATCTCATCTCAGCACTGAGGTAGTGCTTTTTATAAGCTCACTAGAAGTTGGAAAAATTTCCACTGTCCTTCTAACAGCAGACATAACATAAAACTAGCCACTAGGGGCCACTGTTGCTCCACAGAGAACAGTTATTTGGCAGCCACCTGGAGCATATTACATACCTTGTCTACAACATTGTTAAAGGTCAGAGCTGAGGTCAGAACATTCTGTGCTCTCCTAAACTCTCCTGCAGGGTCATATTACCTTATGCTGTCTGTTGCAAAATATATCTTAGAAGGGGGCTGTTAACATCTAGGAAAAGCAGACACAAATGTGTGTTATTCTTCTATTAAAACTGCCCTCTTACTTTTGTTTTTAGGTTAATATGCACAGAAAGCATTATAAACACTTCAGCACTTAATTTATAACCAGCCAACCACCATGTTGGACATTATACAAAACATATAAACTGCTTGGGGAAAGGGTTTCAATTTATCCCAGGGGTGTCCACTATGACAGGGGTCACCCTATCACACATCCCTCTGCATAAGAGGGCAATTGTCCTACGGCTGTCCAAATCTTAAGTAACACCCTGGAAGGGTGTGGAGCTTTGGCACACTCTCACCGGAAACTCTGTCTCAGGGTCCCTTTAAAAAAAAAAAAAAAAAACATTTGTAAAGTATCCTATTCATAACAATACAAATACCCTGAGACATCTTACAAGTTTACTACATTAGTAAACTACAAAGCATTACATGTACCAGGAGAAAGAACTACTAACGGCAGTTTTATGCCATCTACTGACTTTCCCTGACCAGATACACTTGAACGGCTGGACAATCCAGCACCCAGTAGAACTTCCTCCGGGGGGAGAACTACCTTGCTCCGTCCCAACTTACACATTTAAAGGTAGGCTAGTAACATACCACACTGTATGCCTAACAGCCTATCCCTAACCTCTAGGTTTACGTATCAAATCTTATACACTACTAGTGGTGTTGGCTACCACCTAGTCTCTTCTGTTCTATGTGGGAGTCTCTCCCTCCTCCAAGGGTACCATCTCTTGTTTTTCACCCTCTGGGTTACTTCTCCCACATCACTATCGGGGTCACTATCTGTCTGCCCTTACAATAGGGCTTACAGTATGCTGCCACCTGCCTGCACATGCCTGGCCAATAGAAATACAGGGTTAGTCTAGCCAAAACCTTCCCATGGCTCACATGCCCCAAGTGACTGGACTGCGCATCCTCCATCACCTTTTTCCTATATACCACAGGCACCACTACCTGGGCATCCACCTGTTTCATTTGGGGGTTGGGCCTCATATGATATAGAACTTCCTTCCTAAGTTCATAGCACCATAACCTGTCCCCCACACCACAGTCCTGTATGGGACTTACACAGAAGGCGACTCACACCTGCCTCCTACCATTCACTTTATACAGGAGATCCTAAAGGGACTCTGGCCCTCTCATTTTATCTCCAACAGTTACAAAGCCCTACTGCGCAACACCACAGTTTCGACTGAGACCACTAAAACTATCTGGGAAGCTGAACTTATGACTGACTTGACGGAAATGGACTGGTCCCTTATTTGGTACCGACAGCATAAAAAAATGTGTTCCAAACAGTGGTGTGAGATTGGTGGGAAAGTTGTTATTCAAAACTTTTGGACCCCTCAAATCATGGCCAAGTTTCTACACACTGGCTCCCCGGCCTGCTGGCGTCACTGTGCGTCACAGGTGGTTACACACACCCCCACATATTTTGGGCCTTCCCAGTCTTGGCCGCATACTGAAAAATGATTGAGAAAGAACTAAACCTCTCTTTCCCAGCTATGGCCAGCTAACAATGGCAGCAGCCATACTCCTTCACTTTCCTCCACACATTAAGAACAAAATGCAAATATACCTTCTAAGCATCCTACTGACATCAGCCAAAAAGACTATTACACGAAATTGGCTCAAGCTGGTGCCACCCACCCAAACCCAATGGGAGGACACTGTGTAGGAGATACGTAGGATAGAGAAACTTACGGCCCAACTCAGGAAAGCCCGGACAAGACACCAAAACAGATGGAATAGATGGCGTATGCGTATTATGACACAAACGCCAGATATCCTCCTGTAGTAATCTTCCTAGACTCCCATCTATCCTCATGCGAGTTGTTCCTAGACAGCCACTAGCATTCAGCCCACCTGGCATGTATCGGGCTGGATGGCCAAAACCCAGCAGGAAGATGTGAGTTGTCCTGCTCCCCTCCCCTCAGGCCCTGGGTTGGTTTATACGTCGGGATCCCTACCCGGCCTAAGCAACCCCACCTTGATGATATCCAAGGCAAAACATTCCTTACTACTGTATTACTGAAACAGACTGCCATAATTGTGTAGCTTTCATGTTCAAGGATGTCCTGACCACCACTGCACTAGGTTGTTACTATTCATAGCTGTAACAGACGGATGCAAAATTCTCAATAAAGATAAAAGTTTAAAAAAAAAAAGGGAGGCATCTTCAATATCTTAAATGGGCAAGTACTTTTCTTCGTGGTTTTACAGCTAGAGGTTGAATATTGTCTCCTTGTACTTGCTGATTAAACCATATGAGATGCAGCACCTGGGACACAAAAATTGGCTCTTTTTCTTGTTGTGGAAAAGAAAAATTGTAATTTACAGGTACTGTACTTCATTTCATGTAATAAACAGGTACTGTACCTGAGGTACCTATTTATCATTACCAGTAAATAAAGCTTTTCCTTTTAACTGTCTTTTAGTTATTGGTTTATGGCACCTCTCCAAAGTACTACCTAGATAGGCTGGACACTCTCATTCCTTCTGCCAGTTTACCTCCAACTCTCCTCCCCTTACACACCATTGCTCCTCTACCTAAACCTTTCCACCCCACCTTGAGTCCCAATGGTTCTTTCACTGTCTCTCATTCCTCTTCATGTACTGGTACTCTTTCCTTCTCCGACCTCTCCACCCTCCTCTCCTTATGTGTCATGTCTTCCTACTCACTTCGGTCCACTGACTCCCACACCCTTCACATCCCCGTGCTGCAGATCTTCCAGTGGTCTAACTGCTTTTTTCATCCATCTCCTTACACACTGCAATAATCTTTCTATTCACCTCTGCCTCTCACTCATCTACCTCTCATTTAAGCAGTTCTTACAGGACCACTCCCTTGCCTTCTGGAAATATCTGCCACCCCCTTCTCCTCCCACCCCACTGGATTTCCTTTCTTTTTTGTTTTCCTGGCCTCTCATCTGCTCCCCTTATTTACCCAGTGCTTGCTCCCCCCTCTACAGGTATCCTCCTGCAGGTCGTCTCACATCAGTTTATTCCTTTCCCTGTTTGTCTACACCTTTTGTTACCTGGCTTTTGCTTTTGTAGTATATTGTATTTTGTGTTCTGTTTTATTTGCCTGTCATTTGCACTATATATACCTTTTTCACCACTGGCACGTTGGACTGTGACTATTTACTTACTTATACAGTATTTTTGAGCACTGCACTCTCTTCTTTTTAACACTGTATCTTTAGTATTCTGTCTTCCACATACTCCTTCCCCAAGGTCATAACTGGAAATTAGCTTTGGATCAATGTGCCTTTCCTGGTCACCAATAACTAACTTGACTACATGCCAAATCTGTTTTTATTCATTTGGGGGTTGCTAGTTTAAATAATATTAAGTTTAGGAAGTTCTTATGAGCACTTGAGCATGATGACAGTTGAATCTGTGCTCCAGCGGTGCCAGCCTATAATTCAACCGAATTTTCCATCTAGAAATGCCCTAAACCTAAACAACCCACAGCTACCAGAAACCGATTTTAAAAACAGTCCTAAATAAATTGTGCTTGAATCATGGTTCCTCACTGTTAAAAAATAAACCGACACTGCTTACTTACTTAGGTCTTACTTTCATGACAAAATGTTGTGTAGGTGTAATTAAAATTGCCTAGTGCACTTACCCGGTTACCAAAAGCAAATAAATAAATAAATAAATAAACCTGAGCTCATCTCATTATCACATTGCTTAATAGTCTTGTACACAGCTGCTCATTACTTATATGCTGCTCGTTGTTGAACTACTTGTTATTTACTGCACTATGTATTATATAATATTCTATGACTTGGACACCTTTGAAAAAGGGCTCTGAACTCAAAAGTCTTCGAAATATAAATGAAATGAAAACGAAAAGCTGCTCTCACCTCCTTTGGCTGCAGCAGAGATGGCTAATGTAACCATTACTGGCAAACCAGATACAGCTTCAGTAACAGAGCTGAAAGGGATTCATGCTTTTATGAAAACAATTACAGCTGATCTTACTTTCATCAAACAGACACCTACAGAGGTCCAAACTACTGTGAGAAAACTGAAGAATGAATCAGGGAAACAGAGGAGGCTACCATAGGCCTGAAAAAGCAGTCTGATGAGCACAGCAAGTATGTAAAGATTTTAAAAAGCAAAGTCAATAACCTAGAGAATAGGTCTTGTGGAACAATATTCATCCCTTGGGCTTACCAGAGGGCACAGAGCAAAACAACACAGGAGGTACCCAAAGACTGGAGGACAGCAGATGTAGTCCCCTTATACAAAAGTGGGAACAAAGAGGAAGCAGGGAACTACAGACCAGTCAGCCTCACCTCGGTAGTGGGGAAGATCATGGAAGCACTACTGAAGGAGAGATTGGTGGAACATCTGGTTGTCAATGGACTACAGGATCCAAGGCAGCATGGTTTCACCAGGGGGAGGTCATGTCAGACCAACCTCGTTGAATTTTTTGACTGGATGACTAGGGAGGTGGATCAGGGAGGGCAGTGGACATGGCCTATCTGGACTTCAGCAAGGCCTTTGACACTGTGCCACATAGAAGACTATTACACAAACTGGGGAATATGGGCGTGGGCAGGACAGTAGTGTGGTGGGTAGGTAACTGGCTGGGTGGCAGGACACAGAGGGTGGTGGTAAATGGCTGTCACTCCACAGAGGAAGAGTGACCAGTGGGTACCACAGGAATCAGTGCTGGGACCGGTCCTATTCAACATCTTCATCAGTGACATTGCGCAGGACCTAGAAGGCAGAATTTCACTGTTAGTTGATGACACAAAGCTCTGTAACAGAGTAGACACACCAGAGGGTGTAGACAGAATGAGAAGGGACCTGCAGAAACTTGAAGAATGGTCAGGGGTTTGGCAGTTGAAATTCAATGCAAAGAAGTGCAAGATAATGCATATGGGGCACAAAAACCATGGCATAATATATCAGTTGGGGGGTGAGGATAGAGCATGCACCAAGCAGGAAAGGGATCTTGGGGTTATCATCTCTGATGACCTCAAGGTAGGGAAACAGTGTGACAAGGCAGCAGGTAAAGCAAATAGGATGCTGGGATGCATAGGCAGGGGCATCACCAGCAGGAAAAGGGAGGTCATAATTCCACAATACAAGACACTAGTGTACTAGAGTACAGTGTACAGTTCTGGAGACCATACCTACGTAAGGACATAGACAGGGTAGAGAAGGTTCAGAAGAGGGCAACAAAGATGGTGCATGGATTGCATCACAAGTCCTATGAAGACAGGTTGAAGGAACTGAACATGTACTCCCTGGAGGAGGGGAGGGACAGAGGGGATATGATAGAGACATACAAGTATCTTACAGGGAGGAACAGGGTGTAGGAATACACTATTTTTAAGCGAAAAAGATGTTCTAGGACTAGAGGGCATGGGATGAAGTTGGAGGAGGACAATTCAGAGGAAACGTGAGGAAGAATTTCTTCACAGAGCGGGTGGTGAAGGGAACACCCTGCCAGAGGAAGTGGTGGGGGCTGAAACAATCACAGGATTTAAGAATGCATGGGATAGACATAAAGGAATTCTGGAGGTCAGGGGTAAGGGGCCACAGACTTCTAGGAAAAAAACTGAACTTACAAGCTCAAATGGGCAGACTGGGTGGGCCATAGGCCCTTACCTGCCGACACTGTCTATGTATCTAACTACTTAGAGGGAATTCATTCCATAGTTCTGTACCTGGGACCAGACCAACATGTGAGGACTGACTGAGCCCATCAACCCTCAAGCCCCACCTGATACAAAATACTGTACCCAGTGCTAATATTCTTCCCCTAACTGATTAAGGAAAGAACAGTTATGTAAGAACTTACCGTAACAGCAGATCTTCGAGCTGATCTCAGTCATCAGGTACCACCAAAGGAACTTCACTGTCAGTGAATGGGGAATCCACATGGAAGATTTTCAGCAGTACAGCTGGGGCCGCCCATGCCATCGATGTCAGCCGACGTCACCAACCCTATATAGGTATAGGCGGCCCCACTCCCTCCTCAGTTCTTTCCCCCTGGAGACGAAGGGAGCAAGGCTCAAGCCCTGGGCAACTGAGGAGAGACAGAGGGACCCAGCTCTAGATAAAATTATGAAAACAATAGATAGCCAGGTTCTGAACAGGAGCCCCAAGAAGGGGGATGATGGGAGGGAAAGCATACCTGATGACTGAGATCCCCTTGAAGATCTACTGTTATGGTAAGTTCTTACGTAACTGTTCTGTCTTCATCGGGGTTATCTCAGTCATCAGATACCACCGTAGGAATGAGTACCAAGCAGTGACAGGTAGGAATATATAAGCTGGGAGGCTGGATCTCCATAAACTTAAGATAGGAGATGTGAAACAACCTGCCAAGCCAAGGATCATCTTAAACTTAAGACAGAAGACCTTATAAGCTGAACCTGTCAAGGGACTCTATAAGCTTAAGGCAAGAGTCCTTGCAGCACAGTCCTGCCAAAACCAGCACGGGCTCTTGAGGCAATGACCAAACTGTAGTGATTGGTGAAAGTGTGGACTGAACTTCAGGTGGCAGCCGCACAAATATCAGCGGCTGAGACCCCTTAGAAACAAGCCACCGAGGTAGCCATGCCTCAGGTGGAATGGGCCTTAACAGCTCCAGGCAACTCCTTGCCATACTTGTTATAGCAGAACACAATGCAATTTGCCAACCATTTGGATAAACATTGCTTAGAAACTGAGGCGCTCTCTCTACCTGGGCCAAACAAAACAAACTGCTTAGACTTTTCGGAGTCCTTAGTCCTGAGCAGATAATACTTCAAAGTCATGTGCATGTCTAACGTATAGAGCAGTGCTTCCCCTGGATTGGCATGCTCGGAAAAATAAACAGGAAGGTGGATAGACAGAGTGTAAACTCAGAAACCACCTTAGGAAGAAAATTAGGATTTGTGAGAAAAGATACTCTGTCTTTGTTAAAAATCAAATAAGGCTCCTCACACCAAAGGGCCCGAAGCTCTGAAATTCTTTCAGCAGAAATAATGGCAACTAAAAAGACTGCTTTCCAAGAGAGAGATGGCACTAATCGCAAGTCGTGATTGGTTCAAAGGGAGACAGGGTCAACATTTCCAAAACAAAATTCAAGTCCCCAGACAGAACAGGAGAATGGAACAGGGGTTTCAGATGCAGGATGCCCCTAAGGAAAGTGCGGGACACATCCAGCTGAGCAATAGTGCAGTCACCCACGGGCTCATGGAAAGTCGAAATGGCCAAAAGGTGGACCTTGAGGGAGGAATACTGGAGACCTGAGTCGGACAAAGAAATCAGGTAGTCCAGGATTTGCTTTAAATGACAGGTGATAGGGTCAAGGGAATGCTGAGCAGCCCAAACGGCAAACCACTTCCACTTCATGGCATAAGTGGTATAGGTGGAAGGCAATGAGGGTGGCCACTATATGTCTGCTACCCTATTTGAGACCCCAAACCTGGCAATGGCTACGTCCTCAGCAGCCACGCATGCAGATGAAGGGACCTGATGTTTGGATGAACCAGGGTCCAATGATCCTAGGTCAGTAGAGTCCTGCAGAGAGGCAGGGGAAAAGGAGGCTCCTCTGTCAACTGCTGAAGCAGAGGGAACCATATCTGGCGAGGAAAGAATGGCACTATCAGGATCATGCTAGCCCCCTCTATTTGTAGCTTGAGCAGCACTCTCTGGATTAGTAGGATGGAGGGAATGCGTAGAGAAACCTCCTGCTCCGAGAGGGACAATGCATCTCACCAGAAAACTCCAGGCCCTGGATCTAGCAAGCAAAGACTGGGCAGTTTAGGTCAAACTCTGGATGACCCCATCTGTCAAACGGATCTTCTGCTAAGGATCAGAGATGCTTTCATTCATGCATGCTGGACTGAGCCCTGCTGTCCGCCAAGGTGTTTAGGATGCCTGGCACATGGACGGCAGACAATGTCAAACTGTGCTCCAGTGCCCAATACCACACTCTCATGGCCTCCCTGCAAAGGGGGTACAAGTGAGTTCTGCCTGCTTATTGATGTCGTAGATGATGCTCAGATTGTCCAACTGCACCAGCAACTGGTCTGGAGCCAGATGCTCCTTAAAAGCCTGCATGGCATACAGCACCACTCTCATCACCAGGACACTGATATGCAGGGCAGCTTCTCACTGGGACCAGGAACCCTGGGTTTGAAAGGCACCCAGGTGTGCCCCCCAGCCCAGACCCAAAACATCCATAGTCAGGATCTGATGTGGGGAGGAAAGTTGGAAGGGAACCCCTTGAAGAAGGTTCAAGGGGTCCAGCAACCACTGCAATACTTTGCGCACTGGGGAGGAGACCAGAACTAGATGGTCCAGTTCATCCAGACACTGGGCCCACTACACCCTGAGGGTCCACGGAAGGGTACGCATGTGGAGCTTGGCTAGCGGAAGGGTGGGATTGCCACAGTCATAAGACCTAGGAGCCTGAGGTAACATCTGGCAGGAAGGTACCAACTCTGAGCGACCCCCTGAGCTTTAGCAATGAGGCATTCTGCCCTGCTTTGAGGTAAGGCCTTCCCTGCTCTGAATCCAGGACTGCCCCAATGTATTGCAGCCTTTGGGACGGTACTAGAACAGACTTGGGCAGGCTGACCGTAATGCCCAGAGACTGAAAGAGCTGGAGGGTACGCTCCAGAGTCAGCAACAGCTGTTCCCTGGATGGGGCCTTGATAAGCCAGTCATCCAAGTAAGGAAAGATATACAGACCATCCCATCTGAGGGCTGCTGTGACCGCTGCTAAGCACTTGGTAAAGACATGCAGTGCAGAGGATAAGCCAAAAGGCAATTGTTGTCGAGTTAGGCTACACCCTCGGCTGTGACTGATGGGCCACTTTTCTATCTCCTTATTTCCTAGCAACAGTTAATGCTTTTCTCTTTGCTTTTCTTCTCCCCCCCCACCCTAGGTTGGCCACCTAGCGTAGCTCTTTACTATCCCTGCTAAACTTCCTACTAATGCTCTCTTTTCATTACTTTTCCATTTCCATCCATCCAGTCCCTGGAATGATACCAAATACCCAGAGAGGTGTTGTGTAATGTGCATACGCGCATTCTGTGTACAAAAAGCGTGAAGGCTATTTTAAATATGAATTCATACAGTTAATAAAGCCATTTTAAATAAAACGGATTCAGAAGTCATATTAAACAATAATAATATCATGATTAGTACAGTTATAAGAAATTCTTAAGGTATGCTCATAAATTCACACTATAAACCTGTTACTGTATAAGGTTCTATGTATGAGAATGTGGTATACTTTATAAAAGCGCTTAGTCACTGTAGATCAGAGATATGGAGAGTCAATATCTGTGGGGATACACACTGTACCTTTAACTGAACCAGGAAATCCCCTGAACCCCCCCCCCCCTTGGTTTTGAAACAATATGTTCAGACATGAAACAGCATGTCCAGACATATAACTAGAAAAGAGCTTAGTCAGGTGACCCCACCAAAAGATATAAAAACCTCTTCACTGATTTCACTTCAGTTCAGTCCAGTGGGGCTCAACCCTGAGAGAGGAGAAGAGAGGCAGACAAGCTGTTAAATGCAGATGAGAAGGGTCTTAGGAGCTCTAAGATCCAGGACTGTATTATGGGATACACTACTGATGTTAAGTAATGATTTTCTTTGCAATTTTTTTGTTTGCATTTATTTTTCTAACTTTTGAAAAATAAATATCACACTACGGTGTGTTTTAAACCTGTAAATTTGCCCCGTCTGAAGTTTATTCCCACATGCTGTGACAAACTTTGTGTCAGAAGTGGGATAGTACTGGTTGTCCAGAGAAACAATGGGGAGACCAGTACCCAGATACTAGCCCTGGTATCCAGACATGGGGGCAAAGAGCAGGATGGCGTACCTCCAGGATCTTGTGGATGCCAATGATCTGTTGAGGGAGAAGGGGCTTACCGATGTGAATACCAGAGCCCTGGTGAGGAGAACTGAAGAGGAGTTATTGCCTGGACTGGAATTCGATGGAACACGGAGGTGGACCAGTGCTGGGGAGAGGCGGAGCACCAATGCCAGGTGCTGATGGAGGGTTCCCAACCAGAGAATTTCATGGCAGAGGCAGAGGACCAGGATACATGGGTTCTAGAGGAGAAGAACCCCCTGATGGAACCTTTGTTGCCAGTCAGTTTCGAAATCCCATTGTTGCCCATTTTTCCAGGCTGCTGCTACTTGGAGGACGATGAGATGAGGGCCCCAGGTAAGACTGTTTCAGGACATTTGCATACAGGGGTGAAGACTGCAAGCAACAGGGAAGACACCATGGTGGTTGAATGGACTTTCCCACGTTTTGAACCTCCTGTGATATGGTATGAAATGTATGAAACATGAAATGTTTAAAATGAATATAGTATTAAGGCTGGTGCTAAGTACAGTCTGTTGAGGGTACCAGAACAGTGTAAGGGTTAAAAGGAAACCCCTGGTATGATAAAAATAAGAGTTGAAAGGAAACCCCAAAGGTTTTGGAGTTAGGAACTGGCTGATTGATGTTCAGCATGAGAAGGTTCCTTGTCTACTAGAAAATACATGAAAGGGAAATGGATGAATGAAATGCACGACATGATTACAAGAAATGTACAACATAAAATAAATGTCTATACTGTATAATAAAAATGAGGAACCTAGGGTTATGGAGGATCTAGGTATGGGGTGGAACCTATGATTGGGCCCCTGAGTGGAAACAATGTGTTAGAATGGGGTTAGAGCTGGGTACAACTTACCCCAGAGGAAGTTGTGGTATAGGCCTGTACGGCTGCCCTGATAGCTAGATGAAGGAAGCTAGAAGTCAGCATAAAACCGCTTTGTATCACTTCCTCTTTTTTTAATGCACTGATGAAGGTACGATAGTTGGTGCATAGGGTTATGAAACAATGCCAAGTAATGGGTTCTGAAAAGACGCCAAGTGATGGGTGCTGAAACAATGCCTATTGATGGGTGCCTGATACTACATATGAAGTGTCTGAGTTGTAGTAACCAGAGTGAAATAGGGGACAAAAATTCACTACAGACTGAAGTCCTCTGAGAGCACAGATGGGTACTGTGTTGACCTGTATGACAGCCCCAGGATGATAATGTGAAAGTATTGTCGTATTGCAGTAACTTGGTATGGTGGACAACACTAAAAATAGCCGAATTAAGGGATCCTGGGGTGAAGCTTTCATAGTGGGTGAGAGAAAGTTTTAACCAACCCCCATTCTACTGTTTTGGTAGAATATTTATGACTGAGAGGGGGTTCTTGAAAAAACTGTATAGTTTTAAGAACTGTTTTTTTCTTAAGGAGGGAGGTGTGTGGCGGAGTTAGGCTACACCCTCGTCTGTGACTGATGGACCACTTTTCTATCTCCTTATTTCCTAGCAACAGTTAACACTTTTCTTCTTCTTCTTCCCCCTACCCTAGGTTGGCAACCTCGCAAATCTCTTTACTATCCCTGCTAAACTTCCTACTAATTCTCTCTTTTCATTCTTTTTCCATTTCCATCCATCCAGTCCCTGGAATGATGCCAAACACCCGGATAGGTGTTGTGTAAAGTGCATATGTGCATTTTGTGTACAGAAAGCATGAAGGCTATTTTAAAGACGCATACATAGAGTTAATAAAGCCTTTTTAAATAAAAAGGATTCAGAAGTCACATAAAACAATAATAATGTCATGCTTAGTACAGTTATAAGAAATCCTGAAGGTATTTTCATAAATTCACACTATAAACCTGTTACTGTATAAAATTCTATGTATGAGAATGTAGTATATTTTATAAAAGAGCTTAGTCATTGTGAAGCAGAGATATTGAGAGTCAATATCTGTGGAGATATACACTGTATCTTTAACTGAACCAGGAAATCCCCTGAAACAACCTCCCCCCCTTGGTTTTGAAACAATATGTTCAGACATGCAAATAGAAAAGGGCTTAGTCAAGTGACCCCACCAAAAGATATAAAAAACCTCATCACTGAGTTCACGTTAGTTCAGTCCAGAGGGGCTCAGCCCTGAGAGAGGAGAAGAGAGGCAGACAAGCTGTTGAATGCAGATGAGAAGGGTCTTAGAAACTCTAAGATCCAGGACTGTATTATGGGAGAAACTACTGAGGTTAAGTAGTGATTTTCTTAGCAATTTTTTTGTTTTCATTTATTATTTTTCTAACTTTTGAAAAATAAATATCACACCACGGTGTGTTTTAAACCTGTAAATTTGCCTCATCTGAAGTTTATTCTCACACGCTATGACAGCAATACTTTGAACTGGTAATAGTCTCCCTGAAAGGCCAAGCAGAGAAACCTCCTGTGGGGAGGAAAACCCATAATGTGCAGGTAGGCGTCCTGCATGTCCAGGGAGCGGAGCCAGTCCCCAGTTTTGAGGAGGGGAAAAAAGGCCCGGCAAAGTTACCTTCCGGAACTTTTTGTATTGGACAAAGAAACTGAGGTCCTTTAGGTCTAAGACAGGCCATATATCTCCTGTCTTCTTGGGAACCAGGAAGAATCTGGAATAGGACCCCTGGTTTCTCTGTCACTCTGGGCTTGCGCAGAAGAGTCCATACTTCCTCCAAGAGAACATGCAGATGAGTCGGGGTGTAATTTGTGGGTGATGGAGGGGTGTCTGGAGGTTGCTGAATAAGCTCCAGTGTATGACCACTCTCTATGATCTTCAGGATCCAGCCATCTGACATTATGGTTCTCTACTGATTCAAATGGAAGGAGAACCAACCTCTGACCACCACCTCCTGGGCTTGGGCAAGAGGAGGGGGGTCTGTCAAGGAGTCAAGCTGAGGCAGGTCCAGCTGCGGAAGTGGGACCCTCAGTCCTGGGACCCTTGGCTGCCGCTACAGCCTGGGAGTGGGTAGGCAGGGAGGACTGGGCTTTGCGCTTTCCCTGGAGACAAGAGCCTGAGCCCGGTCTGTTGGTCTGCCTGAGAAAAGTTGAACGCCCTCTTCCACACTGCTGAGTGTGGTAGAAGGAGTGGACAGACTTGACAGCCATGCCTGAGGCCTGCAGGTCATTAATAAGGTCCGGGACATCTGGACCAAAAAGCTTGGTGCCACTAAAAGGGGCATTAAGCACCTTGTTTTGCATGTTAGCTGCAAAACCACATACCCTGAACCAAGAGTTCCTACGGAGGCATATGCCAGTGGCGGCCACTCTGGCAACCATATCTAACAAATTATAAATGGCTCTAAGGAGATGCTTACCAGCATCCTCAGCTGTCTGGAAGCATTGGAGAAGCTTCTGCTTCTGGGCACTACCAGGGAGGGCTTGGGCAGCAGCCCTGCCCTTCCTTGAGTTGGTGTTGAAGAATTTCACCATGTGAGACAGGAAGTTGGCAATCCTCAGGCCTAGGTTAGAGGAAGCATATGCCCTCCTGCTCCAAAGATTAATCCTACAGGACTCTTTGTCCAGGGACATGGAACTAAGATGCTTGGGTGCCTTAGACCTGTCGTGTGCTGCCATAATGACCACTGTGTCTGTTTCAGCTTGGGCAGCAAGGAAAGGAAGGCTCTTAGGGGTACTGTAGAGTTTGTCAGCTCTACAGGGCATAGCTAGCACCACGTCAGGCCTGTGCCAGGCTGCCGTGGTAGCATTTTTAAGCTCTGGAAGCATGGGAGGAATTATTTTAGGTGAAGATTCTGGAATTTCAAGATAGTCCGCCAGATCCCTACTGGTGGCATCCTCCTCCTCTGTCTGAAACCCCATAGTGGAAGACAGTTGCTTCATAATGCCAAAGAAGGAAGCATCATCAGGTGAAGACCTTGGGGTGTGCTTGACAGATTCTTCATTGACTGAAGAAGCAGTAGACTTGTCAGAAGTATAATACTGGTCCTCTTCCTCCTCAACCTCCTCTGGAAGTATGAGGTCAGGATGGTACTCCTCCTCGATGTTGACCTCTTCTTCTGGGTCTGGCATCTGCAGCGCTGTTGACGACCCTCTGGCAGACACCCAGGGCCGATGAACAGGGGTTGACGATGAAGGCGCCGCTGACAATGAAGGTCTGTTAAAGACAGCAAATTGCTGCGCTATAACATTGGTAAAATGGACGAGAACCTTGTCCAAGTCCATCGTCACCAGAGGAGTCGACGGCACAGAGGCCAGCGAAGCAATCTGCATGCCCGCATCCTTCAGGGAAGAAGGGACAGGCCTCGACTGGGTAGTCATTGAGCCCACTGTCAACTGAGGAGGATCCGACAACCCGGAGGTTCACGGCTGAGCGCCCTGAGGGTCAGGCGGTGCAGCTGTCGGTATGGGTCTGCAGTGAACCAGCACCTGGACAGCTGGTCTCTTCGTTGGGGGCTGCAGCCTATGACAAGGAACACCCCCCGTCAAAGAAGGAGAGGCCTACGGGGAAACGGGATGGCCGCCGGGGGGAGCGGTCGTGAACCCAGTCTTTCTTGTGACTCCCCCCCCCCGAGGGCTTGTCTTTGACCTGGGAGGCCTCAGGAACATAGAAACATAGAATTTGATGACAGATAAGAACTGCTTGGCCCACCTAGTCTGCAGTATAGTATAGTGGTTTAAGGTTCTGAGCTGCAAACCTGGAGACCTGGGTTTGAATCCCACAGCCCCCACTTGCATACTATGTGACCCTGAGCAAGTCACTTAACTTCCTTGTGCTCCCAGGTCGCACCTGGAAACAAGCTTCTGCTCAGTGTGCCTTTCCTGGTTAAACAATTTTTCCCCTTTCCCCCATTTCCCTACCTAATGGATAAGCTGCAGATCCTAGTTGACCAACAGCCTACTTCCTCCTACCCCTCCACTAGAATTGCCTTATGTCTGTCCCATGCATTCTTGAATTCCCCCACTGTTTTTGACTCCACGACCTCCTCAGGAAGGCTGTTCCATGCATCCACAACCCTCTCTGTGAAAAAATACTTCCTCACACTACCTCTGAACTGTTCCCCCTCTATCTTCAAATTGTGCCCCCTTGTTCTTGCACATCTCTTTTTCTTAAAGATGCTACCCTCATGGACTTTGTTGATTCCCCTGAGGTATTTGAAAGTTTCTATCATGTCCCCCTTCTCCCTCCTTTCATTGAGGGTATACATATTAAGCTCCTTTAGTCTCTCTTTGTATGTCTTCTAGTGCAGACCCTGCACCATTTTGGTTGCCCTCCTCCGGACAGCCTCCACTCTGTCTATGTCTTTGTGGAGATGGGGGTCTCCAGAACTGCAAACAGTACTCCAGATGGGGTCTCACTATCCTATATAGGCATAGGTGGCCCCACTCCCACCTCTGTTCTTTTCTGCCACTGACTTGCAAGCACAGAAACCGTGGAAGAGCCATCGCAGTGTTCACACCTTTTTTCAGCCCTCTTCTTTTCCAACCCTCATAAATCTCTTTTAGAGATTTATTTTCTCCTTTTCTTTTATGTCGAGAGTTAAACCGTCTACATCTCTCTTCCATTGCTGCTGCTGCAGAAAGAAGATTGCCTTCAACGACATGCACTCAGTGTGTGTCTCTGGCGTCTTGGGCCTCATCACGATGCCTTGGATTGTGAGCTTTGCTAACAGTTCAATTAAACCACCCTCAGATGACACAGGAAAGTTCTCAAAACTTTCATGGAACAACAGGTAGCCAGTTCCGAACCAGTGTCCTCCAGGGCGCCGGCCTCTCAGTCGCCTTCCAGGTCCAAGAGCTCCAAGGCTGCATCTGTCCAGAAGGGGAACCAGGATCCTAGCTGATAGGTGTAAATACTTCATTGGCAAGCATTTAAACTAGGCAAGGGGGGAGGCACTGACAAGGAAAAGGGAAATCCTAGCCTCCCCCCCAAAAAAATCAGGGTAGTTAGTGAGGTAAACACCAAGATAGAGAAGTCGATAGGGAGAAGGCCAGGGGTAAATGGAGTAAAAGACAAAGGCAGTAAGGACAGGGATGGGGCAAAAAGGGATAAGGCTATCAAAAAATGGAGGGTAATGAGTACCGATGCCCATAGTCTAGGTAAGAAGCTCCCTGAATTTGTGGCCTTGATGGAAGAGGGATGCCTGGCTATTGTGGCAGTCACAGAAACATGATACACAGAGAACCATGACTGTGATGTCAACATACCAGGGTACACAGCCTACGGGAGGGTAGAAGAGGAGGAGGAGTAGCTCTCTGTGTAAATGGAGTCCATCACTGTGGACTCCGTTTACAAGGGAATTAACAAGGTACAAGAGGGTAGTATCTTTCAGAAGAAGAGATGTGCAAGAACAAGGGGGCACAATTTGAAGATAGAGGGGGGACGGCTCAGAGGTAATGTTAGAAAGTATTTTTTCACAGAGAGAGTTGTGGGTGCATGGAACAGCCTTCCTGAGGAGGTTGTGGAGTCAGGAACAGTGGGAGAATTCAAGAATGCATGGGACAGGCATAAGGCAATTCTAGTGGGGGGCAGGAGGAAGTAAGCTGTTGATTAACTAGAATCTGCAACTTATCCATCAGGTAGGGAAATGGGCAGACTTGGTGGGCCAAGCGGTGCTTATCTGCCATCAAATTCTATGTTTGTTTGTATGTTTCTATGTAGGATTGGTGACATCAGTTGACATCAATGGCCCCAGTTGTACTGCTGAAAATCTTCCGTGTGGATTCCCCATTCACTGATGGTGAACTTCCTACGGTGGTACCCGATGACTGAGATAACCCCAAAGAAGATCTGTTTTTAAAGAAAGCCGGGAACTCCAGAAATAGGTTGTAGATGGTCACCATGTGAAGTTATTTTACAATTATTTGAAGGAAATCGCTGATCAGAGAAAACACTTTGATACTGCCAAAACGCTTCTGCAGCAAAAGGGTGCAAAATACAGTCTATGATTCCCAGCCACTGTTCAGTTTAAGGTAAATGGAGTGAGCAACTACAGCCAGATTCAATGATGGATACTACAGGTCCTAGTAACTGAGACAGTAAGTATCTTAAAAAGACAATGCTGCAATTACTCACCATTTGCATGCGTAAGGGGAACTAAATGGCACAAACAACAGCAGACAAATCCACTTGAAGTACCACATTCTGGCACAATATTTGAACACAAAATGGCATCTGCAGAAGGTAACCCACAACTGACTACTGCACAGATCTTATTATGGAGCTAGTGCCTATACTTACATTAGAAAACTAAACATGGTGCAGTCTAGAACAGGGGTGTAAATTCTATGTCTGCATTTTGCCACATACTGTCCATGTCTTTGTGCTGGTTATGCTACTTTTGAACACGTTCACATTTGTTTGATGGTCTGAATGAGCAGCGGGCTGCCAGCACGAAAAGTGTATATGCTTTTAGTGTGTAGAGTAGTGGGCTGAAACAGGGGGCTGCAGGGTTATATTTAGGGGTTCCCCTCACATCAGGTTGGAGGGGAGGGGCAGCAGTGAAGATGGAGGGCCTATTATGGCATCTGCAACCCCACTGTATTTTAAGAGCCTCTTCTGATCTATATTACACACTGTGGATGGCGAAAAACTCTTGGTGGACAGATACAAAGTACCATCTTCCCTTTACTGGCAGTGGTGGCTTACTACCTTTCAAGTTAAAGTTCATTTGTTGTTAACTGAACAATGCCTTGATGCAAATGATTGAGTTTGATTGTTTACTCTGAGTTCATTTGTTCTTGTTGTGTGTTGTAGGTACAACGTATATGGGGGAACAAGAATAATTCATGGTACTATGGTGGACAGTAAAACCACATTAAAGGTTGCATCCTGAAATATCAGAGGGTGTCATCACTCTATAAAAAGAAAATAAAAATTGTTACCTATTTAAAATCTATTCAAACTGATAGTGTGTTTATACCACAGACATATATTTATTTTATTTTAGTCTTTGGTAAGCGGGTAAGGCCCACTAGGCACAAGTGCCTGTTTTCAGGGGCGACCTGGGAGCATTGGGCGGTTAAGTGACTTGCTCAGAGTCACACAGTATGCAAATGGAGGGTGTGAGAATCAAACTCAGGTCTAGTCTGCTGGATATACCAAGCTTGCTCACACCTCATTCCTCTAACCTCTAGATATATATGCTGTCTACATAGGCCAACAAACCCATAAAATCCTTGGGGGGGGTGGATATATGAATGTGATAATTGAATAATTTGTTGATAGGATTAAACATTACACAGGTCCCCAACTCAAAGCTCCCATAACATGAATTCAGCTCTGCAAAGAATTTGGTTTAGAAGGTGACTGGAGACTAGTTCACCCATCAGGCTAGAATTGTGGTTACTAGGCAAGCCACTGTGATCTGTTCAGCAGTCTTGATTATTTATTTGTGTCCCCAAATTTGGTAAATAATATAGCTGCAGCACATAATGGCAACACAATTATCTCTGATCATGCCCCTACCACTGTATCCAGGGATGAGGTCAGCTAGGGTGGAAAACTGTAAAGATTTAATACCTCCTTACTGTGTGATGTGCTGAATTTCAACCATGTCAGATTAACAAAATACAAGAATAGGGATGCCTGATGGCTAAGTGTGAGCCTACTGCTCTGCCATGTCATAAGCATGGTTCGAGAGCAAACTCAGGAGCTGGAAGGGCAAGTCAGGGGAGAGCTGAGGAGGCACTGCCACGCACACGGCAGAAAATCTAGCCAGATGGGATGGTGCAAAGTTCAGGTAGTAGAGTGACACCTACCTTACAGGATGCTGTCTATGTACACATAGGGCCAACAAGACGGCCATTATTAAGCGATTTGGTGATATGGATGGTGGAAGGGTGAAAATGGGGAGAAACACTACGCCACTGCTGGGATGACAACTGGCTGCACTCTTGGGCCCTTCACCATGGAAACCCAATGGCAAGACAGTGTGGTTAACTGTGGACAGAACTGGAGGTGCTGCCAAGAGGGCACATCCTATGACACGAGGAGTGGATGGACAATGGCAGAAGAAAAAAACGCTGTATGTAAAAAATATACAATAATATTTTAAGCTAAATGATACATACAATGGTAGATTTTGTTGTCTAGGACGATGTAAAGGCTTTTATTTAGAGTTAAATCATTTGTTTGATTCTGTAACAAAGAGGAAAAGGGGAAGCAGAGCCATCACATTTTGTAGCCATTCTTAAACCCAATACAACAATATAAGCCCAGAAGCGAAAGAACATACTTCTTACAATGTATTGCTGGGCTCAAGTATGTTATCAATATGATTCTAACTACAAGACAAAAGTACACACTCTGTAGTCAGACAAGCATATTGGGGGGATGGAGAATGACCTGTTAAATTGTTAGCTTACAGGATCAAACAGCAGGTGGAGTACTCCAGAATATGTAGCATCAAACATCCAGATGGCCTTTTGCTAACTCAACCCCCAGAGATGGTGAAAGTTGTCCAAACATGCTATAAAAAACGTTAAACTTTTGAATGTCAACTTAATGAAAAGAACCTAGACAATTTCTTATCCAAAGTCCCTTACTGTTAAACACAGATAAATCCCTTACTAGAAAAAACTCTCCACACAATCAAACTGAGCCGGACAGCCTTCTATATGCCCATGGGAAAGGTCTCAGGCCTTGACAGTCTACCTGTTGATTTTTATAAAACCATTTCTGCTCAACTTATTTTGTGAGTGGTGACACTCTTAAGACGCTTTTACACTACAGTTTCTGTTACGGAATTCACGTAACAGAAGTATTCTACCGGTACTTCTCTTGCATGTAAAACAAATGTTTTCCATTTCCTCGGTGAACGCTCGCCCGAACCACATTCCCTTCTAGCCATAGTTCATCCCAATTTCTTCCATTGTGACCCACAGTGTAAAGTGGCCATTCCGTTTTGAGAGTGAGTGGAGATCATGCATTACGGTTGTCCCAGCTGATTCCTGAGGATTCCGGAATGCAAAGCAGGAGCAGGAATTCTGGAACACTCACGGAGTGTAACATGAGCAGTGAACGGAATGGACTGCAACGGCGCTACACAGGTATAGAATATTTTGTTTGCAAAACCTATGTGTAAAAGCACCTTTAGATTCAGCTAAGCAACAAAGGAAACTATCAGAATCCATATAGGTCACTCTAATCTCTCTTCTCTCTAAACCCAGCAAGGACCCACTTGACTGTAGTAGATTGAGGGCCATAATTATTTGTTTATTTAAAGGTTGACCAGAAAGGCATGCTGAGCAGATAACTGCTTGATTCCAAATACGACCTAGGGGCGGGGGGAAGGAGAACATGCATAATGATTTCCAAACAATATCATAGAACATACATGGATTAAGAGCAGTACAATGCATAGTGGGTATTGTCCTTTCTTTCATCAGCATCCTGATAAAACAAGTACTAAATGTAGTCCTTAAATAATTGTACTAGGCAAGTGACAATGGAAAGTGGTTCTGATATAATGAAAGATACAACAAAATTGCATGAAGGGCATTAGGGTCTGTCAGCACCTAGAGCTGGCGGGTACAGGTGCAGGTGTTGGAGAAATGGGTTTGAGAAGAAATTTGAGGTTCTGCTGGGGTCTGCTGAATAGCCAGGAGGAGAGAATTCCACAGAGTTCCACAGTCCCTCATTAATGTGGATTCAACATTTTTGGGAAACGTACTGGCTCTTAGGTTTAATTGGGTCAAGGATGATTTAAATCACTATTATCAAGCGGGCATTGCATAAGATAAATATGAGTCAGATAACTTAAGAAGAGTCTTGAACCTGATTCATGTGATCAAGGACTCCCCCCCTCTTCAACTGTCCTTTTTCTCACTTTATGCAGAAAGGGCTTTTGAACATGCAGAATGGTTTTTATTCGGTCACTATTAAAAAAATGGGCTTTGGTCCAGTTTTTGCTTCCTTGGGAGATATTATGCACGACGAGGTTTAGGCAAGGCAAAGTTTATTTTTTGGGTGCCCAATCCCAGAGGCTCTGGGCACTGTACAATAAAAACATACTATCAATACAAATAAAACAATGAAAAATAACAGCATAAATACAGTTAATAAGTGTCTATATTAAAACTGAACTCAGGAAAGAAAAGACTGGGCAGCTATCAAGGTAAATAACAATATATCTTCCTCTTTTAAATAGGAGAGGCACAAGACAGGGGTGCCTCTTCTCCCAGTCACATTGTGTATTTTCACTGGAACGGTTAGCGCTACAGCAGTAAGGTGTTTTAAATGGATTTACAATGTCAAGGCAGGAAGAGAACACAAAATAAAGGCATGTACAGATGATATACTGTATGTATGACTCTCATCCATCTCGAGGAATCTAGCCCCACTGTCATGTCACTTACTGTATAAAATACTTTCACCATTTATCAGTTTATAAAGTAAGCTGGAGCAAGCTGGAACTAGTCCCAATCTCACAGAAAACAGACATGAACACATAAGCAGCTTGTGGCTTCAGAATATGCAGTGATAAGTCTCTTGGTATAATGGTATCGTCTGAATTTCCACAAATGGAAATCTTTAATGCTCTCATTCTTGGGGTAAGTTCAAGCCTTTTTGCTTGCTTATAGTTAACCAAAATACAATATGCAATACAAAAATCTGCCAATGAATTTTGGTCCTGAGCTATGATGTACAATAACAAAAGCACTCAAAGGTTTTGTCTGGAAGGGGAAGAGATTGGGTTTCAGTTGGCTAAAACTGAAGCAACTGGAGGAAGAGGAGGCTTTACCCTTCCATAATTAAATGTGAACATGCACAGCTACAACTTCACGAGCCATTAGGGCCCTCCAGAACATGCCTATAGTACAAAAGTTGGCATGGTGCATCACAGAAAAGCAATCCATGGCAGGACATTCCTTACACCATACTTAATGTGACGGCCTCATTAGACATAGATATTCTTATACTATAATGGTGCCCTGCAAGGACGGGCAGTTTATCACAAAGCTCTTGCAGAAGGCCCAAAGTTCACTATTCTGCTCATGACTCAACAGTATTCTGAACTACAATAAATAGGTAACGAGCCAAGCTACCGAAGCATTTATTAATCTTATTTTTGGTTAACCAGTTAGGTACACAAGGCATGTAAATGCCTATTCTCAGTTATGACCCAGGAGGGCATAACAGGGAACAATAACACAAGAAAATACAAAATACAGATAGCAGCCGGGTCAACTAGCAGGCTGTTCCCCATGTCCTTTGTGTGACAGAACTGCTCTGCTTCACTCTGCAGTTCTCTCACCTTAAGTGCTCAAAAATGCACTCTTTTTTTTAAATGTATGTTTATTGCTTTCTGTTAAACATAACAGCATTATACATACACTTGTACAGGGTATAAGAAATGAGGAACAAACAAGTATTCAAGAATAGGAAGAATTGATAATATGCCTTATGTAGCCCTGTAATGTTTTACAGCAGGAGTCGGGGTGCCCAAATAGTCTATAATATAGTATATGAACACAAAGAAATTGCTAACCTCTTCAATGGCTTTAGGTGTTTATGTACAGAAAACTTGAAAGAAGTAAGAGCTGAAATCATAAAGATTGCAGTTATACCACATACACATTAGGGAAATAAAACAGGAATAAGTCAGCCTTATCTAAAGAACTCCTTTAGCCACTAACATTGCTATTTAATTTTTACTCCAAACATAAACATTGTTTCTATGCTCGGATTCAATGCAAAGAAGTGCAAGGTAATGCATCTGGGAAACAAAAACCCAGGGGAAGAGTACACAGTGGGGGGTGAGATACTGACAACAGTAAAAATGGAAAGGGACCTGAGGGTAATTATATCAGATGACCTTAAGGTGGGCAAGCAATGTGAGAAGGCAGTAAGGAAGGCTGGGGGGATATTGGGATGCATAGGGAGAGGCATCAATAATAGAAAACAGGAAGTTGTCATCCCTCTGTACAGACAGTTGGTGAGACCCCATCTGGAGTACTGTGTGCAGTTCTGGAGGCCCCATCTCAGCAAAGACTTAGACAGAGTGGAGGCTGTCCAGAGGAGGGCAACCAAAATGGTGCAGGGTCTGCACCAGAAGACATACGAAGAATAAAGGTGCTTAATATGTATACCCTTGAGGAAAGGAGGGAGAGAGGAGACATGATAGAAACTTTTAAGTACCTCAAGGGAATCAACAAAGTCCAAGAGGGTGGCATCTTTCAGAAAAAGAGCTGTGCAAGAACAAGGGGGCACAATTTGAAGATAGAGGGGGATGGCTCAGAGGTAATGTGAGGAAGTATTTTTTCACAGAGAGGGTTGTGGATGCATGGAACAGCCTCCCTGAGGAGGTCGTGGAGTCAGGAACAGTGGGGGAATTCAAGAATGCATGGGACAGACATAAGGCAGTCCTAGTGGGGGGTAGGAGGAAGTAAGCTGTTGGTTAACTAGGATCTGCAGCTTATCTGTTAGGTAGGAAAATGGGCAGACCAGGTGGGCCAAGCGGTCCTTATCTGCCGTCAAATTCTATGTTTCTATGTCTATAACAATTCTAAACAAACTTGCACAACTTACAGTCAAATGACATTCTGGCAACAAAGGTGATTGCTATAACTCTAGCTCTAATAGAGCAGCTAGATGCTCCAGTGATCTGCCACGAGCTGCACGGCATTGTGGCAGATTACATTCAAGAAAAGTGGGGAAAACTTGTGAGGGGGGAAGGATAAGGGAAGGGCTGACCAGAAGCCCTCTCCTCCAGGTGAGGGAGTAGCCTTCAAACCCAAGGGGTGGGAGGGGGGAAACAGACTGCGGGAGGAGGTTTCAGGAGGAGCAGAGGGTGGATGGAAGTATAAGGAACCTGGGTGGGGTTCGACAAAGGGGATCAGGGATCAGGGGTGGGGGGTGGTGTTAGTAAATGCCAGGAGCTTGGGAAACAAGTTGCCAGAGTTCCAGGCCATGCTGTTCGAGGGAGGGGGTGGATGTGGCGGTGGTCACGGAAACGTGGGCCAACAAAAACCATGACTGGGACCTAAACGTGCAGGGGTACACCATGCTTAGGAAGGATAGAAAGGAGGGCAGAGGGAGTGGAGTGGCTATGTTCATTAGAGATGACATAGAAATTGCCAGGGTAGAAGAGGCAGAGGGAAACATGGAGGCCTCATGGGTCACCTTACGAACCCTGGCAGGAGGTAATGTCAAGCTGGGTGTAGTATATAGGCCTCCCGGGATGGGTGATGTTCTGGAGGATGGTTTGCTGGACAACATCATTGCCCAATGTGGACCAAAAGGGGAGGGAGTGGTGTTGATGAGGGACCTTAATATGCCAGGTACAAACTGGGGAACCATGTCCTCTAAGGCGGCCAAGGAGCAGAGGCTGCTGGACGGCTTCCAGGATGTGTTCTTAACACAGCAAGTGATGGAGCCCACAAGGGAGGGGCATGTCCTGGATGTGGTTCTGACGGATGGGGATCTGGTAAGGGACCTGGTTGTAAAGGATCCCCTGACTGGGAGGGACCACAATACTGTCTGGTTTCAAATAAGCATGGGGGGAGGGGGGGAGAGAGCTAGGACACTGCCAGTGGACTTCAGGGCGGCAAACTTTGTGGTCATGGGAAATATTCTCAAGGATCACTTGAAGGGGATTACAACAATGACAAATGTGGAAAAGAGATGGGAGGTCATAAAACAGGGACTTCATGAGGCAGTCAGGACCTGCGCTAAGGTGAAGTGTAAGGAAGCAATGTCACATAAACCATGCTAGTGGTCCAGTAAGGTTCAGGTAGCGGTCAGAGAAAAGAAGGCTGCCTACAAAAAATATAAAACAACGAGAGGGGATAGGAAAAAGGAAATGTACCATCTTGCATCTAGAAAAGTCACCCGGATTGTGCGGGGGCAAAGTCCAGTAAAGAGCAGCGGCTGACACAGGGGATACGGGGAGGGGAAAAGGGGTTCTTCCAGTACATTGGGGAACGGAGAAAAACTAAGGACCATCTCGGCAGGTTGAGATCAGAAGGAGGGTGGGTGGAAGAGGCGAGGGACCAGGCAGAGGTATTAAATGAGTACTTCGCCTCCGTGTTCACTAGGGAGGGGGATGGGATATTTACAAAGCAAGGCACGATGGGGATAGAAGCAGTAGTGAGTGGGATCAGAGAGCAGCAGAAATGGAGCAAGAGGGAGGGAAAGGTATCCCAGGGGTGTCCCATCAGGATAAGGATAAAAAGGCCAGTAAGGTGGAGGGGACGGATGATGCTATCTCCACCGAAAGGGTGTGGTTAGCCCTTAAGAGCCTAAAGAAAGATAAATCTCCTGGGCCAGATGGCATTCATCCGAGAGTACTATGGGAACTGGCGGACATACTGGCTGCACCCCTGGCGGAGCTCTTCAACAGGTCGCTTGAGACAGGGAGATTGGCGAGAGGCATATGTGGTGCCAATCCATAAAGGGGGGGGTCGAGGGAAGTACCAGGCAACTATAGACCCATCAGTTTGACCTCTGTGGTGGGAAAATTAATGGAGAGTATACTAAAGGAACGATTGGGGGTGTACTTGGAGGAGGTGGGAGGTCTGGATAGTCGGCAACATGGGTTTGTGCCAGGTAGATCATGTCAAAACAATCTTGTGGAGTTCTATGAATGGGTAACATCAGAACTGGACAGGGGAAAGCCTGTGGATGTATTGTTCTTGGACTTTAGCAAGGCGTTCGACTCTGTCCCCCACAATGGTCTGGTGGAGAAAACTGACGGGGTTGGGAGGGCCCTGTGATGGTCAGATGGATTGAAAACTGGCTAGCTGGATGCACTCAGAGAGTAGTGGTCGGTGGGGAGCTCTCGAACCCTAGAGAGGTCGGTAGTGGGGTACCACAGGGCCCAGTCCTGGGTCCAATCCTGTTTAATACATACATTTCAGACATCAGGGAGGGTATAGGGTGTGAAATGAGTCTCTTTGCTGATGACTCCAAGATGGGAGCAGTAGTTGAGGGGGAAGAGGGAGGTTGGCCTGCAGTGGGACCTGGACACCATGGAAGGTGGGCTCACACACATGGAAATTAAATTTCAATATCACGAAGTGCAAGGTGTTACATCGTGGGCGGGGAAACCCTAAACACAGGTACACCCTGGGAGGGGAGGCGCTGGAGGCCTCATCAAGGGAAAAAGACCTAGGGGTCATGTCAGATGCATGTATGAATAACTCCAAGCAGTGCAGGAGAGCGGCTAGCAAAGCAAACAGGATGTTGGGATGCATCGTAAGGGGGATCACCTCTAGGAGCAGGGAAGTGATTCTGCCGCTGTACAATGGATTGGTTAGACCACACCTTGAGTACTGTGTATAGTACTGGAGACCACACTTGATGAGGGACATACAGCTCCTGGAGAGGGTACAGAGGAGGGCAACTAAGATGATACGAGGACTAGGGGATTTGAGGTATGAGGACACACTTGAGGAGCTCTGCCTGTTTTCACTGGAGGAGAGGAGAGGAGAGAAGGGGGGACATGATTGAGGTCTTCAAGTACCTCAAGGGAATAAATAGGGTATACACAGAGGGGATCTTTAGACTAAAGCAGGGAGGTATCACCAGAGGGCATGGTTTGAAGGTGGAAGGGTGGGGGGGAAGAGGAGGAGGTTTATCACTGAGATGGTGGTGGATCCTTGGAACGTGCTGCCTGGTGAGCTGGTTCAGAGATCCACAGTGGAGGGCTTCAAGAAAGGGTGGGACAGACACAGAAAGCGGACGTATCAGATGATGGCTTGGCTCAGTGGGGTGGTGATGGATGATAGGGGTTTCTGGAACACAAGGGGGGAGGGCCTTGGTACCCAACTAGGGATCTGAGGTTCAAGCAAACTCGATAGACCGTTAAGTCCTAATCTGCTGGCAATTAGTATGTTAGTATTGTGAGGAAGTCCAAAATGGCAGCTGTAACTGCTGCAGCCATGTGATCTCAGCAACCATATGCAAGTAAACAATTTATAATACAATGCCCCTAAGCATGCTTTCTCAGCCCCAATAACCCAACACTTAAAGCGAACTGTCCACCACTGGAACCTGGGAGAGAGCAAAAAATATAAAACTGGCAGTAAATGCTAGAGTCATACGGACATACGAATTTGCCAGCAGATAAAGGCCTTATAGTCTATCGAGTCTGCTCGAAGGTGCAGCTAGCAACCCTTATACTGCAGCTGCCCCTCCCCTGCCCCTCCCTCTTACCCTGTCTCATCCCCTTTTGAAGCAGTACACTGATCTACAGGATACCACTTCTGCAGGCAACGTGTTCCACCCAGACACCACTTTCTCCGTAAAAAAGTATCTTCTCATTTCCCTCCTGAATTTTCCCCCCTCCAATCTGAGATTGTGACCTCGAGTGTCCCTACCTCCCTTAACTTTAATAGTCCCTCCTTGCCAGTCTTGTTTATTCCCTTCATGGACTTGAGGGTTTCAATCATATACCATGTCTCTCCTCTCCTCCAGTGAGTACATGTTCAACTCCCTCAGCCTGCTCACAAAGGGTATATCCCCTAGTCCCTGGATCATCTTTGTTGCCCCGTGCTGCACACCCTCCAGTAACTTAATGTCCCTCTTCAGGTATGGGCACTAGTACTGCACCAGTACTGCATGCAGTACTCTAGGTGTGGCCTAACCAGTGACCTGTACAATGGCAGGATCACCTCCCCTCCCTCTGAAGATATACCCTTGGCAATACAACCCTGCATTGTGCTGAGTTGTTCATTGAGCCCGTTATAATCACCCCCAGATCCTTCTCCTCCTCCTCTGTCACGGCTAGCTGACCCCCTCCCCCCAGATTCTGAGTGCAGTGTTTCCTGAGATGCTGACTGTATGATAAATTCAGTTTCTGTTGTTTTGAGCCAATGTCCAGGATAATCTGCATCAGAAAACTGCTAGGATTTCCCTCTGTATACCACATGGAGCCTGACTTGCCACAAAAAAAATGCATTACTCCCAGGGCCCTGAGGTGTTGTTGGACAGCATCAAAGCACTTCCTCCTGGTCCTGGTCTGGGATGAGAGGTCTGGATAGAGTTTAATGGCACGAGGTCATGATGTTGAGGACAAAACTGTGCATGTCACACCTGCGCATGGAATACAGTGGTGGCACATAATGCCGTCCGCACATGAACACCACACACCCGATCCTTCAGTTTGCCCAGGCACCCCCAGCAAAAATTATAATCAGTTCTGCAGGGGTGTTGACAGTGGAGCAAGTTCAAAAGCCAACTGTGGCACTTAGTTGTGGCCGCACAGTCGGAAAGCAAAAAAAAATTCCCAAGCAGGGTTTCAAACCCTGGTCTTCCCCTAATCTACTGCTGGGTCGGGTGCTCTAGTCGAACCACCACAGGAGCAGCTCGACAGAACACTCGACCGGCAGTGGTTACATCCACTTCCTCTTTGGTACAGAGTGACTGGGAGTAGAGTTATAGTCATATCGCTCATATACCCCTGTCACTCTCATACCATACACACTACTGACCGCACAGTTCTTTATGTGCGGTTTAGTCCATGCTGTACTCACCTGGCATTGAGTTTAATATCTACCCTATTAATTTCAACAGGGTAGCTACTCTGGCTGCTGCCAGCACCAGTTTCCTTACTTCTTAGCCGGCAGTTTTTAGTAGACATGTGCGTGATTTGGAGGTAGTCTCTGGACAAACACACAGGTTGACCATGTACACCTTCCTCATTGTGACCCGGTCAAAGTATTCCAGAATGGGGAGTGCACCCTGCAGCCAGTGGATGATGTAGGCTAGCAGTCTAGTCCCTTCAATGACTTCGGCAATGCCAATGATGTGAGGACTGTTGGCCCTTATCTTATTTTCCAGGGCCTCTATTCAACCTCTGAGTTGGCCATTTTCTTTGGTGAGGGATGCCACTGCTCTGAAAGCAGTTGTTGTGCAGGTCTTTTCTATTTTTGAGTCCATGGCTTGCATGGACTCAAGCATCATTTGCCAAGGGGGTTTCGTTGTCCCAGTCAGGTTACTGGCTCCAGTGCTGCCCAGAGAGTCTGCGGCCTTGCTGACATTCATTGGCAGTGCTTTCAATGGTCCTGGTGGCTATGTTTTAGGTTGACCCCTATCAAATCTTATATCATTTGACTCAGGAGCAAATGAGGCAGGTATTTCTGATGTTTCTGTAAGAATATGTTTCACTTCTGCACAACTTTATAAAGTAAGCAATCAGTGGTGGAGAGCTCTCTGAAGGTGCCTCCTGTTTGGAAGATGGCTCTCATCACCCCCACCCCCACAAATGCAGTCTTATAACTACAAGAGACACAGCAACTATAACCAACCTGATTGACATCTTTGACGGTCTTACGAAGGCAGTGGACATGGGGCAGGCAGTAGATCCACTGTATTTGGACTTTAACAAAGCCTTCGACTTGGTTCCCCATAAGAGGTTGATAAAAAAGTAGGAAGAGCTTGGGGTGGGTAACAAGCTGACAAAGTGGGCAGCAAACTGGCTGGGGGAGGGGCATAAAGGGTGGTGGGTGGGGAACTCTCAGGGATGAGGGAGGTCACCAGTGGGGTCCCACAGGGGTTGACGCTCGGACCAACGTATAATGTGTTCATTAACATCACTAGGGAAGGCATAAAGGGCAAAATCTTCCTCTTTGCAGATGTCACCAAGCTCTGTGGGAGGATGGACATGGAGGATGGTGTCAGGAACCTAACAGAGAATCTGGCAAAGTTGGAGAGGTGGTCTGGAACATGGCAACTGGGCTTCAATGCAAAAAAATGCAAGGCCATGCATATTAGGTGCAAAAACCCAATAGGCACATACACACTAAAAAAAATTAAGTTCCCAGCACTAACCGTTCTAAAGATCATCCTTTTTAAAGTAATTATCCTTAAAAAAAATCTAACTTTTCAACTGTTAGATGTAGACTTTTTTTAATGAAAACTTTGAGGTAGTTTACTACAGCTAGATCATACTGATACAGTTTTCATGTGTTCATACAAATCTATAAATGTCTATATACTGTACATCAACAGACTATTAAAATGATAACTATTAATGACTATTAAATATGGCTGTCTATTTTTATATTGCGTAGGCGTTCCAAGACTTGGAGTGCCGCTTTACAAATAAAATTTACCAAGATGTTTCCACATCAAGACTGGGAAACCAAAGAAAGGGCAGTGAATATCAGCACCATCAATAAGCTGAAAGAAGATGAGCATCCCTGTAAAATAGAGACAGGTAAAAACCGCATCAAGGAAAAAATATCGCAGAACACGCAGTCATACACAACTGCGCACTGTGTAACTGCTGTACCCAACACCTAAAAAAAATAATAATCAAATCCATGAAATCCACCTTCACTGGTAAAAGCTGGCATCAAAAGGAAACTTGTGCGATTAAATGCAATCACTATTTTTTGCACTTCACGCTTCCTTCTTGCATGATTCAAACAGAGTGGTTTTCAACACGCTTTTTTGCATGACATGGTTTTGACGGGATACCTACCAAGACCATACCAGAAAAGTGCAATTATGTCAGGGTGGGCCAAATCAGGTAGCCAGATGGCCAATGGGCACTAAAAAACTGGTCTGGGAACTTGGTTTCAAAAGTTATGGGCCAACTGGCTACCTGCCCATAGAAACAATTTCTGAGTTTTCAAAATTGATGGGCATTAAAAATATTGATTTGGCTACCAGTTTTTAAAAGCTAGAGGCCAAGCTGACCTTCAGCTCACAAACTGATCTGTCCCACTCTGAATTATGCATATCAACGTATATCAACATTTATTGAAGAAAACTGTATTGATATGGCTTATTCATACTGGTCAGACTCTGAACTTTCATTTAAAGAAAATTATGTTTCCAGCTTTAAAGGTTACAGAGTTAGCCCTCTATAACAATAAATTGGTTGAAAAGAGATTACTGTTGAAACTGTTAAGCTTAAAAAAAAAAAAAGTTGCCCCTAGGGAAGCAATAAGAAGCAGGAGAAGTCTGTTCTTAAGCAGTCATCTAGATACTCCAAATCCAGTTAGGTCAATGAGACCCATTAACTGAAATTAATTTATAGTGGCACTATAGCAGGGGTTTCTATGTTAAACCTCAAACTTTGCACTTTAATAACTTTGCAACCGTTCAACAGATTTGCATGAAATTTCTTTTTAACTTATTCTTTATCCCCCTAACTCTGCTGCCATTGATCCCTCTCTCTGAACTCGCCACTGCACCTCAACATCCCTAGTAAGACCGAGGAGTTTGCTCCCTAGAGTGCGGCACGCTCTAATTACCTTCAGGGCTTCCAGATTACCCTCCAGGCAGGGTGGAGGAGGCACTCCCCAAACCTACCCGGATCATCAAGGAAGTGCGTGCGCAGCAGAGTCTGCCCCCGGTTCCTCCCTTGGAAGTGGTGCCTGGGGGTGCATCACCTAGTTCCAGGGCAGGGTGTTTCCTTGTTCTGTGCCCTCTCCTTGCCAACACTGGCACTCAAGGAGGGCCAATGTGGCAGAAGCGCGCTGAGAAGTGTCTCCGCTTAGGGCCCTCGGCCGACGTCAGTCCCTCCCTTTTCAGTTGCTTCCCTGACCGCACTGCCAATACCTAGGTTCACCCAGGAGATTGCAGTAACACGGCGGGGCTAGCTTGTGACCCTCCCTCGAGAGGAAGAGCAGCCATCAGGCACTCAATCCCTCCCGCGACCCCCAGCGACCCAAGTCAGTCACGAACCGGGTCGCTGGCGTGGCATGAGGTGTGGCGTCCAGTGCCTCAACCCTCAATGCCACCACGCCAGCCCTAGATTTGCATTAAATTTTGCATGTGCAGTCTTGTGTGGTAGATCTCTTCACATGCCAAAATTTGTTTCAGTCAGTTGCGGATCCCGAGCTGTGTATAGTGCTAAAATGTAAAAAAAAAACTGCAGTTTTCTGTGCTTTTTTTGTCATCTCGCTGAGTCCAGATGGTTTGGAATTTTGGTCTGATATGTTTAGGGTAGAAAGGGCCTGCCTCACAGAAGTGCCTTTCACTGGTTTGGTGAAAAAATATAAATCTGTTCCAAAGTTATTTAATTTTAAAGTTTGAAGTTCTGAGCCCACTCAGTTCAGTCTTTTGGATAGCTTCCTCGAATTGCAAAATAATTTGGTTTCATGAAAAAGGATTCTTTCTTGTGAGGGGCCAATCCTTTTTTGTGAGAAAAAATTCCTTTTTCATGAAATGCCATCTTTGCATTTTAATATCTTTGCAATCGTACAACAGATTTGCACAAAATGTTGCATGCACTGTCTTGGAGTGTAGATCTCTTGACTTGCCAAGATTCAGACAGTGAAAAAAGTAAAACATTTATTTTTTTGCTGTTTTTTGTCATCTAGCGCTCAGACAGTTTTGAATTTGGTCTGAAATATTCAGGGTAGAAAGGGCTTGGCCCACAGATGTGTCTTTCACTGGTTTGGTGAAGAAATATTAGTCCATTGCCAAGTTAGATGGATTTGAAATTTTGGTTCTGAGCATGCTCAGCAGGGTCTTTTGGATGGATGTTTGATACCCTCGTGAGCATACTCAGAACCAAAATTTTAAATGCTTATAACTTGGGAATGGATTCATATTTTTTCAGCAAACCAATGAAAGGCGCCATTCTGCTGCATACCCTTTCCACTTTGAACATTTCTAACCAAAATTCCAAACCATCTGGGCTGTAGGCGATGACAAAAAAAGGGCAAAAAAACCAAATATTCCTAAAAACGCACTATCCAGATCTTTGGATCCACACATCCTACTGAAATGAAACTAGGGAAATCAGGACACTTTGCCCTCCAGACTGTGCATGCAAAATGTAGTGCAATTCCACTGAATGGGGGTGAAGCTATTAACATATTTATATCCAGTGTATATCTACATACAGTATTATAGTGGCACAGTAGTAACACTACAGTTACGGTTGAGCAGTGGGTTCTATCATGTTAAAGATCAAATTTTCCACTATAATATCTCTGCAACCATTCAATGGATTTGCACACAATTTTGCAGGTGTGGTCTCATAGCGTAGATCTCTTGATGTGCCAAGTTTCGTTCTGGTCGGATGTGTGGATTTTGAGATGCGGATAGTGAAAACATGTAAAAAACTGCTGTTTTTTGTCATTACCTTGCACCCAGATGGTTTGGAACTTTGGTCTGAAATGTTCAGAGTAGAAAGGGCTTGGCCCACAGATGTATCTTTCACTGGTTCGATGAAAATGATTAATCCATTCCAAAGTTACATAGAAACATAGAAGTTGACGGCAGATAAGGACTGCAAGGCCCATCCAGTCTGCCCATTTCTTTTTCTACCTTATGAATGTGCCATCAGCCTTTGCTCTGTGAATGGCCTATCTATTCGTACTCATCTGTATTGCTCCCTTATGCCTATCCCATGCCTGTTTGAAGCCCTGTACTGTATTCATATCCACCACTTCCTGAGGTAGGCCGTTCCATGCATCCACCGCCCTTTCTGTGAAAAAGAACTTCCTCACATTACCCCTTAACTGGCCTCCCTCTAATCTCATGCTGTGCCCTCTTGTCCTGCTATTTTTCTTATACTGAAACATGTTAGACTCTTTCACCTTGTTAATGCCCTCAAGGTGTTTGAATGTTTCGATCATATCACCTCTCTCCCTCCTTTGCTCTAAGGTATACATATTGAGCTCCGTTAATCTGTCTTCATATGTTTTCTGATGCAGTTCCTGCACCATTTTGGTTGCCCTTCTTGGGACTGCCTCAATTTGGTTAATGTCCTTGTGAAGGTGTGGCCTCCAGTACTGCATGCAGTACTCCAGATGGGGCCTAACCAGTATCTTGTAAAGAGGGATTATTACCTTCCTCTTCCGACTTGTGATACCCCTACTAATAGGCCCCAACAATCCCCTAGCCTTACCTACTGCTTTAGTGGTCTGCTTGGATGATTTCAGGTCATTGGTGATGGTGATGCCAAAGTCTCTTTCTTCCCTTGTGATTACCAGCAACTCCCCTCCTAGCTTATAAGTGGCTTCAGGTTTTCTCTTCCCTATGTGCATGATCTTGCACTTCTTTAAGTTAAACCCCAGTTGCCACTCTTCCAACCATTTTGCTAGTTTATCCAGATCTCTTTTCATTCTGCCCACCCCATTTGGATCATCTACTCTGTTGCAGATCTTGGTATCATTTGCAAACAGACAATCCTTACCCTCCAGTCTACCTACAATGTCACTGATGAAGATATTGAAGAGGACTGACCCCAGGACTGATCCCTGAGGTACCCCACTTGTGACATGCATCTCTTCTGACTGTATACTATTTACCACAACTCTCTGTTTTGTGCCCATCAACCAGTGTACCACCCAGCTGACAAACTTCTGACCCACCCCGCGCCTACCCAGCTTATTAATCAATCTTCTATGTGGAACAGTATCGAAAGCTTTGCTGAAGTCATGGTAGGTGACATCAACTGCTTCCCCTTGGTCCACCACTCTGGTTACCCAGTCAAAGAAATCTATGAGATTAGTTTGACAGGATCTCCCTTTTGTAAACCCATGCTGTCTTGGATCCTGTACTCCTATGGATTCCAGGTGTTGCACTACCCTTTTCTTAAGGAGTGCCTCCATAATCTTGCCCACTAATGAGGTAAGACTGGTTTGTAGTTCCCTGCCCCCTCCCTGCTACCACTCTTGTGGAGCGGGATCACATGAGCCCTTCTTCAATCTTCTAGGACCTCTCCTGTGCTTAGACTCAGTGAACAGTTCTGATAATGGCTCTGCTAGTTCCACCCTTAGCTCCTTTAGTACCCTGGGATGTATGCCATCAGGTCCCATTGCCTTGTCATCCTGAGCTTATCGAGCTCTTGTAGGACCCTTTCTTTTGTGAAGGGACTAGTGCACACCTCCTTCTCCCCAGTGTCGATGGTGCTGAGCTGTGGGCCCTGCCCTACCTTCTCTTCAGTAAATATTGAGCAGAAGTATCTATTTAGGATAGATGCTTTTACATGGTCCTCCTCCTCACATGCCCACTTATCCCTGGAGTACAGTGTACAGTTCTGGAGACCTTACCTACGTAAGGACATAGACAGGGTAGAGAAGGTTCAGAGGAGGGCAACAAAGATGGTGCATAGATTGCATAGATTGCATCACAAGTCCTATGAGGACAGGTTGAAGGAACTGAACATGTACTCCCTGGAGGAGAGGAGGGACAGAGGGGATATGATAGAGACATACAAGTATCTTACAGGGAGGAACTGGGTGTAGGAATACACTATTTGTAAGCGAAAAAGATGTTCTAGGACTAGAGGGCATGGGATGAAGTTGGAGGGAGGACGATTCAGAGGAAACGTGAGGAAGAATTTCTTCACAGAATGGGTGGTGGACAAGTGGAACACCCTGCCAGAGG
This sequence comes from Neoceratodus forsteri, assembly GCA_016271365.2. Lineage (NCBI taxonomy): Eukaryota > Metazoa > Chordata > Ceratodontiformes > Ceratodontidae > Neoceratodus > Neoceratodus forsteri. The sequence goes on from CM057455.1 coordinate 494,971,733, forward strand.
AAGTGGTGGGGGCTGAAACAATCACAGGATTTAAGAATGCATGGACAGACATAAAGGAATTCTGGAGGTCAGGGTGAGGGCAACAGACTTCTAGAAAACATAAACTGAACTTACAAGCTCAAATGGGCAGACTGGGTGGGCCATAGGCCCCTTTCTGCCGACACTGTCTATGTATCCCTCTGATCTTAGCAATACCCCCTCGGGACTTTCTCCTTTCACTAATGTATCTATAGAAAGTATTGTCACCTTCTTTTACTGTTTTTGCTAGTGTTTCCTTGGTTTGGGCCTTTGCCTGCCTTACTGCCTTCCCTGCATCCCTTAGGGAAGTTTGGTATGCCTCCTTATCTTCATCCCGCTGAGTTCCCTTATATTTCCTGAAGGCCAGCCTTTTGGCTCTGACCTTTTCTGCTACTGTTTTTGAGAACCAAAGTGGTTTCCTTCTTCTTTTGCACTTCCTTTTCTCTCTCTAACACAATGGGATGTTGCTTCAAGTATTGCATCCTTAATGCTTGCCCACTTTGCATGTACCCCCTCACCTGTGTTTCTTTTTGCCAGGGCTAGCTTAACTTTGTTGGCCATCTTATCAAAGTCAGCTCCTCTGAAGTTCAATATTTTTGCCTTGGAATGGGATGATTTAGATGTAGTGGCCAAACTGAACCATACCATGTGATGGTCACTAGCCCCCAGGTGACCTTCTACCTGGAGATCTGTGATCCCTTACCTGTTAGTCAGTACTAGATCTAGGATAGTCCTGTCTCTTGTGGGTTGTTGTACCAGTTGTTTGAGGCCCTCCCCCTGCAGGGAATCCACCATGTGTCTAGTTCTGGCAGAAGTTATTAAATATTTAAAAATTCCAGTCTGAGCATGCTCAATAAGCACTTCAAAAATAGCTGTATGAAGGGGCATGGCTTGGGCACCTAGAGTCACCCCATAGCTCATGAATAATCATGAGCTTATTTGCATACTCATTTTTTCAAATTGAGGGAATTAGAAAAAATCAGGTGAAAACTACAAGCTATCCTTCTTTGGGAAGCTTGGTCTGTTCAAAATCACTGTTCACAATTTCTTTTTGGTTTCACCTGTTCACATTGCAAGAACGGTTCCTTATGTGCTCCATGTTTTTAAAATGTCAGTGTAACAGTAGCTCATGAATAATCATGAGCTGATTTGAATGCCTTCTTTTTTAAAATTGAGGGAATTAGAAAACTCTGGTGAAAACGACAACCTATCCCTCTCTGGGAAGCTTGGTCTGTTCAAAACCATTGTTTATAACTATTTTTTTGGGGTTTATTTTTTGGATACTGACAGATTGAAGATGTGAATTGTTTTGAAACATGGGCTACAAGTCAGTATGTTAAACATTAGAGCTATAGAAGGAAAGTAGTCATTTTTTAATGTGTGTTAACATAGACAGAGTATTGATTTTGTGTTCATGTGAACTGAAAAAGTTTCAGACAATTCAACGGCTTAGGAAAAATGCAAAGTTTAGAAAAAGACTTTTGGCAATACTGAGAAACAGAAAAGTATTATTGCACGTTTTAGTTTGGAATTGTCTTGACTTTGGATAACAGAACGTGGACACAGTGGTATTAAAGGAGGCAATGCAGTGTAGTGGCTAAAGCTCTGGGCTATGAGCCTGGACACCTGGGTTTGAATCCAACAGCTCCCATTGAATATGGTCAAAAGTAGTTTTTTTTCTTTTTTTTAATAGTAACTCATGCATTATAGTTAGAGTTAAAGTGACAAAAGTAGGAAAATGTGGCATTAGAGTTTCCAACCCTAACACCCCATCCCCACCCTGTAGCAACAGGCGTGGAGTGTGCCTTATGGTTGTCAACCCTAACGCTCACCCCAGTCCATGAGTAAGTACACTGAGATTGGTAGCAGTATATGACAATTGGGTGGCGTTAGGCTGACAACTCAAGGCACACCCTATCTAGGTTGCCTGCAGGAAGGGGATGGATAGGCTGGAAACTCTAATGCCACAGTTCCCTACTTTTGTCGCTTTAACCCTAACTAGTGCATTAAAGTTTTTGCAATGAATATAATATATTTAACATTTTATTTAGTAAACCAGGCACATATCAATGCCTGCTTATGGACTGGCCAATGTTTTGAGGCACAAGCCTTCTCCTCAGGGCCCTTCCAGTGCAACTCATTTGTGCATAGTCAGCTGCTTATCAAATGAATAAGATACTCTCATTTTTCAAGCTTTTGTAACAACCAAACATATCTTTCCTGCATCTCTACCCTTTCCTTCTGGATTTTAAATGCTTAAGGAACACAGAGAAATTCTTTTACAGCATTCTTCCCAAGTGCTCCTCGTTCTGCACACAGGTTGCAGGCTAGTGCCTCAAAACGTTGACCAGTTCATAAGCAGGCGTTGATGTGTGCTTGGTTTACTGAATAAACTATGAAACAGATTAAATATTAACTTTGGTGAGTGAAACTAAAAAAAAAAACACATAGAACTGGACTGAGACCACAACAACTCATTTCACACTGAATAGCCTTCAGGTGATAATGGCTTCTGACTACTACAGGCATGGGCTGGGTCTGAACCACTGAACTAGAGGTGAAAGGCTCCTTAACCTGCTACCAATCCACTGAGCTTTCCCATTCCCAGAAAGCTTTTCTGTTTTTTTTTTTTTATATAGGAAAGCTTGTACAGTGTATTGATGCAAAAGTATATCATGTTATTACAATTTCCATAAACTGATTTATAAAAATTTAAGCCAGTTTTTAAAACAAATTGTAGAAATTCAGTTTTAACTGTTTCTCAGTTTTGGTTCAGCTTCCACCTAGTTTATGATTAAGCACGTATTAATCAGCTGACTCTGTTATGTCACATTAAGGGGGACAGTTTTTCAACACTAGCAACCCAAGTTCATGCCCTAAGCCTGGGATGTGAGGAGCGGAGGCGGGCACGAAAGGGGAAAAGCATATACATTTATTTAAGAATGTATTTATATAAGAATGCATTTATGCATGTACTGTATTTATGTATGAATGTACATTTTTAGTTAGTTAGTTAGAGCTATTTGCTGATCGAGTAAGTAGACTTTCTTAGGAAAGACCCAAGCCCAGGTTAGCAAAGAAAAGGACGAAGATAAGAGACACATGGTTAAAAGAAAGCTGGGAAATACATTTTCAACAGTAACTGAAAATACAGATAAAATCAAAGTAAAAAATGTAGATACAATTTCAATAAAGTGGCACAAAGATGAGTTAAACAATTTGTTTTGTAAGAATGCAATACAGGTGCTAATATAGTTTTGTGAGTACATATGGACACTCTCCTCCCAGTGGATGGCTCAACAAGCCACTCATTAAGCAGCACTTAGGGATGGCATGGTAGAGTTGACACTGGAGGCATGGGTAAGTAAGCACTGCCTGACAGACGGTAGGGCAATCGTGAGCATGTAATACAGGGAAGTAGATGGTCTTTGTGGTGCAAAAAACATTCCTTCACTGGCACCGAATGACTGCTAGTATCCAACTGTCACCCCACTAACTGAAGTCGTATGAATGTGCAATTATCTTCCCCATCACCACACTGCCACTGAATCCTGCAACCTCCTCATGACTGAATGAATGCACCAGAAGAAAAAAATACTCACCTTAGTAATGTTGTTTCTTCTAATGGAGTCTTGCTATATTATGACATATGCAGTGAGTCCCAACCTTCAAACTGCTCCGGAGGTGAAAGAGTTAACTTTCCATGCCAGGCATGGAACGCTGAGCTCGAGCTCGGTTGAAAACTCTGTCTGTTGTTCTTCAAACTCAAACTGTCAGATCTTTACGAGCTAAACTCACTGAGGTCCTGTGTGGAAGCTGTAAACCTACACTAGCCAATTGGCTACTAAATATAAGAACACATTTTTTGGTCCCAAAACAAAGACTCAAGTCAGGAGACCCAAAAAATGAAAAACACAACACCCAGTCACCCCAAAAAGGAGGGGTGAAAAACAAGGTGGGCATCTACTAAGTGCCAACACTGCACTGCCCACCCACATCCCAAAAACAGAGGTTCTGAGAGGGGCAGGCAGGAGGGAGGTCATAATATAGCAAGACTCCATTAGAAGAAACAACATTACTAAGGTGAGTAATTTTTTCTTCAAACAACATGAAGTCTTGCTATATTATGACATATGCAGACTACACAGCAGTACCTCCATGGAGGAGGGACAGAACCTACTTAGAAATAGGCTCTGAAGCACAGCTGTGCCAAACCGAGCATCACTCCTAGCCTGGGTGTCCAAGAGTAATGCTTGGTAAAGTGTGAACTGTTTTCCAGGTAGCTGCTTGACAAATCTCTAGAATGGGGATGTCCCTGGCAGCAGCCAGGGAAGCAGCTGTACCTCTGGTAGAGTGAGCCCTCAGGCCTGAGGGAGGAACCTTACCCAGCTTTTCATAACAGAATTGGATACAAGAGACAATCCACCTGGCAACGGATCTTTTAGTGGCAGGTTTCCTTTACCAACCTCACCATAAGTGAGGAACAGTTGGAGGAGTCAAACCTGAGACCCTTGGTACACTCAATGTAGTAACTAAGGGCTCTCCTCATATCTAAGCTGTGCAGCCTCCTCTCGCCAGAGGAGGAATGGTCAGTGAAGTACACTGGAAGAGAAATAGATTGATTAAGGTGGAAATCTGAAACCACCTTAGGCAAGAACTTCCTGTTAGTCCTGAGGACCACCTTATCTCTATTTATTTATTTATTTTTTTATTTAGTTTTTGTTGACCGGGTAAGTGCACTAGACAAATCCTGCCTATTTTCAGGCACGACCCGGGGGGAAGGGGATACAGATGAATGCCAATTGACCTTGAACCAGATTAAGCTGTTGGTAGTATTTTGAGTGAATGAGGGAAATTTGGCCAGGACACCGGGGAAATTCCCCTACTCTTTTCAATAAGTGCCATGGGATCTTTAACACCACCTGAACTACCACCAATCCAGGCAGATGGGACCTCGGTTTAACGTCTCATCCGAAAGACGGCACCTCAGAAGTGCAGCACCCCTCTCATGCTGCACCGCAGTGTCAGTACTGGGATATTAACCCAAGTGCCAGACGTGGGAACTGAACCCACAGCCCTCTGATCTCCCGGCCTCAGAGGCGAGTGAGCTACCTACTGAGCCACTGACACTGTTAAAGGAAAGGATGTCCGTTCTATGAAAGGAGATAAAATCAGGCTCCACTGACAAAGCTTGTAATTCACTTATGCATCTGGCAGAAGTGATGGCTACCAGAAACACAGTCTTCCAAGTCAAATACTTAAGCTCTGCTGAAGACAAGGGCTCAAAGGGGAGGTTGCATAAGCTGAGCAATGCAAACATTAAGATCCCAGGCAGGGGCAGGGTCCCTGAATGGAGGGTTGGTGTGAAGCAATCCCTTAAAAAACTTTGAGAATACAGGATGAGCTGAAAGAGAAGAGGGTTTACCTGCTGAAATGAAAGCAGACACAGCTGCCAAATGCACCTTTAGGGTAGCTGGTCTGAGCCCCAAAGTGTTCAAATGGACCATATAATCCAGGACTGTGGGTAAATCAGCAGATTCTGGGGAAATATGCTTCCCAGAGCACCATATGGAAAACCTCTTCCATTTGGAATTGTAAGTAGCCCTGGTGGAAGGCTTCCTAGAAGCCCTTCAATATATCCATTACACCTTGGGAGAGGTGTAGATCAGCAAACTCTAACTCTTCAAGAGCCAGGCCTTGAGATTGAGAGATTTGAGGTTCGGGCACCAAACTCTTCCCTGAGCACAGGTTAACAGATTGTGATTCCTGTGAAGACACAGGGGGAAGATGGACTGCTAAGGACAGTAGGAGTGGATACCAGGGTTTCTGGCCCAATCTGGAGCAATCAGAATCACTTTCCAGGACTGAGATCTGATTTTGACTAACACTTTGAACAGGAGAGGGAAGGGGGGAAAAGCATAGAGAAACTTCCCTTCCCAATTGAGAACTAAGGCATCCAGAGGGACTGAGCCCAACACTGGGGGCCTGCAGCAAAAAAGGGGAAGTTGGTGATTGTCTGGGGCTGCAAAAAGATCTATCTGCGGGGTGCCCCATCTGGCAAATATTACCTTCAGGACCAGGGGATCCAGTGACCATTCGTGATGGCCCTGGGAAATCCTGCTGAGAGCATCTGCCAGGACATTGTCCTTGCCTGGGAGGTGAACTGCCGTAAGGGAGGTGTTCAGGGAGAAAGCCAGAGACCACAACTTCATTGCTTCAGTGCACAAGGCCGTAGACCGAGTGCCTCCTTGCTTGTTGATGTACCACATTGTAGTGGTGTTGTCTGTTCTGACCTGTACAACTTTGTTCTGAACAGATTTGGAAAAAGCTTGAAGTGCTAGAAAAACTGCTCTGAGCTCCAACAGGTTGATGTGGAGCACAGATTCCTGAGGGGACCACAGTCCCTGGGTAGTGAGGTCGCCCATGTGAGCTCCCCACCCCAAGAGGGATGCATCTGTAGTAAGGATTAAAGAGTGAGACTGAGTGACAAAGGAACCCTTGTCTCAGATTGCTCTGATCCTGCCACCACTGTAGGGCTTGGACAGGGTTCGAGTCACTGGGATCAACTTGGTTAGAGGTCCTTTCTTTGAGACCAAAGGCTCTCAAATGGAACTGGATGTCCCTCATCTGAAATCTTGCTCCTTGCACTACTGCTGTAGAAGCAGCCATATGCCCCAGGAGCTGTAGAAAATGCCTTGCTGGTCGAGAGACCTGCAGGGTGAATGAGGAGGCCAGAGAGACCAGGGTCCTTGCCCTGTCCAAAGGAAGGAAGGCTCTGGCTTCCTCTGTGTTCAGTTCTGCGCGTATGAAGGTGAGGAGCTGGACAGGCTCTAGAACTGACTTTGGAAGATTCAGAAGGAAACCTAGAGAGGAAAGCAGTTACTGAGTTATCTGAAGATGTAACTTGACTTGGTCTGGAGACTGGCCTACTATGAGCCAGTCGTCCAGGTAAGGGAAGATGGCAATTTTTTGCCTTCTTAGGTAGGCAACTGCTACTGCCAGGCATTTTGTGAATACCCTTGGAGCAGAGGTGAGGCCAAAGAGCATTGCTCTGAACTGGTAATGGCCTGAGGGCAGCTCGAACCTGAGGTACTTTCAATGGGAGCTTCTGATGAGAATATGGAAGTAGGCATCCTTGAGGTCCAGGGATGCTAGCCAGTCCCCTGGCCTTAGAGAGGGTAGAATAATTCCCAGAGTCACCATTTTGAATTTTGGTTTTAAAAGGTGCTTGTTTAAGTATCTGAGATCCAGGATGGGCCGCCATTCTCCTGTCTTTTTTGGGGTAAGGAAGTACCTGGAGTACAATCCTTTGCCCTGGTGTAGGGGTGGAACCCTTTCCACGGCTCTGAGAGCCAGGACGGTAGAGACTTCTGCCTCTGGGGCAGGTGCCTCTGATGGATTTGCAGGTGGAAAGGATCTGGTTCTCATCTTTGGAAATTTTTTGAAGCTGAGAACCAGTCCCTGGCTTACTACTTCCAGGACCCACTTGTCTGATGTCAGAGACTTCCAGTCCTGGACAAAGTAAGCCAGCCTGCCCCCTACAGGTAGTTGAGAATCAGCCCTGGCCACCCCAACAGGGTGCCTGCTTGGCAGGGGCTTTAGGCTGAGGGGTGGAAGCAGGCCTGCTTGTACCCCGTCTGCCTCTCCCTCTAAAGAACCCCCTCTGGGCGTAAGCTGAAGAGGAGGCCTGGGCTTGGTAAAAAGGCCTATGAAAAGGCCTGCCCCTGCCCCTGGAAGGCTGCCTTTGAGGAGTGGCCTGCCTTTTCTTGGCCTGTGCACTCTATAGGTGGTCCTATACTCATCCATTTTTTCATGTATTCTCTGTCTGCTCCCAAACAGAGAATTACCCACAACAGGAAAATCCATGGCCTTAGTCTGGGTATCCTGTGACAGGCTAGTACATCTGAGCCAAGCCATTCCTGCAGTGCCACAGATGTAGCCATGACTCTTGACGAACATCATTAGAGTCCACTGCTGCATGGAATGCACCTTAGATGCCTCAATACCATCAGCAGCCACCTGCTCCAGCTCCTTGGCAAGCTGGCCAGGGACCTGTTTTGCTAGAGCCATAACAGTATCCCATCTGGATTTCTGGTATCTAGCAACATAAGCCATATAATTTGCCTGTCTGAGTCCCAAGGATGCTGCCATGTACTGTTTCTTTGCCATGGCATCAATCCTCCTGGAGTCCTTGTCAGGGGTGTGTGAGGCCAAGGGAATATTTGCCTTGTCACAGGCTGCAGCCTGCACTACCCCAACATGGCTGCATTGTTGTGTAAGGAACTCCGTATCAGAGCCTGACAATGTGTACCTCTTGTCCATTCTCTTATCAACAGGAGGTATAGTGTGAGGAGTTTTTAGAATTTTTACTGTCTGTTTCCCAAAAGATTTATGCAAAGGAATAGACAGTCTCTAGACTCTGGGATATCCATCATTTCCACATAGTCAGGCTCCTCTTGATCATCCACAGCTTCCTCCATAGGGAGCTGGAGGGTTTCAGCCACTTTTTTATAAAACATAAAATGAGAAGAGGACTCAGAAAGCCTAGGAGGAGACACTCCTGAAGGTCTGTCTGGGGAGATGTCCGGTTCAATGGGCACATCCAGACTTTCAAATCCACATTCACTCTCCTCATACTCCTCTTCCCCTCCGGTTCATAAAATTCCTCTAAATCATACTATTGAACCGTGGAACCGCAACCGCATACTCTTATCTGATGGTGCCGTTCGGTCGGAACCGGGAAAGTGACTGGACAATTTTAATCGCTGGCTATTTCTTCAGCGGATGGAGAGGAAAGTTTTGGCTCTACACCAGCTGATTTCCTAGTCATTTTTGCTGGAACCGACTCCTCCGAGTCGGCTCTCCTTTTGCCCGAGGAAGTCTCGCCCTGGTCAGAGGGCACTCCCTCCGGTTTGGTTGGAACCGAACCGGGCTGGCCATCCGGGTCAGCGGACTTCTTGGCCTCCCTTTCCCTGAGCCTACCAACTCTGTTTTCCAGGGTAGCTGCAGGAAAATTTTTGCAAATCTGGCAGTCTGCACTGAGGTGGTCAAACCCCAGACAATAAACACAGGTGGTGTGGGGGTCAGCCTTGGCAAAGACTTCCCCACAGACACTGCAGTGCTGAAACCCAGTGGGCCCAGTTTTTCTTTTGAGTTTCTCAGACATAGTGCCAGTCCTAACGAAACTTGCCCGTTTATGGCAATCCGCCAAGCAAGACCCTCTTATCGGTTCCCAACCGTGTCACAGGTCGTGGAAAAAACCGTAATAAAATCCAGTTTTTTTAGAACCGATAAGAACCGGTAACCACACTCTAAAAGACAGATTAATATATTTTAAAACAACCTGATTGGTTCAAACTGAACCGATAACCGTTTACAAGTTCCACACAGAAGAAATAAATGTAAAACCTATCTAGTACTCACAATACCACAGACAGAGCTTGAACTGACCGGTTGCGGTTTAAATTCGGTCAAAAAAACAAGAAAATAATACTTTAACCGACACAATGAACTGAGCAGAAGGAGAAAATCTCTGGAGCGACTGTTCAGTGAGGCAGAGTAAAGAATCTGACAGTTTGAGTTTGAAGAACAACAGACAGAGTTTTCAACCGAGCTCAAGCTCAGCGTTCCATGCCTGGCATGGAAAGTTAACTCTTTCACCTCCGGGAGCAGTTCGAAGGTTGGGACTCACTGCATATGTCATAATATAGCAAGACTTCATGTTGTTTGAAAGGATAACCCTACCTCTGTGGATAATCTGTGGTAGCTTGGCAGAGCAGATGGTACTGAATGTGCTGGAGAGGGCCCTGACAATTAGCAGAGATCTGGTGTTGAAAGCTACTCATGGAAAAAGGAGACTAAAGATCAGCTTAGTAAGTGAGTGCATATAAAATAAATTGTACTGATGTAAATCGATAAGTATATCAATGTTATCAACAAATGAAAACTGAATTTATAGGACTTTTCTATGTTAACCTTATTCCAGACTTTCATTAAAAATATGTCTAGCCAAGCTGTCGGTGCCGTGGTTGGATTTCCACTTGCGGCGCTGGTGACCCGGGTTCGGGAATGGATCCAGATCACTGAAGGGCTGGCCGGGGGGGGAGAGGGGCTTGAGCATCCCCCAACTGCTCGCCATTTCCCAGGAGGGAGGGGGGCCGCAACCCAGTGTTGGGCAATCGATGGTGGAGACCAGAGGTAGGGCAACACGTCAGGACGTTGCTAGGGAGCGTGACAGACGTTGGCTTTCGCCTAGATGTCCCGGACATCATGCTCCCCAGGGGAGAAAACAAGAAACACAGCTCAATGCCACTGGATGATGGCTGCCCGGTCTCCGGCACCGCCAAAAGCCTCCAGTGAGCCATCCCCCTGCCTCAGCAGCCTCCCGGGGCCTAATGTGGCTGTGCCAGGTAACCCCCCACTAATGCCCTCTTGGAGGAGTGGGACCCACCCGGCGAAGGGTTACACCGGGATACCCCGGCGGGGGCAGCTGCGATGTGAGGTTCAGGATGGAGGGACTCGAGTGAGGTCAGTAGGGGTTAGCCAGAGCCCCTGGGCATGCCTGAAGGAGTGGGGGCAATGGAGCCGAAGGGCAAAAAAAAATATATATATATATGTCTATTTCTCTTTGAACAACAAAATATATATATATATATATGTCTATTCCCAACAGTGCCAAAGTTAGCCTTTTTGAACACTAATTTGTTTGAAAATAACCAACTTTGAAACCATCAGTGATAGGAACTTAATTTTTATTATCTTCTAATGCATTTGCACATATAGCCAGCAAAAGGAAGAAAAATTAGGGGTTACTTGAGCCGAGAGTGAAATCTTTACACTGTAAGTAAAGGTATACGATAATGTAATAAAATATTACAAATGGCACTAATGATCATGGAACAGGCTGAAGTGGAACCAAAATTCCAAAAAGGTTTGAAAATGTATTCCTAAAATTATTTTTTAAACCCATTTTACTTACTCACATGTTGATATGTAAAAGAAGAAATGGCAAGACATAGTTATAGTAAGAATTCATACTGATACACAGAAAGTACAAGTATTTTTGGTATGTACTGACATTGATAGTTGAGAAAATATAAAAATTACATACTGATATTATGTGACATTATAAATAGAACATTCATGGTTGGAAGACACTAGTGGTTCTTCCATTAAGGGGAAGAAAAAAAAATATCCACATCCTTTTCTAGTTAACTGCATTGCAAACACTGGATATTTCTGTCAGGTTGTTCTTCAATGTTATAAGTTCAAGTTTATTCACAGGAAATCTCCATTGAGCACGCTCATTGCAAGGAGGACCTGTAGAGGACAATGTGAAACAGCAGGTACAACACAATGACACAGGGACAATAAAAGATTCACATGAAGTATGAACATAATAAAAAGGCAACAAATATTTACATTTGAATACAGGGTACAAATGTTTAAGGTTGGTTACAGGGTACAATATTCACAGTTGGTTACTGAGTGTGACATATACATAGTGCCTTAAGCAGACATATTATGACATTTCACACTAAACAGCCGGGGTAAAATAAATGGGGAGGCATAAGTGTGAGTTGGATAGTAGGATTCCGTGGGCCAGATATTCAAAACTTTGTGCTGGACGCAAACTGCGCAGGTTTAGTGCCGGGTTAGCACGGGTCTGCTATATTCAAAAGGTCAAAGAGCACGCACAAACTGCATTAGCGCCAGGCAAACTCATAATGTATGCAAGGGGCAAACTGAGGGGGGGGGTGTCAATGCAAATGCTATATTCAACGCATAGCGCCACGCAAAGTGATTTTGCGCAGCACATTGCGTGGTGCAGATTACCACCCAGGAAAAGGTAGTCAACCCTGGGTAAACCAGCTTTGCTTGTCTTTATGGGTTTGCGCAGCTTTTGCACGACTCTAACCAATAACTATGACATACATAAATAAACCAGACATAGAAGAAAGATGCTGCTCACTGATGGCATCACTATGATGCCATCATCTGCCACCAGTACCAGACATGCCGGCAGTACGTGGTGACCCGGCTCCCAGTGGACACCATGGCAGTGCAGAGATGCAGCACACACCTGCAGACCACCCTTCTGTGGACACCAACAGATGTCAGCACGCACATGCAACACTGTGGGCATGGAGGGTGTTGAGGGGAAGGTGTACAAGTGGCCAGGCTGCACTACAGACTGGGTGCAGCCACAAGGCTGGGACACATGATGCAGTGCACATGGGCCAGTGCTGGGAATACCCCAACAAGGGGGGAGGCACTGATAAGCAGCAGGAAAATCCCAGCCTCCCCCTACAAAACAGGGTACTAAATGAGAAAAAGACCAAGGTAGAAAGGTCAGTGGGGGATGCTGCTACAGAAGGTAAAGCCATCAAAAAATGGAGAGCAATGAGTACCAATGCCCGTAGTCTGGGTAACAGCTTCCTGAATTAGTGGCCTTGATGGAGGAGGAACATCTGGATATCATGGCAGTCACAGAAACATGGTACACACAGAACCATGACTGGGACGTAAACATACCAGGATACACTATCTACAGGGGGGACAGGGAGGGTAAATGAGGAGGAGGAGTAGCTCTCTACATAAGGGAAGGAATCAAAGTAACAGAACAAAAGGGTAAACAAGAAGGAGAAGAAACCATGTGGGTCAATCTGGAGACAGGCAATGGCACCACAATCCGAACAGGGCATATACAGACCCCCCCTCTCAGGGGAAGGAAATGGACAATGAAATGATAAAAAGTATACTCAGAATGGCAGAAAAAGGGGAGATATTGCTGATGGGTGATCTGAATATGCCAGATGTTAACTGGAGTGCAGTTGCAGCAGCCACTTCTAAGAATGTGGTTATTCTAGATGCCCTACGGGGGCATGCCTTAGACAACTAGTATTGGAACCCACTCGAGAGGGAGCAATCTTAGACCTGGTTCTCTCAAATGGAGATGGAGAGAGGATCACAGATGTAGAAGTGGGTAGCCATCTGGGAACTAGCGACCATCGAACAGTATGGTTCACAATAAACACAGCAATAGAGTTAAGCCATACAAAGGCAAAAGTACTGGACTTCAGGAGGGCTGACTTTGCCAAAATGGGTGAGTGCCTAAGGAATGCACTAGCAAATGGGCAGGAAGGAGGGGTGGAAGAACAATGGGGAATAATAAAAACTGCCATCACAGCGGTAACAAGTCTTTGTGTGAAGCAAATAAACAAAACAAAATGATGTAAGAAACTACTATGGTTCTCAAAGGAGGTGGCAGTGAAGGTTCAAGAGAAAAAGAAAGCATTCAGAAAGTACAAGGAATCACAGAAGGAGCAGGACAGAGAATTGTATCAGTTAAAGCAAAAGCAGTCAGAAGAGCAAAGGCCCGAACCAAGGAAAAGATAGCCAACTCAGTTAAGAAGGGGGATAAAACCGTTTTTAGGTACATCAGGGAGTGAAGGAAGACCAAGGGAGGGATAGTGAGGCTTAATAAAGGGGAGGGGGGTTGGGCAAAGGGTGACGGTGAAAAGGCAGAGATACTAAACAAATATTTTTGCTCAGTATTTACAAATGAAGAGGGGGAGGTACATAAAACAAACAACAGAAACACTCTGGATGCAGAAGTTGATACCAGCCCCTTTACAGAAGAAAGGGTTCTGAAAGAACTCTTAAAACTGAAGGTGGACAAAGCAATGGGGCCTGATGCGATTCATCCCAGAATTCTAAAAGACCTAAGGGTAGAACTAGTGACACCACTGACTACCCTCTTTAACTAATCATGGAAGGATGGGGTGGTACCTGAGGACTGGAGGAGGGCAGATGTGATTGCCCTTCACAAAAGTGGGAGCAGGGCAGAAGCAGTAAACTACAGACCTGTTAGTTTAACCTCAGTGATAGGGAAAATGATGGAATCACTTATGAAGGAAAGAACTGTCGAGTACCTAGAGGCCAGGGGGCACAGGACCCAAGGCAGCATGGATTCACAGCGGGAAGGTCATGCCAGATGAATCCAATAGAATTCTTTGAATGGGTGACTAAAGTAGTAGATCAGGGAGAGGCTATGGACATGGCCTACTTAGACTTTAGCAAGGCATCTGACACAGCCCCACACAAAAGATTAATATACAAGTTAGCCAGCCTGGGAGTGGGTCCCAAGATGGTAGCCTGGGTAAAGAACTGGTGGGAGAATAGGACACAGAGGGTAATAGTAAATGGAGTCCACTCTGAAGAAAGGGGGGTTACTAGTGGGGTACTGCAGGGTTCAGTATTAGGACCAGTCCCTTCAATGTCTTTATAAGCGACACTGCAGAGGGACTGGAAGGAAAACTATGTCTCTTTGCAGATGACACAAAGATCTGCAACAGCGTTGATGCACAAGGTGGGGTGGAAAGGATGAGAAGGGACTTGACAAGGTTAGAGGAATGGTCAACTGTATGGCAGCTTAGATTCAATGCTAAGAAGTGCAAGGTAATGCACCTAGGAAACAAAAACCCAGGAGAAGAGTACACAATGGTGGATGAGATACTAACAACAACAAAAATGGAAAGGGACCTGGGGATAGTCATATCAGATGACTTAAAGGTGGGCAAGCAATGTGAGAGGGCAGTAAGGAGGGCTGGGGGGATACTGGGATGAATAGGGAGAGGCATCACCAGTAGAAAACAGGAAGTTGTTATCCCTCTGTACAGATAGTTGGTGAGACCCATCTGAGTACTGTATGCAGTTCTGAGACCCAATCTCCGTAAGGACATAGACAGGATGGAAGCTGTCCAGAGGAGGGCAACTAAAATGGTGCAGGTCTGCACCGGAAGACTATGAAGAGAGACTAAAGGAGCTTAATATGTATAGCCTCGAGGAAACGAGGGAGAGGGGGACATGATAGAAACTTTCAAGTACCTCAAGGAATCAGCAAAGCCCAAGAGGGTAGCATCTTTCAAAAAAAGAGGTGTGCAGAACAAGGGGCACAATTTGAAAGATAGAGAGGAGCAGCTCAGAGGTAATGTAAGGAAGTATTTTTTCACAGAGAGGTCGTGGATGCATGGAACAGCCTTCCGGAAGAGGTTGTGGAGTCAAAAACAGTGGTTGAATTCAAGCATGCATGAGACAGTCATAAGGCAATTCTAGGGGGGTTGGGGTAGAAAGAAGTAGGCTGTTGGTCAACTAGGATCTGCAGCGTATCCATTAGGTAGGGAAATGGGCAGACTGGGTGGGCCAAGCGGTCCTTATCTGCCGTCAAATTCTATGTTTCTATGTAACACCGGTGTGTCTGTCTGATCGTATGTGCCCCCCCAGCCACAAATTGCACATCTGTACAGAAACCACAGCACACACAGCCACCGTGTATATGCCACTGTGAGCATCCCATGCCAGTGGTGCGGCATCTGTGGGTAGCACAACAGCATAACAGTAATGTCTACTATCTGTAAACACTTGCAAGTTGAGCCTGTCACTGTGTACAGTGCAGTGGCCATCAGTGCCCTTCGCACCATAGGCATTGCTGTGTCCCTTACACTACTGGCCCCCTTGCTACTGTAGTGTCTGCTGTGCAGTGTAGCATGACCTACAGTTTGACAGTTGCATGCAGCACCACCACCTGTGCCTGTGCTGTGTAGTCCCCTGGGCCATGATATGCTATGCTGTACTGTACAAATGTAGCCTGCAGCTACCACCATGCACTCCCAGACTGACCTACAGGTGGAGCTGTGAGCAGACCTAGCCAGCCCCTGTACTTCCAGACTGACCTACAGGTGGAGCTGTGGGACCCTGCAGTAACACTGTGCAAACTGCATGCAAATCAGGATATAATGAGATGCTAATCTGTATGTTTGCCTAGAGACTACCCCAAGTAGGCACATTTGCATGTCACATTTGAATATAGCAAAGTTTAGCCCTGGGCAAACGTGACTGAGCTGGGCAAATGGCTTAGCTCCATGCTAAACCTGCACAAACGTGTTAGCGCTGTGCAAATGTTTCGTAACTATTGCACATTTTTGCACAATGTACTTTCAGTTATAATGCCGCCGTTCAGTATATTTCTTCTCTCTGTACCTCATATTTTGTGTTATTACTATGATAATCCACACTTGGGCACTTATCTCCAATTGTATAATTTTAAACCATTCATGCCTTGTATCTTTATTTGTCCTAACTTTGTCTCACCTTATGCTTGCGATGTATTGCACAGCTCTTGACACTGTATTCTATGTAACTGTTATCTCTCTATGTTGTCGACCTCCCAGGTCATGCCTGAAATGTATTGCACAGCTCCTGACACTGTATTCTATGTAACTGTTATCTCCCTATGTTGTTGACCCCCCGGGTCGTTCCTGAAAATAGTCACTTTTGTGTCTAGCGCACCTACCCGGTTATCAAAAAATAAATAAATAAATAAATATGCACAGCTGCACTGAGTCCACGCATTTCCTGGCACACACACTGGCCACATAGTTCACTTCTACCTTCCTTCACATTGCTGTGAACTTGACTGCTGTTGTGGTGTGCACTTCCTGGTTGCTATATTCAGAGCTGTCTTGTTCCCAGGCTATGTCTGCACTGCACTCCCAGCCTAGACTGCCCGGCTTCCTTAGCATTCTATATTCAGCAGGTTTAGCATTGGGGCTATCCCTTTTGAATATAGCATGCTATTGAGTCTGGGCTAGTTAGCACGCCGGGCAGTGCTAATTGCTACACCAAGAAAGCAAATTTTGATATAGCATTACGTCCTGGGAATGGGCTAGCTAACACTGACATTTTTCCTTGAGGGCCTTGTTAGTCAGGGATTTGAAAACATTGAGTGCGACTAGTTCTGTGAGCTTAAGGGTGGTTTACAACTTGTTCCAGGCAGCTGAAATAGCATATCTAATTGTTGCTCTACCGTATTGGGTATGGAATTTAGGCTTGTCTAGCAGGATGTAGACATTTTTCCTGAGGGAATAGCAGCTATGTGAGCGGTGACATAGGGATGTAATACAGGACGGGAGATCGTTCACCAGTGCTTTGTATGCCCATGTACAAATATGGGATAGCCTTTTAGGTGTGGGCGACATCCAGCCCACTGCAGAATAGAGGGCACACTGGTGGGTTCTATAAGGGGTATTAGTTATATAGCGGACAGCATGATGATAAAGGATGTCTAACTTGTGCAGACTACAGATTGCACTACTGTTGTATATAAAATCTGCATAGTTGATGGGGGAGAGGAAGGTGGCTTGCATTAGCCTTTTTCTAATGTCAGTCTTGCTTTGAGTTTGTTCGGAAGGGTTTCTATGTGTACTGAAAATGACAGTTTGCTATTGAGCCAGATTCCTAGATGTCTAAATTTATTGACTGTCTCTTGCAGTTCCCTAGGAGGGTTAAGACAGGTGTGGGAATAACTTGAGAAGATGGAAGGGCTGGCGGGTGCAGGGATAGAAAGAACAGTGGAAGAATTCAAGAATGCATGAGACAGATATAAGGCAATTCTAGTGGGGGGGGGTAGGAGGAGGTAGGCTGTTGGTTAACTATGATCTGCAACTTATCCAATGGGTAGGGAAATGGGAAGACTGGGTGGGCAAAGCAGTCCTTATCTGCTGTCAAAGTTTATGTTTCTCTGGCTTAGTTTTTAGCATGTAATAGTAATTCAAAATCTATTAAATTATGTTGCAATTGATCAATGTCAGACTGCAATTCCATGCCGATGTCTGCCAATGCAGGTTTTGATGCGTACAGGACAGTGTCATCAGCAAAGAAATGCAGTTTGGAATTGAGAATATTATCGCTGAGGGAGTTAATGTAGATTGTGAATAATAGTGGTCCTAAAATGGATCCTTGTGGTACACCTCTTGAGAGTGGTAAAGAGGAGATAGATGCCCATCCGCTTTAATACACTAGAGTCTTCCTGTAGATAGCTGGAGAACAAGTTTACTGAATGGGCTGTTAAGCCATGTTGAATGAGCTTAACTAGAAGCAGATCATGGTCAACTGTGTCAAATTAATTACTCGAGCTGAGGAAGACGGCTCCTGTATATTGTTTATTATCTAATGCAGTGACTCAATCATTCATAACTTTAGCTAGAGCTGACACCATGCTGTGGTTTCGCCTAAAGCCTTCTGAAGTGGACTGAACAAGTTTGCACTTCTAAATAGTCCTTTGGGTGTTGATTACCTTCTCCAAGAGTTTAGACAGGATTGGCAGTATGGAAATTGACCTATAATTGTTTAGGTCACACAGGTCACCCGATTTAAACAGAGGTATTATGTGGGCAGTTTTCCAAAGGGTGGGGACTGTTCCAGTGGTAACTGACAAGGTAAACAAAAGTGTTATGGGGCAGTTAGGAAATAGCAACCTGATTTTAGGAACACAGGACCTAAACTATCAGTGCCGGTGCTTTTTTCATATCTAATTTCAGTAGCATATAGTTATAAAATAACAATATGTATAGTAATGGGTAAATAAACAACACTGTACCCTTGAAGCTCAGAAAAAAATATTACCATCTGAAATTCAGCATTATCCTGACCATGCATCCCTTGCAATGTTTGAGGTGGATGTTTGTCCATAAATTATCTGAAGGCAAAACAAATAAAGCAGCCACCATCTCAACAAAGCCATTATACAGGTATTACCTAAAAGCCCAAATATCTAGGTGAAGGAGACAGCATTTACTACTCTCCTTGCCTAAGCTACACCTTGAGCAAATACCTCTAGGTCTGTCATTTCCCTTGAAAATATCCTTTCTTCGGAGTCTGTTTAATATCATACATATCTTTCCTGTTATATGGGGCATCTGCCTAAGGCAGAAAGGCAGGAAAGAAGTATCTTGTCATGCCCCTGTTGCCCCAGTAAAGCCCTCTTGGATAGCTGGAAAAAACTGCAAGCAGGCCCTGGGTACTTGGTGTTTGCTCTCTGAGGTAAAAACAAACAGTCCACTACTGGAAAAATCCACAGACTCACCAGTTGAGCAAAGGCCTCTAAGTCTATCTGCCATTCCCCTGGAGAACATCCCTTCTTCTCAGTCAGTTCAATATCATACACATCTTTCCTGTCAGATTGGGCATTTGCCAAAGGCAGAAAGTGCCTTTCTGCTAAGGACAGAAGTATCTTTGATAACCCTGACTTGATACGTATGTTACTGTGCTGGGATTGCATACAGCCCCATTTCCTTATCCTGAATCTGCAGCCATGAACTGACCTACTCAATAGGTGAGCTCCTCAGCCCCTCAGACTAGAACTGGTGGTTAACACCAATGGATGGGATACCAATACCTGAGTGGGACTCCATGCAACAGGTTTTCCTTCCTCCTCCACCATTTGAGAGAGAACTTGTGATCATCCATTTTCCAGAAGGACATTTTAAATAACCATGCAATGTACTACAGTACCAGATCAGCATAAGACAATTTTTCTTTTTAATTCTTACCTTTCTTATTTCTACCTTGTTTGGCCTTGTGACAGTTTCTGCAATCTGAGACTAGACACCTATGTGAAGCCCAGAGAGGAAACTGCTCTGCTCGGATGCCTTCTGCAGCTCCACTGACAATCCCTGAAGCATCCCCTGCTAATGTCTGCTAACTCACATTTCCAGCCAATTACAGACAGATGGGTTGGACAAATTCCCTGATGTCAGCCCGCTTGCTGGAGGACTTATTCCCCCCTCCCAACACTTAGCCAGGTGAGCTCCTCCCTCAGCAAGTGAAAGGCCAACAAGGCAAGCTTCCTGAAGCCAGTAGCAAAGACCACAGAGGCACTAAATGTTATAGTGTCATTCTCATCAGTCACCTGGTTTTGTATGCTGTATCCCTGGTCTTCACCAGCACTCTAAGACTTGCCATGACGGGCAAGGGGAATGCCTTGCAATAAACACATAGCTGCATAGGTTGGTTAAAGCCCTGCCTCCTTGTAATGCCTGGAAACATCATCAACACGATCATGGAGCAGCATGAAGTACATCTCCTAGCCCCAAGTTAAAGAGCACCCATGCTAACCTGTAATACTGACTTGACCCTCAGGACACAAACCTAGGTCACTAGCATGGCAACTAGCTACCCTAATGCTGTGCTACAGGGCTAATTTCAGACATCTTCATAAGAATATTTAGCTACTCCCAGAATCTGTAGCTGACATAGGACTGTATCCCTTGGCCAGCCACTCATCCTACAATCTAGACCTGCTTATGTATGTCTGGACAACACCTACCAGGTGGATTAAAGGCTGGGCAGGTTGCAAAGAATTATTCTCCCATTCCCACCATGACTCACCAAGCAGAGGACCACATACTCTACTGCTGCTAATACCTACTTCCTTAACTGAGCTCAAAGTATCCAGCTGCCTAGTTTCCTAAGTCCAGCTATCAGTATTAGGGCCTTTGAAAACACTCTTATAGTTGAAGTAAGCCTAAATGGGAGAGCAACTACCAGAAGTAGTGAACTCTTATGGTGAACAGCAGGAATTTCTCATGGGAGATGCAACAAAAACGTGGAGATAAGCCTTCTTCAAGTCCATAAAGCAAAGAATTTTGCCAGGTTGGACTGCCTGCACAATCAAGTGGATGGCCTTTATCAGAAAATAAGGCTGAATTAATTTAAATGCTTTAGGTTGAGTATTGGGCAAAACTCTCCTACCCTTTATGGAACTACAATATCATATAGAGTGAAGTGCACATATTGCTTCTCCTTGGGCCTCTGGAACTGGCCCATATAGCCCCCATGGCACATTATTTAGGTGAAGGGGGTCTTGGTGACTGCCAATGGAGAATAAAAAGCACATGGTCTGCAACCCCAGTCATCCAATAAAGTTGTGGCTTACTCTGTTGTGAACAGAGCTATTATTTCCTTTACTGAAGGATCCACAGTGTGACTCAGCATACTTTCAGAAAGTTTGGCACTTGCATATGATGAAGCCATGGCTGGAACAGGAGTCTCAGGCTTTGAAGGTCTGAAAGAACCATGGAAGAAAACAAGTCAAGCCACAGATGTTTCTGACCTTGGCAAATGACACATTTATCTCGATTCTGGGCTATACAGTCTTTAGACAGGATAGACTAACCAAGAGAGGTGGCAGTTGTGCGCACTACCTTATGGACATCTTACAGGGTTTTGTTATGCCACTGCCCCGCACTGGTGATAACATGCAAGCACTTGCTATTAGAGTGCTCCTTGGTGTGCACAATAGAGCAATTACTGTGCTATCTGTATATATCCTGCCAAGGCAGACGACCCCAGGTTCTGATCCACTCATGGACTGCTTAGAGTCTTAACTCAGAAGTCATATTGGACAGCCAATAGGGTGGCTGCATCAAAAGGGTGCCTGAATTCAAATTGACTCGGAAGACATATAAAAAGGATTAAGAGCTGCTTGCTCATTGTTCCATTTGCAGACCACAGCTGAGGTGGAGCATGGTACAGAATTCATCTGAGAGGGTGCTGAGCTCTTTGGAGAAGACAGGAAGGGCAGCAGTACTAGGAATGGGACCAGCGTAACAGACATACAAGGGAGATATTCAGGTTTGGGATATCTAGTCAGAAGCAGAGGGTTTACTCATCTAATTATTTACTTGTGTACCGGGGGTTTTGCTCATTTGTGCCTAACTCATTAACTCCTGTGGAGGCAGCTTGCTGGTAAATTGTGTTTGCTTCTCAGGACACCAGCTGCAGCAATGGATTGTTTTTTCCTTTTGTCTGGAGGAACAAAGGATTGGGGATAGGGTGGTGCTTGAAGCAGGACGGGGAGCCAACTGTTTCTGGAAGCTGACAGGGTAATCCCACCCCTCCCTCAACCGACCCACCTCAAGGCTCTTACTCCTTATATAGAGAGTGGGACCGTAGGGGGGTACACCATATTACTACCAATCAGGAAGTACCAACCCAGGAAGAGGAGAAGCTACTAGTTTAAGGCTAAACAGGACATAACAAACATGATGGGAGTGGTGCAGTGTAATGGTTGTGTAGCGTCTGTCTTCAGGGAGACATTCTGGAGGCTGCGATGCTGCCCTATCTGCAGGCACCTCTCTGGGTAGAGGGAGGAAGTTACCCGTCTCTGAGCCGAGCTGACCAGGTTACAGGGGGCTTTCATCCCGATTCAGAGGCCACCGAGTCCACAACCTACACCTCAAAGGATGCCTAGGAGGAGGAGTGGCTGGATCATGGTGGGCTCAGGGAGGATGGCGGAGGGGAATCTGAGGCACATCCCCCAACCAGTCCAGCTAACTAACTCCTATGCTGTTTTGGAGGAGCGGGATAGCCCCACAGGTTCACCTGCAGCTGAGACCAGGGAGGATGAGCGGGTCCTCCATGATGGAGGTCAAGGGAAGGGGGGGTTGAAAACCAGAGGAGGCAGAAGCTTCTACTGGGGGGACTCAACTGTCTGGGAAGTTACTTTAGGGAACCTAGCAGGAAGGACAGAGGTCAAGTGCACCCTGGGAAACACGGCATGGAGGGATGGGAAGCGGATCAATAGGATCACAAGGGCAATAGCAAGCAGGGAGGAACTGGGTGTCATCGTCCACCTGGGGATGAATGACGTGGTGGAGCGACAGTGTGGAATACAGGAGTATTTCAGGAAGCTGGGGGGGGGAGAGCTTGAAGCAGGTAGCATAATCCATCTCCTTCTTGGAAGTTCTACCTGTCCACGGCAGGGGGGAGGCTAGGACACTCCGCATCCAGGAATTCAACTCCTGGTTGAAGGAATGGGGTGGAAAGGAGAGGTTCTGGCTTCATGGGGGACTGAGGCGAGCCTGTATAAGGACGACGGCCTGCATCCATCCAGGAAGTGGACCACGATTCTCAGTGACAAGTCTGAATGCTTCAGCAGTGAGCATTTAAAGTGGCTGGGGGGGAGGCTTGGTACCCCCCGAGGGCACATGCAGGAAAATAAATTGACAGCAAGTAAAACTGAAGTTGTCGGTGGGGGGGCAAAGCGATGGAATTGAGACCACACAAGAAAGGTAAATGGGGCTGGGGAAGGAAGCAGGAGGGCAGTAACAGGGGCACATAGCATAATCTAAGATGTACAACATGGAAGGCCATGGTAACTAATGCCCGCAGCCTGGGGAATAAACTCCCAGACCTGGAGGCCTTGATAGTAGAGGCAGACCTGGATATAGTAGCAATAACTGTAACCTGGTACACTGCAAACCATGGGTTGGAAATCAATGTACCGGGTTATACTCCGTTCAGGAGGGATGGTGGAGGGAGTCACCTTATATGTCAGTGAAGATATAAAGACAACAAAGGTACAGGGTAGGCAGGGGGAGGCTGAGGCACTGTGGGTCATCCCTGAACCTGGAAATGGCAGAGCAATACGCACAGAGGTGATATACAGGCCTCCAGGACAGGTGGAGGAAGTGGACAGGGAGCTGATGGATGAAATACATGAGATGGCAATGAAAGGTAGAATTATGCCAATGGGGGGTTTCAATATGCTGGATGTGGACTGTACCACCAAGGCAGCTGCTTCAGCCAGAAGCAGAGGCATTCTAGATTCCCTACAGAGGGCAAGACTCAGGCAGCTTGTGCTTGATCCCACAAGGGAAAGGGCGATTCTGGATCTAGTAATGACCAGCAGAGACAGAAACACGGACGTCTGGGTAGAAAGGCAACTAGGATCCAGCGATCACTACATAGTGTGGTTCAGCATGGGGATAGGGATTCAGTCAAGTCACACTAGGACGAAGATTTTGGATTTCAAAAAGGCAGACTTTGCTGAAATGGGGAGGGGCATCAAGCCCTGGTAAAAAGGGTGATGGGGTGGAAGAGCAGTGGGAGCATCATTAAGGAGCTACAGTGGAAGTGACAAACCAATGCATCAGACTGGTATCCAAAGGCAAGAGAAGGAGAAAGCCACTATGGTTCTTGAAAGAGGTGGCAGACAAAGTAAGGGCTAAAAGGACAGGGTTCAGGAAATATAAGGAGGCCCAAAGGGAGGAGGATAGGGAGGTTACCTAGAGTGTCTAAGGGAAGCAGGGAGGGCGGTAAGGAGAGCAAAGGTGTGGAATGAAGGAGTAGCACAGACAGTAAAGAAAGGGGACAAGACATTCTATGGGTACATCAGTGAAAGAAGGAAAACCGGAGGGGGGAAGGGAGTGTAAGGCTCAAAGGGGAGGAAGGGGAGTGCAAGGAGGGAGACATGGATAAGGCAGAAATACTGCATAAATACTTCTGTTCAGTATTCATGGAAGAGGGGGAAGGACAAGGATCACTGCCAAGTAACTGATCCCAAGGGGGGTCCATTCACAGGGGCAAAAAGAAATAAGGCCATAAAAAAATGGAGGGTAATGAGTACCAATGCCCATAGTCTAGGTAAAACGCTCCCCAAAATTTATTTTTATTTATTTAGTTTTTGTTGACCGGGTAAGTGCACTAGACAAATCCTGCCTATTTTCAGGCACGACCCGGGGGAAGGGGATATAGATGAATGCCAACTGACCTGAACCAGATTAAGCTGTTGGTGGTATTTTAGTGAATGAGGAAATTTGGCTAGGACACCGGGAAATTCCCCACTCTTTCGATAAGTGCCATGAGATCTTTAACATCCACCTGAACTACCACCAATCCAGGCAGATGGGACCTCAGTTTAACGCCTCATCTGAAAGACGGCACTGGAAGTGCAGCACCCTCATGCTGCACTGCAGTGTCAGTACTGGATATTAAACCTGGCGCCAGATGTGGGAACTGAACCCACAGCCCTCTGATCTCCCGGCCTCAGAGGCGAGTGTGCTACCTACTGAGCCACTGACACTGACTGTCATGGTAGTCCTGATGGAAGAGGGATGCCTGGATATCGTGGCAGTCACAGAAACATGGTACACAGAGAACCATGACTGGGATGTCAACATACCAGGGTACACAATCTACAGGAGGGACAAGGAGGAGGAGGAGGAGGAGCTCTCTATTTAAGGGAAAGGATCAAAGCAACAGAACTAAAGGGTGAAAAGGGAGGAGGAGGCACCGTGGGTATCCCTGGAGCCTGGAAATGGCACCACAATCCGCACAGGGGTTGTATACAGACCCCCGTCTCAGGGGGAGGAAATGGACAGGGAAATGATAGAAGACATCCTTAGGATAGCAGAGAAAGGGGAGATATTGCTGATGGGGACCTGAATATGCAGGTGTTAACTGGAGCACCTTTGCTGCAGCCACATCCAAGAGCAGGGCCATTCTCGATGCCCTGCAGAAGGCATGCCTCAGACAGCTAGTTTTGGAACCCACTCGGGAAGGAGCAATCTTAGAACTGGTACTCTCAAATGGGGACAGAGAGAGGATCTCAGATCTAGAAGTGGGTAGCCATCTGGGAACATGCAACCACCAAACAGTGTGGTTCACAATAAACTTAGCTGTAGAGACAAGCCATACAAAAGTGAAGGTACTGGACTTCAGGAGGGCTGATTTTGTCAAAATGGGAGAGTGCTTCAGAAGCAGTAGCAAATTGGAAAGAAGGTGGGGGTGGAGCAACAATGGAGAAACATCAAAACCACCATCACAGAGGCAACAAGCCTTTGTGTGAAGCAATTAAACAAATCAAAATGAAAGAAACAACCACTATGGTTCTCAAAAGAAGTGGCGGGGAAGGTTAGGGAGAAAAAGATAGCATTCAGGAAGTATAGGGAAACACAGAAGGAGCAGGACAGAGAACTGTACCAGTTAAAGCAGAAGGAAGCGGGGAAGGCAGTCAGAATAACAAAGGCCCAAACTGAAGAAAAGATAGCCAACTCGGTTAAGAAAGGGGCTAAACCTTTTATAGGTACATTAGGGAGCAAAGAAAGACCAAGGCAGAGATACTGAGGCTGAATAAAGAGGAACGTGGTTGGGCAGAGAGCAACAGTGAAACAGGGATACTGAACGAATACTTCTGCTCAGTATTCACTTTTTTTTTTTTTAACTTTATGTTTATTAATTTTCTGTTTTGGCAGACAATCAATCTACATGTTCTTGTACAAGGTATAAGTAAAAGTTTACACCACATGGTTGAAAATCACAAATGAAAACCCTCTTGCAGTCTGGTACAGAAGGGGGGGGGGTTAAGTCCCAGAAAATAAGTTCCATTATTAAGTCCATGAATGTATTGAAAGTTGCCGGCCTCTTCAATGGTGAAGATGTATCCTCTAGGTAGAATCAAAAAGGAAGAACTAAACACAATCTAAAGATTGCTATTTCAACCTTGTATAATTAGGTAGAACTCATAAAGTAATAACTCGATTCCACTCAGATCCCTCCACCCCTGTAGAAACATCAATATAATCCAGCATACAGTTGAAATTCATTTAAAATTTACTTATTTTAAATAGTAGGCAGTAATGATTTATAGCACACAAACCAGAACATTTTATAACTGAACAAGTATTTTAATGAGTCTAATAGTATAAACTCAGGCTCAATCCTCCCTGCATCTCGACTGGTGGAGAAAACATCTAAGGACCAAAGAAATGGCAGGGAATCCCACTTACATCGAACTAGCTAGTAAAACAAACAGGAAAGGCCTCTCTGTAATCCCCTCGATTAAACGAACCTCCGTAAAATACTCACTGAAAACCACAGTGCCATATAGAGTCCGATGGTAGTCAAAAAGTTCCAAGTATGAGAGAAACAGTAAAGGACAATCCCGACCTGTTGCAAATGTAAGCTCCAAGGTATCTGCTCAATCATCCTCTGTTTCAGAGCTCTGCGAATTGGTAGGTTCCCTCCTAGCTGCAAATTCGGTTTCCACCTTCTCCGTCCATCTGCCAGCATCCTGAGGGGTGGAAAAGTGCCATGTTTTCCCTCAGTAGATCACCCGCAATCATGCTGGAAGTAGAAATGAATGGATAATTCTGAGTGCCCACAGCTTGTGCCTTACAGCATTGAAGGCCTTCCTTCTAGCACGGGTCTGGAAGGAGAGGTCGGGATATAATTTAGCATCCATTCCACCAACCTCTAAAGGATACGCTGCTCTCGCTGCCAGTAGGACCCGATTTCGGATCTCTGAGCCGGAAGACCTCAGTAAGATGGTACGTGGTTGACTAGGAGAGGAAGGACGAACCCTCGGGTTCACTCTATATGCCTTAGTAAGTGCTGCCCAGGAAAACTCCTCCGATAAACTGAGACTTCCCTTCAGCCAGTCTAAAAGATATGGCAGCAAGTTCGGCCCTTCCACACCTTCGGGAAGCCTCACAATATGAATATTACCAGCTCTGATTTCATTTTCCAGTGACTCAAGGTGGCCCCGAAGCTGTCCATTTTCCCTTGTAATGGTAGCCACGGTCGACACCACCTTCTTATCCATGTCTGCTAAGGAGCCAGTAAGTTTTACAATTGCAGCATTGTGTTTCTCCAATTTTGTTAACGTTTTTTTCAATTTTGGAATCCATGGCCCGCATGGATTCCAGTACAGTGTGACATTGAGGATCCGATGAACGATTCTCTTTGCCAGCAATACTTCCATCTGAGGCTTTTTCGGCCTTGCTGTTGGAGAGTGGAGGATCTTTATGTTGTCCCGGTTGCTGCGTTTTAGTTCTGCCCATCTCAAGTAAGATATCGTTCGATTCAGTATAGTTTGCTTAGTATAGATAGGCTATTGGATTCTCTAGAAAAGATGTGAAAATGTTGCTTTAACTTGTTTTTCTGCCACATGGAGGAGAGAGTGAAAAGAATGCATCCAACCTGGAAGATAGCTCTCTGGCGCCCCCCTCTGCTCAGTATTCACAATGGAAGAGCAGGGGGTGATACCTAATCCAGTCAATAGAAGCACTCTGGATAGAGGGGTTGATATTAGTTCTTTCACTGAAGAAAGGGTTCTGAAAGAACTCCTAAAACTGAAAATGGACAAAGCAATGGGGCTGATGGGATTCACCCCAGAATTCTAAAAGAACCAAGGGAAGAACTAGCAACACCATTGACTACCCTCTTTAACAAATCATGGGAAGATGGTGTGGTACCTGAGGGCAGAAGGAGGAC
This sequence comes from Neoceratodus forsteri, assembly GCA_016271365.2. Classification (NCBI taxonomy): domain Eukaryota; kingdom Metazoa; phylum Chordata; order Ceratodontiformes; family Ceratodontidae; genus Neoceratodus; species Neoceratodus forsteri. The sequence goes on from CM057455.1 coordinate 494,999,648, forward strand.
AGATGTGATTCCCCTTCACAAAAGTGGGAGCAAGACAGTGGCAGGAAACTACAGACCTGTCAGTTTGACCTCAGTGGTACAGAAAATGATGGAATCACTTTTGAAGGAAAGAACTGTTGAGTACCTAGAGGCCAGTGGGGCACAGGACCCAAGACAGCATGGATTCACAGCAGGAAGGTCATGTCAGACAAATCTAATTGATTTCTTTGACTGGGTGACCAAAGTAGTAGACCAAGGAGGGGCTGTGGACATGGCCTACCTAGACTTTAGCAAGACATTTGACACAGTCCCGCACAAAAGATTAATAAACAAATTAGCCAGCCTGGGAGTGGGTCCCAGGGTGGTAGCCTGGGTAAAACACTGGCTGCACAACAGGACACAGAGGGTAACAGTAAATTGAGTCCATTCTGAAGAAAGGGGGGTTATTAGTGGGGTACCACAGGGTTCAGTGCTGGGGCCGGTCCTTTTTAATGTCTTTATAAGTGACATTGCAGAGGGACTGGAAGGAAAAGTATGTCTCTTTGCAGATGACACAAAGATCTGCAACAGGGTTGATACACAAGGTGGGGTGGAAAGGATGAAAAGGGACTTGGCAAGGTTGGAGGACTGGTCAAATGTATGGCAGCTTAGATTCAACGCAAAGAAGTGCAAAGTAATGCACCTGGGAAACAAAAACCCAGGGGAGGAGAACACAATGGGGGGGTGAGATACTGACAACAACAAGAAAGGGGCCTTGGGGTAGTCATATCAGATGACCTAAAGGTGGCCCAGCAATGTGAGAAGGCAGTAAGGAGGACTGGGGGGATACTGGGATGCAGAGGGAGAGGCATCACCAGTAGAACACAGGAAGTTGTTGGCCTTCTGTACAGACAGTTGGTCAGACCACATCTGGAGTACTGTGTACAGTTCTGGAGACCCCATCTCTGCAAAGACATAGACATGGTGGAGGCTGTCCAGAGGAGGGTAACCAAAATGGTGCAGGGTCTGCACCAGAAGACATATGAAGAAAGACTAAAGGAGCTTAAGATGTATAGCCTCGAGGAAAGGCAGGAGAGTGGGGACATGATAGAAACTTTCAAATACGTCAAGTGAATCAACAAAGTCCAAAAGAGTAGCATCTTTCAGAAAAAGAGATGTGCAAGAACAAGGGGGCACAATTTGAAGATAGAGGGAGGATGGCTCAGAGGTAATGTGAAGAAGTATTTCTTCACAGAGAGGGTTGTAGATGCATGGAGCAGCCTTCCTGAGGAGGTTGTAGGTCAAAAACAGTGGAGAAATTCAAGAATGCATGGAACAGACATACGACAATTCTAGTGGGGGTAGGAGGAAGTAGACTGTTGGCTAACTAGGATCTGCAGCTTATTCGTTAGGTAGGGAAATGGTCAGACTAGGTGGGCCAAGAGGTCCTTATCTGCCATCAGATTCAGATTCTATGGGTCCTGCAGTAGCTCACTAAATTGAAGGTGGACAAAATGATGGGGCCAGATGGCATACACCCGAGGATATTAAGGGAGCTGCGAAGAGAGCTAGCAGAACTTCTGGCAGCCATGTTCACGGAGTCACAACACAGGAGTGGTGCCAGAGGATTGGAGGAGGGCACATGTAGTCCCTCTGCACAAATCTGGCAGTAGGGAGGAGGCTGGGAACTATAGGCTGGCCAGCCTCACCTCAGTAGTGGACAAGATCATGGAAGCACTGCTTAAAGAAAGGATAGTGGGACATCTAGAAGCCATCAGTGCCCAGGACCCTAGGCAGCATGGATTCACAGCAGGTAGATAAAGTCAGACGAATCTGATAGATTTCTTTGACTAGGTGACGAAAGAAGTAAATCGGGGAGGGGGGGCATGGACGTCACCTACCTCGATTTCAGCAAAGCCTTCGGCACGTCCCACATAAGAGGCTGGTTAACAAGATGGGTAGTCTGGGCATGGGAAACAAGCTGGTAAACTGGGTTAGGAACTGGTTAACAGACAGGAAGCAGAGGGTGGTGTTAAATGGGGTACAATCTAGGGAGATGGGGTAACCAGCGGGGTACCTCAGGGATCAGTCCTAGGGCCAGCCCTGTTCAATGTCTTCACTAGTGACATTGCGGAGGGGCTGGAAGGAATGGTCTGCTTGTTTGCAGATGACACCAAGATCTGTAACAGGGTGGATACTCCAGAAGGGGTGGAGAGAGAGAGAACGAGAAAGGATCTGGGGAAGCTTGAGAAATGGTCTGAGGAGTGGCAACTGAGGTTTAATTCAAAGAAATTATACACTTAGGGCATAGAAACCCTGGGAAGAACTACAGGATGGGGAGTGGGGGTTGCTGGCAGTCACCAAGGAAGAAAGGGACCTGGGGATCAGATGACCTGAAAATGTCAAAGCAGAGTACAAAGGCAGCAGGGAGGGCCAGTGGCATGCTGGGGTGCACAGGCAGGGTTATCATCTGCAGAAGGCGGGAGGTAGTGATGCCATTATATAAAACCCTGGTCAGGCCTCGCCTGAAGTACTGTGTGCAGTTCTGGAGGCTGCACCTTTGTAGGGACATTAACAGGCTGGAGACGGTAGAGAGAAGGGCGACTAAGATGGTACAGGGCTTACACCACAAAACCTATGAGCAAGATTAAGGGACCTCAATATGTACTCGGAGGAGAGAGGGGACATGACAGAAACATTCAAGTACCTCAAGGGCACAAACAAGGTGCAGGAGGGAGACATCTTCCATTACAGGAGGAGTACAAGAATGAGGGGGCATGACATGAAATTGGAAGGGGGCAGATTAAGAGGGAATGTGAGGAAGTTTTCCTTCACAGAGAGGGTAGTGGACACATGGAATGGTCTGCCACAAGAGGTGGTGGGAGCGAGCACTGTGGTTGGATTTAAACATGCATGGGACAGGTATAGGGGAACCACAGAGGTAAAGCAGAGGGAGGGTCAGAAGCTGTAATCAAGTACAGGGCTTACAAGCATACTGGATGGGCCTAGCAGTCCGTATGTGCCGGCAATTTCTATGTTTCTATGATGCAGCACCCCCCCCAAGGGAGAAGAACTGTCTTGGGGACATTCAATCCTTCCTCTTCCAGCTGACCCCTGAGCAACCAGAGTTTGTTTCTGAATCCACGTCACCGTCATAGCTAGCAGGCCACCCCACTAAGTATTATTTTAACTGTAACCCTGGTGCTGGGTATCTAAGGGCTGCACTACCCCTGCCTTGGCTGGCCACACCAAGGTTGAGGGACCTAGGTTCCTATTTTAACTTTAAACTGGTTGTTTCCTAAAAAGTAACATAAATGCGCAGTGCCTCCACCCAGAGTATACCTTTAGGTAGGCTAGAATAAAACCTGGTATAACTCTCTGGGATGCTGTACCCACCCACATTATCATATAGCCACTACAAGCATGACCCAATAAACAATTCCCCACATTTCAAACATTTGGTAATTATTGACACTCTCTAATAATATGCTCACGCGCCAAGATTTATGCAAAAACAGCAAACAACAATTTATTTACATGGGGTGAGGGTTAGGATGGTGTAGTTGGAAGCAGGGGTCAGCTATTTACAATTGATTGGATTGGTTTAGATGGATATTAGAAGAATCATTTACATTTTAAATTTAGACATTAAGCACAGTGGCCACCCATCAACCTTCTGAGGTAGTTAGTATAGTTGATCTGGCTATCTAGCTAGCTGCTTTAGGCATTTAGATAACACATGCCCCATGTCCACACTGGTACCAGTTCCAGAAAGTATTAAAACCCCGCAGTTCTAATACCTTTATCTTGGTACCCAGTACTAAAGTCTTAAAGGTGCAGGCCTGTTATACTGTATGGTGCAGCTGTGCTGCTCAGCAGAGTTGGGGCCCATGAAGAAAAAAACAGATTGAATCTTGACTTTGATAATTATCTTTACAGACTCTGTAAGAAGGTTACTCCCTTGCTTAGTTAGCTGGGGTCTTACACCACTGGCGCTAGGCAACAACTTGCAATGACTATTTACATGTCCCTCCAGATTGAACAGGGCATGGACCCAGCATACTTACGGTTTGGTAGTCATCATAGACAAGTCGAAATTAGTTTGTACAAGGTAGATTCAGGGGATTGCAACATGTGGGCTCTGCTTTATTTATTTACTTATTTAAATTTCGGAATTACAATCCTTTGAGTCGAAGACTCCTTTGCAAAGGCTCCATGTCAGTCAGTACACAACAGAACATTACATCAGTATATACTGTACATAGTTTTCAAAACAGAACATTATATTTTGACAAATTGTACATAAAATCACAGTACTTTGATTGATTACCATCTCAAGGGTTGTTAGAGGACCCTGGGTCATCAAGGTGTGTTGGGACAGATTAACGATTCAGAGGGACTTTACCCAAGCCCTGTGTTGAGGTATAAATCCCGCAAGGTTGTAGGCCTTGTTGTGCAGTTATGAAATAAATGAGTTTTTATCACATTCAGCCTAGGGAGGACTGTTGGTAATAGCCACAGGTTTCTGAGTCTAGAAAAAGTCTCTTGAGTCCAGTTTTGAATTGGCCAAGACTAGGGTCCAGTGAGATGGAGATGGTAGGTTGTTAAGCCAGAGGGGAGCACGATAACAGAAGAACCTTTGCCCTAGTGAGGTCCTATAGTGGGGGACTATGAGGGAGGTGCTTGCCTGGCGCCTAGGGGTACACCTAAGGGGGGCTGGTTGGATGAGTGGGTGTAGACCATTAGGTGTAAGCTTCATAAGTATCTTTTTGGCTTGCAGGCAAGTATGGTATTTTAGTCCCTATTCAAAGGTCAGCCAGTCTGCTAGCTTATAAAGCACGCATTTATGGGCTAGTCTTTCACTGCTTGTGACCAGTCTGCAGGCTTTGTTGAGGGCTAGACTGATGCAGTTAAGGGCTGTTTGGTCAGCAGCACCATAAATTATTATCCCATAATCGACCAACGAAAGGACTGAGCAGGTAACAGCCAGCCGTAGGCCTGGGGGAGGGGGGGGAAGGCAGTGTTTATGTCTGTATAGAATCCCTAGTCAGGTGTTGACAGAGGAGGAGAGGTGTTTAATGTGGATGTGGTTGGTGAGGGATGTGTCCAGTGTGATACCTAGATATTTGAAATGTGGGACCTGTTCAATGCAGATGCCGCCAATTTGAGATAGATAGCAGGGAGTTACTGAGGGGGTTTTGGCGGTGAGCAAATATCATAGATTTCGTCTTGTTGTAGTTCAGTATTAGTCGATGGTCGGTGAACCAGTATTCTAGTTCTCTAAAACAGCCTTGAAGGGCGTTTTGGAGAGAGTTTGGGTTGGTGTGTTTCCAGTATAGTACGGCATCATCTGCATAGAGCAATAGTTTTCCACTGCAGGCCTGAGGGAGGGAGTTTAGAAAGACAGTGAATAGTAGTCGGCCAAGTATCAACCCTTGAGGGACACCCGCTAAAACTGGTTGCTTGGAGGAGAGAGTGTTGCTAATTTTGACTTGCTGTGTCCTGTCTGTGAGATAGTTTTTGAACCAGGAGATAGCTTCAAGCGCCAAAATGGAGGAGGCGAGAGAGTGGAGAAGTAGTTCATTATTGACAGTGTCAAATGCTTTCGTCAGATCAACATAGATAGCCCCTGCTATTGACCCCTGTTCTAGTGCTTCATGAATGTATGATGTAAATTCAAGTAGGGTTGTGGTGATGCTGTGTCCCGTTCTGAAACCATGTTGTTCATGGCAAAGCAGGTTGTGTTTGTCCAGATATTTGGTGAGCTGGTCTGACACAATTTTTTCCAGAGCTTTTGAGGGGGGGGGCGGGGGATAGTAATGGGTCTAAAGTTACCAGGGGTGTTTGGATCCCCATTCTTTAGGATTGGTGTGATAATTCCCCTTTTCCAGAGAGCAGGGATTTGACCTAGGTGCAGTGAGCAGTTGAGTAGTTTGATGAGGTGAGGCAGGGTCTCATCAAGGGTGAGCCGGAGAATTTTGAGGTCTCGGGAGTAGCTGCTGTAGCGCGAGTTGTGTAGGGCTTTAGAGAGGTAGCGTTTAGCCTCTTTGCAGGAGATGGTTCTCAGCCAGAAGGGAGGGGGTATAGAGGTAGGAGGGTGACAGAGGAGCGGCTGGTGATGGGGTCAAAGAAGTTTTGTGGGAGGATGTGACTAAGGTCAGAGAAGGAGGTGTTTAGGGCACTGGATATGGAGGAAGGGTCATGAGAGAGGGTTCCCTTGATTTGTAGTTGTGTTGGGTTAGTGGAGATGGCTTTTCCACAGAGTTCCTTCACACTGTTTCAGAAATTTTTCCCAGAGTCCCATGTGGAGGTGAAAGCTTGCTTATAGTAAGTTGCCTTAGCTAGCCGAATAGCCCAAGTGCATCTATTTCTTACCTCTCTGTAAAGTTGCCTATCTTGAGGAAGCTGGGAGTTCAGGGCCCTATGCCAAAGGTTATCTCTGTGGTGCATCAGTTTAAGGAGGGTCTGCGTGATCCATGGGGTATCCCTGGTTTTTATGATCGGTTTTGTGAAGGGGGCAAATATGTTGCAGGCAGTGTTGAAGGTGGTAATAAATGAGGTGAGCGCATCATCCACCATCTGTGCATTATGGACTGGTGACCAGTCACAGGCGGAGAGATACATTTTGAGGCGAGAGAGGGCACCTTTTTTGAGGTGCCTTTGGATGGAAATTTTAGGTCGGCTGTGAGAGTTTTTATTTGTCCACCAGCAGGAGACAGGAGAGAGGTCACTTAGCACGTCGGGAAACACTTTAACTTTGGAGAGGTGGTTCGGGAGGTTTGTAAAGATAAGGTCAATAAGTGTGGAGGACCCTGATCTAGGATCATGTCTAGTGGGTGACTGAACTACCTGGGCAAGGTCGTAGGCTTGGACAGTGTCCTTGAAGGTAGTTGACGCAGGGGACAGCCAATTCACATTATAGCCACCCATAATAATCAGTTCACTCTTGGGGGGAGATATGTGATGCTGGACAGGATAGAATCAAAGCCGTGTTTCTGGTTCGAAGGGGGGATGTAGACTGCCATAATGTATAGCGGTTTACCAGGAGTGCCAAGGGTAATTCTGATAGTTATGGCTTGGGCTCCATGCTCAGGCGAGGGAAGGGGGACTAAGAGGGGTTGCAGACACATTCTGGCATAGATGGCACAACCCCCTTCCCTCTTGCCTGTCCTATCAGCTCTGAAGATGGAGTAGTTACTAAGGGAGACAGAGGCATCTGGGATATTTTTAGAGAGCTAGGTTTCAGCTAAGGCCAGGATGTCAGGGGAGTGCTGGGCGATCCATCCTTGGAGCGGAGTTAGCTTTTTAGGTAGACTACAGATGTTAAGGGAAGCCAGTAGTAGGCCACCATGCTTGCGCTCCTTGGGGATACTAGTTACGGGAGGACCTGGATTGGGATGTACATTCCCTGAGATAAGCAGGAGGAGGAGGACAGCTTTCTGGAGAGCAGCTTTCTGGAACAATTTGGATACAGTGCAACGGAAACGTGGATAAGTGGGTATTTTGATACTGAGATGTGGGCAAAGGCTTGCAGCCAGGGACCCTCTTACTAACTGCAGGATCTTGCAGCGTTTGCAAGTGGAAAGCATCTCTAGCTTCTTTAAAAGTGCCACTCCTTTGGGCCGAAAATCATCTTTTGAAACAGACCAGGCCGGGACCACAGCTGGCATGCTTCAGACCCCGTCTAGGCTATGCCCCTTAGGGGGAAGCGCATACAGCAGTGCCCTAGGTGGCACATTACCAGGCTGCCTCCCAAGGCAGTCTGAATTTGCTCTGTTGCATTCAGCACATTTATGTTGGTACATTTATATTTACTTTAAATGGTCACAGTCACTTCAACCATGTGCCAGCATGGCCACCATGGTTCTTTTAGCTACAGACTTTCACAAGATGGGTACTTGTTCCCTAAGGCTATGGTGACCCAGATTCTCACAGCCCATGCAAGACAAATACTTTTCATTAATGCACTTAAACACAGACAAAGCTTGAGGCACAGCTCCCCACCATTTAGCATACTTGACTTGGTAGTTCAACTGGTCCATGTTGCTTTTCTCAAGCTTAAATCACAGATCTGTCCCTTGTGGCTTTGCTGGTGTTTGCAGCTTCAACTTGGACATTCAGACACATGAAACAAAGTCCCTCTTGGCTTTCGCTGGCATTTGCAGCTCCCAAATGGACAGAAAGACATTTACTGACCCTCCCAGGCACTGTTAGGTAAACTCCACGTGACTAGGAAACCCCCTTCCAGTCCTGCAGGTACATCATACAGTAACAATTCAGCATATTCACAGACAGATTATTGAACCCTCTCTTGGTCGCTTGAAATCAAATGTCCACCCATTTCTGGTGTGCTGGTTAAAAGTGCAGTGCAGACAGAGTCCCAACTTAGGCTGTCTGGGCTTCTCTGCCCAACACAGATCTCTCAAATCAGCTTACACTTGTAATTAGAGGCTTACTCACTCAGACAGATTCAAAACTTTCCTTTTCTGGAAGTCACAGATTTCTTCAGCACTCTCACTGCTGAGGCAGAAGCATTTCTTGCAGCTTTCTCACAACTGTAAGTGGATGCTGGCTTCTTTTCCACATTTTCCTAATGTGGGAAGGAACTGCTAGCCCTGGAGGAAAATCTCTGGCAACCCCTAGGCTAATGCCTTTTGTTGCTGACAGCCACTCTTTCTCTCTGGCAGAGGCAGAATCCCCCCAACCTGTGGAGGGGCTTTCACTGAACACACTAGGCCCACTTTGTTTAGCTGGGGCTGAGCCCCCATGCGGAGGGACTCCTCTTTCAACTGAACTCAGCCTGAAAATCCCTGGGTTTTATGGAGTCCTTCTGGGGCTCTCGATTGGTTGAGTTCATTTGTGTGTCTGAAAACAATTGACTAAATTCACTTGTCAATTCCAAAAATTAATATTCATTAGCTTCCTTCGATGCTCAATAGGCTCCCTGTTTTGGCACCTGAATTTAGTCCCCGCACTTTCCCCACAAGCCTTTTTCAAAGTCACATAAGCCTCTGGCATTGTCCCAACAATCTTTGCTCTGAAATCCTGACTTTCCAATTGGCTGCTGCACTGCAGAAATGGCTGCTAGTATACACAGTCCCCATGCAGTCCACTAATATCTGCAACATTCAAGTTCTGGTACAGCCAGGAAAAATATTTAATTTATTTTATTGCCCCTTGATTCACTAGTCCCTTCTGTGCCCTCTTAAACGCTGCCTTTGTTGAGCACCTCACTGTAGTCCTTAGCCTGTTGCTACTGCTGTAACACAGTGCCCTAGGCAGCAGATAGGCAACTCACAAGAGTCCCAAATTTCAGTCTGGTGCAGCCAGTATATTTGCTTTATCATTATTTACCCACAGTTTCCTATCCCCTTTTGTTACCCTGATGAGCACTCACAAAAATGTACCTTTATTTACATTTCTTTCTTTCTTTGGTGCCTGTTGCTAGCGCCTGTATTTTACCAGCCATTGTGCTAGGATAGGCAGCTCATTAATATTTATGAGCTCCTCTTATTTATTCAGGAGCCCCATGCTGGCGCTTGTAGCGCTCTTCATTTACAATAATTTAAGTGGATTCCCTTGCGCTTGCCAAGAGTCTCTGGTCCTCTTACCTGCCTTTAGGGACCCAGACAATGCAAGGGGCAACCACTTTCCACCGCAGATTGTGGCCAGAGCACGGGGAGTGCCTTCTTGTGCGCAAATGGGCAGACTAGGTAGGCCAAGCGGTCCTTATCTACCATCAAATTCTATGTTTCTAAGCCGCCCGTGGTGAAGAAGAAGTGGGAAAAGGCGGCGGCTCTGCAGCACCTTTACCAACCCACCAAGGGCTGACTTTAGGTACATGGGCTGTAAAGGGCCTTTGGGCACTCATCTGAACCTGGGCCAGTGGCGGTGAAGATCAGGGACAACTCGGGGGATCCCGCAGGCACCAGGAGGCAATCAGGAGAAGTGAGCAATAAGGTAAGCCCCCATTTGGGGTGGGGTGGGGGTGTTACATAACTTTAAAATTTTTACTTCTGAGTATAATCTCCTGTCCCTCTGCTTAAACTTTTTATGTATTCCCACTTACTTCTTCAAGGCAGGGCAAGCCTTAAGAATAGGTGAACTAGGTAGTCGCTTACAGTACCCACCTGTAAGAGGTGCTGACACAGCTGACCCACAGCCCTGTTTGAGTCCATCGCTTCACTGCTCCTCTTCCTCTCCACAAGCATGTCCCAGCACACTCTGTCACACAGGATCTCTGCCCTACTCACCATGTGCTCTGCTTGTTGATATGGCTGTTGACACACTGCTTGGGAAGGTTATGCACAAAGATACAGTGTGTGGCCTACAGTACATTACAAGCATGCCTGGTCCTTCTTTTCCAGTGGCAGTTGCTACAGGATAGTTATGTTACCAATCCGCAGTGACTGGTGAGTGACAGATGGTCACTTCTAAAAGCTGGCTGCGCCTCATACCCCATTACCAAGAGACGTACGGAGACAGACAGACCAACACAGCAATCCCAGGCAGAACCGACACAAGTGATGACTAAGTGCCCTGACCCAACCTTACCACCATGGCTAGAGACAAAGGAAAGGGCATGGGGTGACGTTTCAACCAGCTGGATTACTGCATACCCTATCCTGTGATGGGGAGCGAGGGCTTGTTGTAAATTAATTTTTAAGAGCTGTTGGAGGGCTATCTTGGAACTGCCTCGACCCCATTATAAATAAATTACAGTACTGCTTGAATTTGTGGAACAAGGAGAGGAGAGGGCTCATTTGCAGGGATCGAAATCTGGAGTCATAATTACCTGAACTATTTTGCGTGGGGGACCTTGCAGGGTCAAAACCTGGAGTCACATTAACCAAACTGTTTTATGGGCGAGGAGAGTTAAAATCTAGTGGGGAGGAAGAGTTACAAATGCTTTTCCTGTGGGGGGGACGGACACATACACCATTTTCAAGCTCATCTAGGGACTCCACATATCTTAAGGCCAGCCCCACTTCAAGGAACAAAATGAATTATCCTTGGGGTAATAAGTGACACCTGGTAGTGGCATTTCTCATCCCAGAAGTAAGTGCCACCTGGTAGTGTTCATTTATTTTCAAAAGTACCCTCCTGCAGTCTCACAACGTACATCAGCTTCTCCAGCTGATAAATGTTATTCACTATATTCCCACCATTCCACCCTGGGTAGAGAGAACTTTTAACTACTTTCTACTAATACATTTCTTTGCTGTAAAGTCCAGAAAACAGATATTTTTGAACAATACATGCATATGCAGTCAGTTTGCTCTGCCAAGATAGTTTAACCTCAATGGGGCCTTTAGGTTGGTTAAATGTTAATTAAACTTTGTGAAACCATAACACAGCTAAAAAATGCACATCTACAGGGGTTCAGCCTAGAAAAATGCTGCGTTTATTTGGTCCAAGATGGTTAGGGCTCTGTGCAGGTGTGCTCTCAAATGTTACAGTAGAGAATTATTTGAAGAGGTCAACTCTGGTAAGATTTCAAATCAGAATGCATCATTTTTTAAAAGTGTTCTCACATTTCTCTCCTTGTCTTTATGGTTTCTTTGCCTTTTCAACCAAAATGCCTTTTCACTTTACTGTTATTAGGTTCTCCTTCACTGTAGGCATTCATTTTCTTCTAAGTCTTTGTGCCCTTTATCTTCTATTCTTCCTCTCAGTTCATGTTTTTTGCCTACCTCTCTTCTATATACATCCATATGCTGGCCACATTAGTGGCCATTACTGAGTCAGGGTGCATATGCAGCCAAGACTGGGACATGGCCATACCAGGCTATGCTCAGTTCAGGAAGGACAGAGTTGGGAGAAAGTGAGGAGGGGTTGTGCTATAGGTAAGGAAGGGTATGAAAATAACAGAACTGCAAGGTAGCAGGGGACAGGTGGGATTGGAGGTACTGTGGTTCACCGTGGAAACACAAACCGGAGCCACTATTCATACTGGAGTGATATACAAACCTCCAACACAGGGAGAGGAACTGGATAAAGCAATGAGGGAAGCCATCAACACAATGGTAGAAAAACAGGGGGTGCTGCTGGTGGGGAACTTCAGTATGCTGGATGTAGACTGGAGCTTCCCAGCCATGGCCTCAGCTAGAAGCAGGGACATCCTAGACTCTCTACAAGTGGCGTTTCTCAGGCAACTAGTCAGGGAATCCGCTTGTGAGGAGGTAATACTGTACCAGGTGCTCACTAACAGGGACAGTGTTGCAGGAGTCAAGGTGGAAGGCCACATGGGGACCAGCAATCACTGTACAGTGTAATTCAACATAAGGACAACAGCAGAAGTAAACCACACAAGGATGAAGGTCCTGGACTCTGGAAGGGTAGATTTTAAAAAAATTAGTGAATGCCTCAGAGATGGCCTAGCAGGGTAGGATGGCTGGGTGGAATGGAGGACCAGTGAGCCAAGTTAAGATACAGCATAGTGAAGGCAACAAAACTCTGTGTAAAAAAAGTGAGCAAAAACATGAGAAAAGGGGATCGCTATGGTTTTTAAAGGAAGTGACTGAAGGTAAAGGCTAAAAGGGTAGCATTCAGGAGGTACATAGTAAATGGAGTCCACTCTGAAGAAAGGGGGGTTACTAGTGGGGTGTCGCAGAGTTCAGTATTAGGACCGGTCCTCTTCAATGTCTTTATAAGTGACATTGCAGAGGGTCTGGAAGGAAAAGTATGTCTCTTTGCAGATGACACAAAGATCTGCAACAGAGTTGATGCACAAGGTGGGGTGGAAAGGAGGAGAAGAGACTTGGCAAGGTTAGAGGAATGGTCAAATGTATGGCAGCTTAGATTTAATGCTAAGGAGTGCAAGGTAATGCACCTGGGAAACAAAAACTCAGGGGAAGAGTACACAATGGGGGGTGAGATACTAACAACAACAAAAATGGAAAGGGACCTGGGGGTAGTCATATCAGATTACTTAAAGGTGGGCAAGCAATGTGAGAGGGCAGTAAGGAGGGCTGGGGGGATATTGGGATGCATAGGGAGAGGCATCACCAGTAGAAAACAGGAAGTTGCTATCCCTCTGTACAGACAGCCGGTGAGACCCCATCTGGAGTACTGTATGCAGTTCTGGAGACCCAGTCTCCGCAAGGACATAGACAAGATGGAAGCTGTCCAGAGGAGAGTAATTAAAATCGTGCAGGGTCTGCACCAGAAGACATATGGAAGAGACTTAAGGAGCTTAATATGTATTAGCCTCGAGGAAAGGAGGAGAGGGGACATGACAGAAACTTTCAAGTACCTCAAAGGAATCAACAAAGTCCAAGAGGGTAGCATCTTTCAAAAAGGAGTGTCCAAGAACAAGGGGGCACAATTTGAACATTGGGGGGGGAGGGCGCTCAGAGGTAATGTAAGGAAGTATTTATTCACAGAAAGGGTTATGGATGCATGGAACGGCCTTCCGGAGGAGGTTGTGGAGTCAAAAACAGTGGTTGAATTCAAGTATGCATGGGACAACCATAAGGCAATTCTAGGGGGTGGGGGTAGAAAGAAGTAGGCTGCTGGTTAGCTAGGATCTGCAGCTTATCCATTAGGTAGGGGAACGGGCAGACTGGGTGGGCCAAGCGGTCCTTATCTGCTGTCAAATTCTATGTTTCTATGAGGGGAGAGGATAGGGAGGTGTACCAGGAAAAGCAGAGAAAGTGCTGAGGGACACAAAGGCACAAACTGAGGAAAGGATAGCGAAAAGGGTAACTAAAGGGGGACACAACTTTTTTTAGGTCCATTAGTGAAAAGGGAATGACAAGGTGAGGGATTGTGAGGCGAAGGGGGGGGGGGGGCTCTGTAGAGAAGGATCGGGAAAAAAACAGATAACCTTAACATATACTTTTGTTCAGTCTTCAAAGTGGAATGGAAGGGGGAAGGACCACATAAAAACAGCAGTAACACAGGTGGGAGGGAGGAAGACACAAGTTCATTCAAAGAGTAGAATGCCCTGAAGGGACGTCTGGATCCGGAAGTGGACAAAGTTATGAGGCCGGATGGGGTACACCCAAGATTGCTGAGGGAGTTCAGAGAGGTACTGACTGCATCTCTCACAGCCTTATTCAACAACTCTGAAAACAGAGATGGTTCCAGGGGATTGGAGGAGGGCGGATGTAGTCCCACTTTGGAAACTGTATTATATCATCCCAGTATTCAAGAAAGATAATGCCAAACTTGTCAATACCTACAGGTCGATTGCCATACTTACAGTTCTTAACAAAATACTGGAAGAGACTGTTGCCTCTCAATTAAATGAGCACCTATCCAAGCATAACCTGTTGTCTCTAGCACAACATGTGTTTTGTAAAAGTCACAGTATTGCCACTGCCTTCCTGTCCTTTACCTGGCAGGTTGCAAATACCATGGACAGGGGTGAATTCACTCGGGATCTGTTCAGTGACCTCATTAAGGCCTTCGATTTGGTTGACCACCAGCTCCTATGTACTAAGTTAGGCAATCTAGGGGTATCTCACTCTGCCCTACCTTGGTTCAGGAATTACCTTGATGGCAGGAGTCATAGGGTGAAGTTTGGTACCTTTTCTCAGACCCTGCCTTTACCCCGGTAGGTGTGCCGCAAGGATCCATACTCCGGCCTCTCCTCTTCTCCATTCACATAAATGACATACACCTGGCCCTTGCCCACAGTACTCCCATCCTATATGCAGATGATCTGGTGCTATATCTTAACTCCCGTAGCATGTCTGAGGTCAATATAAGGCTGTATACTGACTTCCTGGGAGTGCAGTAATGGCTCTTAGCAAATGAGCTGGTTTTAAATACGGCAAAGTCCCAGGCTATGCTGCTTGGCTCAGCACCCAAACTTATACACTGTCAGAACCCCAACAGTTTTGTGTTGTGATGAAACCCCTCCTGAATCAGTGTCCACTTTCAAATACTTAGATGTGTTGCTCAACGCATCCCTTGATTTTTCACTACATATACCGTGCACCTGTAAATCGATTAACACCAAACTGGGAATATTGTATAAGGTCAAGCATAATCTTACCTCTACTGCCCACTTATCCATAGCCCAGGATGTCCTACTTTCTATGCTTACCTATGGGGTGTTTGTACTCCATGCTGCAGTCAAATCCACTTTGCAAAAGTGGGATGTTACATATGATAACATCTGTTGCTTTGCCATGTCTCTTGACCACCATACCCATCACTGTATATTATATTCTAAACTGGGATGGCTTCCTCCTACTGCACTGCATGATTTAACCATAGGAGGGGTAATCTTTAATATTTTGCACAACCAGACCCCCCAAGTCACTCATAAGCCTTCTCCAGTTCCCCACTAGTGCCTATCCATTAAGATCCACAAATCTAGACCTGCTGATTGTACCCAGAGCTTGGGCATATATGGGGAGATATCGCATTTCCTGTTGTTGCCCCCAGGCTATGGAATTTCATATTGGCTAACCTACATTTGTAACAAAAAACTGAAAGACAGAGAATCTTTCAATGAGGTCAGCACAACATACAAAAGAGATGCCAGTACTAAGGCTTAAGCCAAAAAGAGCACATCTTTATTAACGATCATAAAAAGGTAATAAAAGGGGCATCGACAGTCATGCAGACTTACGACAGGTGCATGATATACTTATTGGTGCAAAACAGCGCATTGTGTACAAAGCAGTATTGAAAGTGCACCACAGAAAGAAAAAAGAAGATATAAACAAAAGCAGGTAAAGCACACAAAAACACTGTCCCCCAAACTGCTGCTTGACCAAAAGAAAGAACTATGCGGTAGGCTGTGTGCTTAACTGACATCAATACCTTACTCGAACTGTGGTCAGGTGCTGGTTTCCTTCTTTCCCGTTTTGCTTTAATGGACCGGCGGTTCAGCTACAGAAGTCCACAATAGAGCCACAGACAAACGGTCTCGTTGGCACCCCACAGACATGTCTGTAATTTTCTTTGCTTCTAAACCTACATTTGTATCAGACTGCTGCCTCCTTCAAAAAGGGATACTGCAGCTGCCTCCTTAGTTATTTATTCGGTTTTTGGTAACCGAGTAGGTACACTAGACCACAATGTGCCTATTTTCAGGTATGACCCAGGAGAGTAACCTGATGGAGAAGGTCCAGAGGAGGGCTACACAGATAATAGCTGGTCAGCAGGGTAAGGCATACGAGGAGAAGTTGACGGCACTGAACATGTACTCCCTGGAAGACAGAAGAGAGAGAGGGGACATGATTGGGAGTACCTGAAAGGGATAAATAAGATTGATAAGGAGAGTCTCTTTAAGCTGAGTGGCAATCATAACACGAGGGGGCATGGTCTTAAGCTGGAGGGTGGGAGGTTTAGGAGGGAGGTCAGGAAGCACTTCTTCACAGAGAGGGTGGTGGACAATTGGAATGCTCTGCCAGAAGAGGTAATCTCTGAAGACAGTGGGCAGCTTTAAGAGAGGCTGGGACAGGTAAAGGGGGAGGGTAAGAGTTATGGGTAGAGAGGATGGGAGGAGTGGGGAGAGGGGGCAGGGACAGTAGCTCAAGCTGTGGACCCAGCAACACGAACAGACTTGACAGACCAAATGGCCTTTTTCTGTTGGCATGTTCGTATGTAAGAGCACATCAAGAGGACTGTAACACAATTCAGCAGGTGGGGACAATTGTTATACGAGCAGTAGTACATTGAAAGTCAGGAGTACATCTATATAGAGCACCCTATACATATCAAGGGTTTGTACAAAGTAAACATATACAGGCAGTAGTACAATAGTGTCAATATATAGGCAGAAGAGCAATAGCAGCATAAAACATAAGAGGGAGACAGTAGTGCCAAAATGTCAGGAGGGGTGCGGCCATAGGGAGCGCCCTAAACATATAAGGATTTAGAACAGTGCAATAAGTATATGGGCAGTGGGGTAGTTAGTGTTGGGAGGGGTTCAGTCAAAGAAGGCAGACACTTTTGGAGAGAGAGAGAGAGAGAGAGAGGGCTAAGCAGTAACCAGATAGGAGCAGGGCCGGATTAACAGTGAGGTAAATGGGGCAAATGCCCTGGGCCCTTCCACCAAAAAAGGTCCCCTGTGATCTCCTTTGCATTTGCTCTGAGCTCTGCTCCAGCAGTCCTCTGAAATCCCGATCACTAAGTCCTGCTTGGGAAAAAAAACTTCACATTTTGCTTGTCAGCGGGGGATTACATGTTCCTCTACCCAGTCTACCGACAGTCAGGTGGTATTGTGCTGCTGTCATGCCTAATTCACATGTCTCTGAGAGCCCGCCCTGCCCCGTCTCAGATGTTCTGACTTACTAGAGATCTAGCCGTCAGCTAACTAGTGCAGTCTCTCTGCAGAGTTGTAGATCGATTGAGCATCATGCTCGGTTCAGACACTTTTCTTTTTTCTTTCTTTTTTTTTTTTAATCAATTCGATTTCTTTGAGTTTCTCAACTTTACTCCAGGTTAGGAGGAAGCAAAAAAAAAAAAAGGCAGCTTAGGCATGGCAGATTGGCAGGGTAGGGGAAAATTGTAGGGACAGGCCACACAGTCAGAACTAGAAGACAGAGTCTGTCTAGACAGAAAGAATTGAATGAAGCAATGAAGGAGGGGAGGGCCGGACTTACCTAACCGATTGCTGGACGATCCCTCCCCCAAAGATGATAGCAGCAGTGAGCGAGCTAGTCAGAAATCCGTTGGCATAATGTGATGACAGAGACAGTTATGGCACGGAGGTCCCACTCCCACTGACTGACTCCCCTCTCTGCTCCCGATCTGGGCCTGCCGCTGGGTCCTAAGTTGCTCAACTGTTCTCGCTCAATCTATCGTCGCTCGCCTAAGTCACCTTGGGCCCTCAGCTCACTCGCATTGCAGAAAAAGTTGAAAAAAACCCTAAAAAATATTTTATTTTGCTAGCTAGCCTGTCACTGTGAGTCAGTGACTCTGTGGGACACATTACATTACTAAATGATGACGAGCCGAGCGAGAGGCCGGGAGCAACAAGCGAGGCCGAGGAATGGGATGGGATGTTTATGCTGGTTTTGCTGGGCTGCTTGAGCTTGGATCTTGGGGGCGCCTTGCTATGATGAAATATTCAAAAACATATATTTTTTTAATTTAAATTATATGTGGATAGATGGAGGGAGGGTCTAATAAACTAAGTAACAGATCTAGAGTGGAGCTCCTTAACAAAATGCTGAATCAATCAGTCTCAGTCATCAATCATAAGTCCAATCAAATAAAATAAAATAATGTCTGGACTGGTCTGGAGACAGCAGTGTTGTGTTGTTAGGTGTCTCGAGTCTCAGCTGATGATGATGAGGGCACAGCACAGGCACACAATGAGTCAAAAACTCAAGGCACTACTCAGTTAACGAACTTAAAATAAAATAAATATATACTGGTGGTTTGCAGGAAGCTGAAGCTCTTTTACTTAAAATACTCCAGAGTTGCAGTGGACAGTCCTAAAATGTCTTCTTGGGAGTTCTGGCTGGCTACGTATTCATGATTTAAATACTGTATATATATATATATATTTTTTTTATTATTTATTTATTTAAATAATATGGACGGACAGAGGGTCTAATAAATTAACTAACAGATCTAGAGGAGCTTCTTAAAATAATGCTGAATCAGTCCAGTCAAATAAAATTAAACAATGTCCGACTGTCTAGACTGGAGACAGTGTTGTGTTGTTGGGTCTCTGAGCTGAAGATGAGGGCAAACAATGGCCTAGATATTCAGAATTACGCCCGGCAATGGCACATGTGGGGTGCAGCGCAACTGTGTTGCACCGGTGAAACATAGGGAGATATTCAAAGGAGATGAGCAATGGTGCATCCCCTCTGAATATACCAGGTAATGTGCACAGCGCAACTACCATGTGCTGGCGCATCCCCCCTCCAGACAGGGCTGAATACCAGTAATGGGAACTGTGCCAATGCAACAGAGTTACGCTATGTGCAACGTCCTCATTTTCAGCTGGCCGTATGCAGATGGGGTCATAATGTATGTACAGCGCAAATGGGGCCATGTGCATGTCATTATGGCCCCATTTGCATGCATTGTGCAGAGATGGCCAGTGAAATGTGCCTTGCACCCTGTACAGCATGCGGTGCCCCCAGAGGATGTCTAGAGAAACCCCCCACCCCATAGCCATGAGCACAACAATGGATTCATGTAAAAGCCCTGGTGGTCCAGTGGTACCCCGCTCCCTGCCCAAAACCCCGATCACACGATAAATATAGTTATGTATTTCTCTGGTGGTCCAGTGGCACCCCCCAACCACACAGTACCTCTTCCACCCAGCTTCCCCATTAGCGGGCAGCTGCAATCCTGTCATACTGCCCGTCTGGCTGCCACCGAATGATAGCGTACAGTATGGGCTGTAAGCCCAACTGACCCACATTGTGAACCAAAGTGCTTGCAATGTATACTGTCATAGTCATTCACAACATGTGAATTCACATATTTGAGAATGACTATGACAGTATGCACTACAAGCCCATTGGTCCACAATGTGGGCCAATGGGCTTACAGCCTATACTGTATGCTGTCATTCGGCAGGCAGCCGGATGGTAGGCGGGTGGGATTGCAGCTGCCCACCGATGGAGGGGGGCGCTAGGTGGGCAGGGGGTCCTGGGGAGTAGAGGGTGCCACTGGACTACCAGGGATATACATAACTATAGTTATCAGGTGATTGGCGTTACGGGCAGAGAGAGGGTACCACTAGGCCACCAGGGAGATGAATAAAGTACAGTTACGTAAGAACTTAAGGTAACGGTAGATCTTCGAGAGAGACTCTTACAGTAGGTAATTACATATAGGACTGATGCCGGCCAGCGGCAGGACCCCACAGAAAAATTTCTAGCTAGCAGTCCCTGGCGAGGGACCGCCCCCACGTCAGGTGACCGGCATCATACGACGTCGGTATAAAGGGGCAGTCCCGGACGCCCGCCTTAAAACATAGAAACATACAGTAGAAACAGAGAATTTGACGGCAGATAAGGACCACTTGGCCCACCCAGTCTGCCCATTTCCTACCTACTGGATAAGCTGCAGATCCTAGTTAACCAGCAGCCTACTTCTTCCTACCCCCACCCCTAGAATTGCTTTATGACTGTCCCATGCATGCTTGAATTCCACCACTGATTTTGACTCCACAACCTTCCTCCGGAAGGCCGTTCCATGCATCCACAACCTCTCTGTGAAAAATACTTCCTTAAATTACCTCTGAGCCGCCTCTATCTTCAAATTGTGTCCTCTTGTTCTTGCACACCTCTTTTCTGAAAGATGCTACCTCTTGGACTTTGTTGATTCCCTGAGGTACTTGAACGTTTCTATCATGTCCCCGCCTCCTCCTTTCCTCAAGGCTATACATATTAAGCTCCTTAAGTCTCTCTTCATATGTCTTCCGTGCAGACACTGCACCATTTTAGTTGCCCTCCTCTGGACAGCTTCCATCCTGTCTATGTCTTTGCAGAGATTGGGTCTCCAGAACTGCACACAGTACTCCAGATGGGGTCTCACCAGCTGTCTGTACAGAGGATAACAACTTCCTGTTTTCTACTGGTGATGCCTCCCTATGCATCCCAGTATCCCCCCAGCCCTTCTTGCTGCCCTCTCACATTGCTTGTCCACCTTTAGGTCATCTGATATGACTACCCCAGGTCCCTTTCCATTTTTGTTGTTGTTAGTATCTCACCCCCATTGTGTACTCTTCCTGGGTTTTTGTTTCCCAGGTGCATTACCTGCACTTCTTAGCATTGAATCTAAGCTGCCATACATTTGACCATTCCTCTTACCTTGCCAAGTCCCTTCTCATCCTTTCCACCCCACCCTGTGCATCAACTCTGTTGCAGATCTTTGTGTCATCTGCAAAAGACATACTTTCTCCTTCAGTCCTTCTGCAATGTAGCTATAATGACATTGAAGAGGACCGGTTCTAATACTGAACCCTGCTGTACCCCACTAGTAACCCTCCTTTCTTCAGAGTGGACTCCATTTACTATTACTCTCTGTGTCCTATTCTACAGCCAATTCTTTACCCAGGCTGTCATCTTGGGACCCACTCCCAGGCTGGCTAACTTGTATATTAATCTTTTGTGTGGGACTGTGTCAAATGCCTTGCTAAAGTCTAGGTAGGCCATGTCCACAGCCCCTCCCTGATCTACTACTTTGGTCACCCAGTCAAAGAAATCTAGCAGATTCGTCTGGCATGACCTTCCTGCTGTGAATCCATGCTGCCTAGGGTCCTGTGCCCCTCTGGCCTCTAGATACTGGGCAATTCTTTCCTTCAGAAGTGATTCCATCATTTTCCTATCACTGAGGTTAAACTAACAGGTCTGTAGTTTCCTGCTTCTGCCTTGCTCCCACTTTTGTGAAGGGAATCACATCTGCCCTCCTCCAGTCCTCGGTACCACCCCATCCTCCCATGATTTGTTAAAAGGTAGTCAGTGGTGTCACTAGTTCTACCTTAGCTTTTTAGAATTCTGGGATGAATCCCATCAGGCCCCATTGCTTTGTCCACCTTCAGTTTTAAGAGTTCTTTCAGAACCCTTTCTTCTGTAAATGGCTGGTATCAACTTCTGTATCCAGAGTGTTTCTACTGTTTGTTTTATGTACCTCCCCCTCTTCATTTGTAAATACTGAGCAAAAATATTTGTTTAGTATCTCTGCCTTTTCACAGTCTCCCTCTGCCCACCCTCCTTCCCCTTTTTTAAGCCTCACTATCCCTCCCTTGGTCTTCCTTCGCTCCCTGATGTACCTATAAAAGATTTTATCCCCCTTCTTAACTGAGTTGGCTATCTTTTCCTCGGTTTGGGCCTTTGCTGTTCTGACTGCCTTCCCAGCCTCCTTTTGCTTTAACTGATACAGTTCTCTGTCCTGCACCTTCATGCATTCCTTGTACTTCCTGAATGCTTTCTTTTCTCTTGAACCTTCACTGCCACTTCCTTTGAGAACCATAGTGGTTTCCACTCGTTTGTTTTGTTTATTTGCTTCACACAAAGGCTCGTTACCTCTGTGATGGCAGTTTTATTATTCCCCATTGTTCTTCCACCCTCCTTCCTGCCCATTTGCTAGTGCATTCCTTAGGCACTCACCCATTTTGGCAAAGTCAGCCCTCCAAAGTCCAGTACTTTTGTCTTTGTATGGCTTGACTCTATTGCTGTGTTTATTGTGAACCATACTGTTCGATGGTCGCTAGTTCCCAGATGGCTACCCACTTCTACATCTGTGATCCTCTCTCCATCTCCATTTGAGAGAATC
This sequence comes from Neoceratodus forsteri, assembly GCA_016271365.2. Lineage (NCBI taxonomy): Eukaryota > Metazoa > Chordata > Ceratodontiformes > Ceratodontidae > Neoceratodus > Neoceratodus forsteri. The sequence goes on from CM057455.1 coordinate 495,021,815, forward strand.
AAGTCTAATATTGCTCCCTCTCGAGTGGGCTCCAGTACTAGTTGTTCTAAGGCATGCCCCTGTAGGGCATCTAGAATAACTGCACTCTTCGAAGTGGCAGCTGCAACTGCACTCCAGTTAACATCTGGCATATTCAGATCACCCATCAGCAATATCTCCTTTTTCTGCCATTCTAAGTATACTTTCTATCATTTCCTTGTCCATTTCCTCCCCTGAGAAGGGGTCTGTATACAACCCCTTGCGGATTGTGGTGCCATTACCTGTCTCCAACTTCTACCATGCAGCTTCTTCTTCTCCTCCCTGTTTACCCTTTTGTTCTGTTGCTTTTATTCCTTCCCTTATATAAAGAACTACTCCTCCTCCTTTACCCCTCTGTCCCTCCTGTAGATGGTGTAACCTGGTATGTTTATGCCCCAGTCATGGTTTTGTGTGTACCATGTTTCTGTGACTGCCACGATATCCAGTTGTTCCTCCTCCATCAAGGCCACTAATTCAGGAAGCTTGTTACCCAGACTACGGGCATTGGTACTCATTGCTCTCCATTTTTTGATGGCTTTACCTTCTGTTGCAGCATCCCCCACTGACCGTTCTACCTCAGTCATTTTCTCATTTAGTACCCTGTTTTGTAGGGAGAGGCTGGGATTTTCCTGCTGCTTGTCAGTGCCTCCCCCTTTGACTAGTTTAAAAGCTTGCAAATGAAGCATTTAAACTGATTGCTCAAAAGACCTGTTCCCTTTCTGGACAGATGCAGACCATCCTGCCAGTATAGGCTGGTGTCCCTCCAGGTGGAACCCCAGTTCCCAATGAAGCTAAACCCTGTGCTCCGCACTATTTTTCAACCATTCATTAAACTGCATGGTGCTAATTACCCTTGCCTCCCCCATGCCTTTGACAGGCAGCACCTCTGAGAAGGATACTGTGTGTGCTACTTGTCTTAGGCCCCTCCCCAACTCTGCAATGTCCTCCTGCACTGCTCTTATCTCATGATGAGCCAAGTCATTGGTCCCTAGGTGGACAATTACGTCCAGCTCAGACTCCCTTGCAGCTGTTCTCGTGATCCTAAGGATGCGCTTCCTGTCCCTCCGCCATGGCACCAGGCAGGCACCTTACTTCAGTTTTCCCAGCTCCTCCCAGTTCTATAGCCCTCATAATTGAGTCCCCCACCAGGAGCTGCTTCCTTTCCTGTGGTGTCCTCTGCCTCTTCCTGTGGGCCTCCCTTGTGACAGCTGTCATCAGTCTTCTCTGAGGGTGCATCCATAGGGGAGCTATGCTCCCCCAGAATGGTGTATGGATTGTCCAGTTCTTTCCCTGCCACAGGCCCGGAAGGCCCAGATGAGAGAGAAGCGGATGTTTCCATTCCTGGAAAAGGAGCTGAAAAAGCCTAGGGGGATGGAGGGCGGGAAGGTATTACCTACTGCAAGAGCCTCTGTCGAAGATCTACCGTTACGGTAGTTCTTACGTAACTGTACTATCTTACTTCGAGAGGGCTCTTGCAGTAGGTAATTACATAAAGGACTGAATCCCAAGCAGTCTGGAACAAAGAAAAGGCACCAGGAGGAGGAAACTACTCCAAGAAGTAGCTCTAGCCGTGCAAACCTCAAGACAGGAGGCCTTGCAAAACAGCCAGCCCGAAGCCTGCTCTATGGCGAGAGGCAATGTCCAAACTGTAGTGTTTCATAAAGGTATGGACGGAAGTCCAGGTAGCAGCAGCGAATATGTCAGCTGCAGAAACATTCTTGAAACTAGCCACAGAGGCAGCTACTCCTCTCGTGGAGTGGCCTCTGGCTTGACCCGGGAGGGTCTTGTTGTACTTGTCATAACAGAAAGTGATGCAATGAGCCAACCATTTAGACAGGCATTGCTTAGAAACAGCATTGCCTTCCCTTTTGTGGGCAAAGGAGACGAACAACTGATCCGTCTTTCTGAGATCCTTCGTCCTGTTGGTGTAGTATCTCAGAATCCGGTGAACATCCATAGTATGGAGTAAATATTCCCCTTGGTTAGAGTACTGCGTAAAAAGCAGGAAGCTCTATGGACTGATTTAAGGTAGACTCTGCTACTACTTTAGGTAGAAACTTAGGATTCATGTGAAGAGCAACTCGTTCTTTGTGAAAAATCAAGTAAGGGATTTTGCACATCAGGGCCTGAAGCTCGGAAATTCTTCGAGCCGAAGTAATGGCCACCAAGAAGAGTGTCTTCCATGAAAGAAATTTCAAATCTGCAGAAGCTGCAGGTTCGAAAGGAGGAAGAGTAAGTTTCTCGAGGACAAAATTCAAGTCCCAAGGGGAGGGCAGGGGTACGGATGGGGGGCCTCAGATGGAGGACCCCTCTGAGAAAGGTCTTGGAGACCTCCAGCTGAGCGAAAGCTTTATCTGCGAGGGGAACATGGTAGGCTGAGATAGCCGCCATGTGAACCTTCAAGGAGGAATGGCTGAGACCCAGATCGAACAGATGACACAAGTACTTCAGCAGAAAGGCCAATGAACAGAAGAAAGGCTCCACGTTCTTGGAGGCTGCCCAAATAGAGAATCTCTTCCATTCCATGGCATAAGTGGACCTGGTGGAGGGCTTTCTAGCCTCCACTAAAATCTCCGCCACTTTTGGGGAGACTCCAAAACCGGATTGGGCTAGGTCTGCAGGAGCCATGCAAGGAGTTGAAGGGATGTGAGCCCTGGATGCACCAGGGTCCCCTGGTCCTGGGTCAGCAAACCTCGAGATAGAGGAAGCGGAAGAGGAGGATCCTCTGAATATTGTTGTAGAAAAGAGAACCAGATTTGCCTGGGCCAGAAAGGAGCGATCAGAATCATTCATGCTCCTTCTGTGGCTAGTTTCTGTAATACTCGTGGGATCAGAGGAATTGGGGGAAAAGCATAGACAAATCTGTCCTTCCAGCCTAGAGACAGAGCATCGCTCCAGAAAGCGCCTAGCTCTGGAACGAGCGAGCAAAAGGTGGGAAGTTTTGCGTTTTGGGGGGAGGCGAACAGGTCCACCTGCGGAGTCCCCCAAAGCTGAAAGATGTCGTCTAGTACCCCTTGATCCAGTTCCCACTCATGAGCCAGGGTAGAGGAGCGGCTTAGCTTGTCTGCCAGAGTGTTGTCGACTCCTGGAACATGAATCACTTTAGGTGAAGGTCGTGTTGTGTTGCCCAATCCCAAACCCTCATTGCCTCCATGCATAGAGGGTAGGACCGAGTTCCTCCCTGTTTGTTGATGTACCACACTACACACATGTTGTCCGTCTGAACGGCTAGGTGGCCAGGGAGAATGTATTGGTGAAGGGCATGGAGAGCGTACAACACAGCCTGAAGCTCTAGCACATTGATGTGGAGAGCTTGTTCCAGCTTGGACCAGGAGCCCTGGGTCCAATGAGGTCCTAGATGGGCTCCCCAACCTTCGCCTGACGCGTCTGTAGTCAGAGTCTGGGAGGGGGGAGGATGAAAGAAGGGGACCCCCGAAACAGGTTCTCTCGAACCATCCACCATTGCAAGTCTCGCACCATCGGTGATGAGATCAGAACTAATTGATCTAGGTCATCCACAAGCTGATCCCATTGAGAGCGAAGAGTCACTGAGAGCTCCTCATGTGGAGTCGAGCTTGGGGGATTGTCGGGATGGCGGCCGCCATGAGCCCCAGAAGATGGAGGACCGATCTCGCCGAGACCCTCCTGCATTCTGATAGCAGGGAAACCTGGGATTGAAGAGAGGCCGACCTGTCCGGAGGTAGGAAGGCCTTGCTGACAGTCGTATCGAGGATGGCCCCGTGAACTGTAGTCTCTGGGAAGGATCTAGATGAGACTTGAATGGTTGATGGTATACCAAGCAGGTGAAACCTGCTGGGTGAGGGAGAGAAACGCAGGAGTTCCTCCCTGGACGAGGCCGGCAGAGCCAGTCGTCCAGGTAAGGGAACACCTGAACTCCCATTGTACGAGGTGGGCCGCTACCACAGTCAGGTATTTGATAAATACTGGGGGCGAGGATAGACCAAAGGGAGCACCTTGAATTGGTAGTGGTCCCCCTGAAACGCAAAACGAAGATACTTGAGGTGAGAAAGGCGAATGGGAATGTGCAGATAGGCATCCTGCATATCCAGTGCACAAAGCCATTGACCAGGCCGAAGGAGGGGTAGAAGGCTCTGCAGAGAGAGCATTCTGAACCTTTTGTTTCTACATAAAGATTCAGGGAACTGAGATCTAGAATTGGTCTGAGATCTCCCGTCTAATTTGGGACCAGGAAGAAATGGGAATAGTAACCCGTTCCCTGAAGATGTAGGGGGAAGGGCTCTATCGCTTGCTTCAAGAGAAGAGCCGAAATTTCTTCCCAGACCAAAGGAAGATGTTCCCTTGAACAGGCTGACTTCAGAGGTGGGTGGGTGGCGGGGTGGTTTCTGAAGAAACTCTATGGAGTGCCCCTCCGCTATAAGCTGGAGTACCCAAGAATCCGTGGTCATCCTCTCCCATCCCGGAAGGTGGAGGGAAACCTCCCTCCTCCCGGTTCCTCTGGAAAGTCCAGAGGCGGTGGGAGAGGAAAGGAGTCAGGTGATGTGGGGCAGCGCCGCAGCTGAAGCACTCACTGCTTTTTTGGGCGGAGGGGGCTTAGCAACTGCGGGGGCCCGACGTTTGGTGGCCCACCTTCCCTGTGGTTTCGCCTTTGGCCGAATCCGTCTGCGAAAGGGACGGCACTGCTGTTGCTGGGGACGGTACATGGAATCCATGGATTTTAGAGCCGTCCCCTTCTCCTGCAAATTGGTGATGATGTCCTTGACATCACCCCGAAAAGCACTGACCCCCGAAAAGGTGCTTCCTGAATAGCGGATTGCACCTCCGGGACCAAACCTGACACACGGAGCCAGGCATGACGCCGTAGACCCACGGCGAAAGCGGAGCTCCGCCCGGCAGTGTCCACTGCATCGTATGTCACCCGCAAAATGTGGCGACTGGCCAAATGAGCAGAACGGACGAGGTCGGCTAACTCCTGTTTGACCTGAGAGTCAGGCAAGGAGTCCAGCTTGGATTCCATCTGGGTAAGGACAGCCTTCTGGTAATCCCCCATGTGGGTGACGTAATTCAGGGCCCGAATTCTCAGTGTGGAGGAGGCGTAAATCTTTCTTCCATACTGGTCCAGAAGGCGAGATTCCTTATCCGGAGGAGAGAGCTCAGATGTTTGGATGTGCCGACCGCCATAAGGGTGCTAATCACCACCGAGTCGGCCTGAGGGTGAGAGTCTAGGTAGTCCACACCTCAGGAGCCTGGTACAGCCTGTTTGACTTCCTGGAAGTGGGCTAACGCCGATGGTTTTGTTTCCAAATCGTGGTAACAAGGTCGGTGTGAGCTCCAATCCAGGGTGGCACTAATGTTGAGCTGTCACGGCAGATCCAGATGTTCGGCAAGTTTAAGTTGCTGAGGATCTGGTTCCAAAGAGTGCCACTGGTGTACCTCCTGGATTTTTCTAAGCAACTCCGTGAAAGATGGAACTTCGAGGAGCTCGAGGTCTCGGCCGGGGCTTAGACGGAGAGCGGGCTTGCTGCCTCTCTCGGAGCATCCCTCGGAGGAGTCCGAGGAATCCGAGAGGGAAGAAGAACAGGAAGAAGAATAAGACTCCCTTATGCGACTTGGGGGAGGAACGGGTTCCTTAGGTGGTACCTGTAAATGAGTGTCCTGCCCCTCTCTGGACCCAGAGGGGAGAGCTCTGGAGTCCGGAGGTGGTGAGGGAGTGTGCCATCTCGGACGTGCGGGAGCCGGTGGCGGCGCCGTTGTTGCAAGGCGGCTTTCACCTCCCTGGTGAGTTGAGCCTTGGCCTCGGCCCACCAGGAGGCCAGAGTCTCCTGCAGATCCACCGCGCCGTGGGGCGGTGGAGGTGGAGGAGGAGGGAAAAGTGTATGGGTTGTACCTGTGAAGGCGAGTATCCAAAACCCGCTGCAGGAAACGCGGTGCTCGGGTACTACGGCGCTGGATACTGTGGTCTCGGCACGACGGCGCCGGATAAGATGGCGGGTACCCGGAGCCGGGGCTGCCGGAGCAGACGGCCCAGTCGGCGGCCTCACAGGCGGGACCACATTAGGGGGCCTGGAAGGCGGAGGGCCCGACGGAGGGGTAACATCCGGAAGCGGGATGTCTCCTGGGGCCAGTAGAACTGGCGTCGGTGCCGGCGTCGGAGGCACTGGCAGAGGTACCGGCGTCGGGGCCGGCGTCCGGGGAGCCGATGTCAGATCCGGTTCTGACGGAGGAGGGTCTGACGGAGGAGGAAGATCCCCCGCATCATCTGGGGATGGAGGAGAGAAATCCCCAGGGTCAGGCTGGGGTGACTCAGGCTCCCAGGCGGCAGCGAGGCTGCGGAGAACCGGTACGACGGACTTGGAAGGGTCCGTTGTCAGTTCCGTGCCGCGCGCACGCCGGAGAGCTAGCGTGCGCTTAGGCGGTAGCCCGTGGGCGCCGGAGGAGCCGTGTCCGGTTACGGAGCCCTCACCGGAGGAGGGCTGAGGGGGAGGATCAGCCTGGTCCAGTGGGGTAGTGGCCGTGCGCCGGCCCAAAGGGTCGGGCATCTTATTAACCCTCTCCATGCGGACGTCGGAGGAGCCAACGTCCGACTTAGAGGAGTCGCCCACACCAGTAGGCCGCAAGCCTGCGGCTGAACCAGGGGCGGAGGCCTCCAATAGCCAGGAGGCGCCCGCAAGGCCCGAGCGCGAGCCAGACGGATGGGCTGACGCCCTCCAAAACCTTGGAGGCAGCCGCGAGTGTCCCCGGGGATGTTACTTTGTCCCCGCGCTCAGCAGGAGACGCGGTAGAGGAGGACTTCTCCCGGTGCCTCTCCTTGTCCTTCTTTTTCCGATGTCCTTCGGGGGAAGCAGACGCCTGCCTCAACTTTTTCAACTCCTTTTCCATAGAAGACATCTGTTTCTTGAGGAGATGGGCTTCCAGGGACTGTTGGCGCCGTACAGGTAGCCACGCTGAAGTTGAGGAAATGCTGGCACTTCTCGACTGGGTGATCGGGCCTAGGCAGAAGAGGCACAGGGAATGGCCGTCCTTGTGTGGCAGTTGGGTGCTGCACGAGTCGCACTTGTTTTTGTGCTCGGAGGGTGTAGGGGACGACATACACTGACGATGTACCTGACGATTGATAAAAGAATAACTATTTTTCGGTTAAAAACGACGAAAGGCAGGGCTGAGAAGCATGAACTTTACTGCGATGCGCTGCACGAGCTAACGCTGGGAAAGAACTGGAAGACAGGTGTCCGGGAACGCCCCTTTATACCGACATCTTATGACGCCGGTCACCTGACGTGGGGGCGATCCCTCACCAGGGACTGCTAGCTATAAATTTTTCTGTGGGGGTCCGCATGCGCGTCAGTCCTATATGTAATTACCTACTGCAAGAGCCCTCTCGAATTAAGATCTATATTTATCGGGTGATTGGGGTTACAGGTGGGGAGGGGGGTACCACTAGACCACCAGGGTACCTATGTGTGCTTGTGGAAGGTGTTCTGGGTGGGCAGGTGGCCACTCACGGCTGGAGACTGCTGTGTTGTGCCTTGCAGTACAGTAACTCACCTGTGGGTGACCGCCATTTGAGCCTATTTTTTGGCTCAACTTTGCCCAGGGGTATGCTGGCACATCCCAGGGTTGCACAAGCATATGCACTGTACATCCTAGGCTAATATCGGATGTGCCGCATATGCTTGGGCACACCCCCTGGAGATGCACCGCATACATTATCTTTGCGCCCCGGTGCATCAGGACTGCTGCCCCAGTCCCCTTTTGAATATTGTCCATTACTGGGGTTGCGCCGGCACAACTTCCAAGAGTCAAACTCAAAGCGCTGCACTGCATAGCTAACTGCTTGAAATTAAAATAAACATTGTGATGGTTTGCAGGAAGCTCTTTTGGTTAAAATACTCCAGAGAGTGATAGTCTAGTAAAATAAATGTCTGTTCCTGGAGGGAGACAGTGTTGGGTCTGACTGAGTGGACTGGCACCGAGGAGGACAGGACAGTAGAATGAATGGTCAAAGCAGCAGAGCAGACGGATCCTACAACAGCGCTTCAGACTTTGACTGCACTGCATAAATATCCTGACTTGATGAGCTGGACTGCTTGCATGAAGTTCTTTTGCATTTTGCATAAAGTGCTCAGCTCAGTCAGTTAGTCCAGTTAAATACAATTAATGCCTCGGCACCCTCAGCCCAAGCAGTTGTTTAACTGCCATTAAGACTGAGATGGCACAGTGGTGACAACACGACCTGGAACTTTGTTGTAGGGTCTGTCTACTCTTCTCCCTACTGCCTCTGAGTGTCTAATGATAAATTCCCCCCTCCTTCTGCCCATCCCAGACAGCGTGTAATACAATACACTTCACTGCGACTAGTTTCCCCTTCATCCTATCCCATTCTTAACTAACTTATTCCCAATGGTGTCTAATGCTCCCTTTCTCACCACCCACTGATTGAAATACTGATTTGTTTTTGTCTAATGTTGCACTTGCACCCCACTCATACCTTGTACATCCCTATCCCTCCCAGTCAGTACCCTGGCTTCCATTGGCAAGTCCCACATCCCCGGATGTGACCAGTCCATCACTGAAAAACACAAACACAGTTCTGCTTGTCATATGACTGTGAGATCCAGCCAGTGTGTACCAGGGTTACCAGACTAACAAAATAAAGAACAACATAGATGCAATGCACTCGCATCACAGACGGTCACTTTATCGCAGTCTAAACCCAAGATCTGCATCTGCGGTTTATACTGCCATAAAGTGAAATGCAACTATTCAAAGACGGCTGAGGATAAGTAAAGTATTTATTTAAAATTATAATCCTTTACCATGTGTTTGTGAAATACCAGCTTTGTGTGTTATTAAAAAATGTGGCCACATCATGTATGAAATACAAGCACTAAGCAAATTATTTCATAACGGATTCTTGGTAGGCAGCCTAGAATGTGAGGAGAGGTCTGTGCTGGTGGTGGCTATCTGGGAGGAGGGGTGTAGGATTTGCCAATGGAAACCAGAGGACTGTAGTACTGGTGGTGGGATAGGGACTGAGGAGGTGAAGATGGAGGACAAAAAATGAAACCAGGCCCATACATGGATCAGTGGTGGATGGGTGAGGAGAAGGGAGTTGAGGCTATTAGATACTAACTAATCACATTCAAAATGGAATGAGATGACAAAGGGGGCAACATAGGACCAGGGATCATCTTGCCTTTTTTTCCCTTCATTTTTTTGTTTTGAAAAAAAAAAGACACGACAAACATGTGGTATAAAGCATAACTTTAGTGGAGTTCCGGTCAGACAGTATTGCTAGTTGATTGTCCTTAGTTGTTTAGTGTACTGTGTCGGGGGAAAATAAATCATTTATCCAGTATAGGCACACTAGCCAAAGCTCATTTTCAGGTGCAGCATCAAAGCTGCTCTGGAGGAAATCGCTGATAACCAACATCAGAATCGCACCTCAAGACACGAGGCAGACTCCTTGTCCCAAACTATGGAGATAGTCAAAACAGCATTTCTTTGTGATCTGTGGCATACCATTCTTGTCAGATTCAATGTGATGAGAAAATCTTTGCAACATAGCAAAATTGATCTTAAATCAGCTGTTGAATTACTGACATCTCTTGGAAGCTTTATCAACACACTGCATGATCGTTTCAATACATTTGAAATGCGAGCACAATAATTATTTGGCTCCTCTAATTACAGGACTGATCACTCAAGGAAGAGGCAAAGAAACATGCGGTATAACAATGTGCAATCTGAGGGAGTTATTCTAACTGGCAGAGAGAAATTTCGGACTGAGACCTACTTGATTATAACTGATTGCCTCATTATGGCTTTGAATCACAAGATTTCAGCTTACCAAACCGTCTATGATCGCTTCAAAGTTATAGTGGACTCTGACGTCTTAAATGATGAGGAAATACATCTTGAGGCTCAGAAATTAGCTCAAGAATACCCATCAGACTTGTCTGTTGAGGCCTTCCCTAGTGAAATGTTTCAGTTCATCAGCTTTGCAAAGGCAAGGGGCTGTGATTCACTGCTATCTCGAGTATCACTGCATACTGAAGAACTCCAAGAGATCTTTCCGAATGTTTCTGTCGCTCTTTGCATGTACCTGTCGCTCATGGTGACTAACTACTCAGGTGAACACTCTTTCAGAAAAATGGCCCTCATTAAAAACAAACTGCGATCTACAATGCGAGATGAGCGTCTGAGTGCACTCACTCTTCTAAGTATTGAAAGTGATATGCTTCGACAAATCAGCTTTGATGACATTATTAATACATTTGCAACTGCCAAGTCTCGCAAATGCCATGTTCTCCTAGCATAAATTGATTTTCTATTGGGGAAAATATGCCGAATAGAGAACAGGGAGACAATCAACCAATCCCGATCCTGTGGGCCCTTCCACCAACCAAAACAAGGGATTTTCTGTAAAACAGCTCATTTCTCCATTTTTCTTTCTTGTCCTCCTTCTCCCTGCCTGGGGTATATCCCTATTAGTTACTAAATGCAGCACATGCCCCTGTGCGCTATTCAGCCTTACTCTGCTTGGAAGTTGTTCTGCATGTGGGAGGTGCTATGCACCTTTTTGGACTGACTAGACTAGCTCTTACACAGGGTACATCCCTGTGGTTGCTGGAGAAGCTGGCCCATTTTCTTGATGAAATTGTTTCTTATTATGTCAGACTGTCTTGTTTGGTATGCCCCTTTCATTCTTTTGTAACTGGGCTGTTTGCCCGCTACCTGTAAGAGTGCTGGGGTAGATGAACACATCTCTACTACCTTGGACTGTGCAGACCAGTCCTGCAAATCCATATTCTTCTAGGTTCCCCCTTTCTTCTCCCTGATGTACACACTGAGTCTTGTCTTCTACTGGGGCCTCACCGCTTTTTAGAGAGGTTGCCCACATTCAGGCCCTGAAGGGCAACTAATGTAGGAGATATACAGAGTTTTTTGGTGCCCTATATATCTTCCATAGGGACTCTGACATGGCCCAGTTCTGGCCCTTCACTTTGCACTAACAGAAGTGGTGTGAGGCTCTGGCACCAACAGACTCTGGAGTCAGTGCCTTATCCTCATCGACGTCCACCTCAGTAGACAGTGAATCATCTTTACACTTGTCCTCGGCTGCTGAGTACTCTCTGTACTAGCAATTCTTTAGGCACTCCTTCAAGATGTCACTCAAAAAAAAAAAGGGGTATCTCCTGTGCTCAGAGACTCACTAAACAGTTCCAATAATGGCTCTCCTAGCTCTACCCTTAGATCCTTTAGTACCCTGGGATGTATGCCACCAGGTCCCATTGCCTTGTCCACTCTGAGCTTAGCAAGCTCTTGTAGGACCCGTTCTTTTGTGAAGGGAATAGTGCACACCTTCCAGACTCAAGTCCCCCACCAGATCTCTCCAAAGTTTGAACACAGCCCTTACCCTACACTGTCTCACTAGTTTTAGTTTTCAGCCTGACCCCCCCAACCAGGAAACATACCATGCTAATGCAAATAATATATTTGTAGTAATAACCAATGTGTTTACATATTCACATCCTGAAAGTACATACAAATTTGCACTATCCAGATATGTGAATATGGAAACATATAATATATGATTTGAGGCTGTGATAAGTACAGTACTTTTCCAGCATAAAATGTCAATTTTTTACAGTAGAAAAAAAAAAAAATCGGAAAACAGTAAGGAAACCCCCTAAAATGTACCACTTCCAACCATTTTTTTCAAAATTTCCTGGGGGACATGCCCTCGGACCCTCCTAGATTGGTTGGGGATTTTGACCTGTCATAAACACTGTGTACGCGTGGGCCCCCCAGAGGTCCAGTGCCCCAGGCCCCCCAATGGCTTGATCTGGCCCTGGATAGGAGAGATTGGATTGGGGTGTTGAAGGTCACAGGGGTTGGAAGCATTTGTAGGTCACAGACTGGAAGAGGTGAGCTTTGAAGGCTGACTTAAAGGATAGAGTGGAGGTGGAGCAGTGGACGGTTTGTGGAAGAGAGTTCCAGAATATATGTCATCTGTATGTTTCTGTGTCCAGTTTATTTATTTAATTTTGCTTATGTGTTATCTCAAGCATTACTATAAGTTCCTAAAGTTTTGTTCGCTCTCTTCACTACAATGGTTTATTTTGTAGTGTCTCAACAGTTAAGCCATTTATGAAAGGCTTAATGCTCACGTTTGACAACATCTCCAGTGTCATGTATTCTGCATATGTAGTCTGCTTATCTTTTGTAAATGCCTTTGTTTTGTATATGCCTGTTGCTGTCAACTCTGACCCTTTGTAACCTCCTGGGTCATGCCTGAAAATTGGCATTTATTTGTCTACTGCACCTACCTGGTTAATAAAAACTAAACAAATAAATAAAAGCAGCAGCAGAGAGGAGGCTGGCATTTATAGGCTGGTCAGTCTGATGTCAGTGGTAGGGAAGTTAATGGACATGCTTTTAGAGGAAAGGCTTGAGGTATATCTTGAGTCCAGCAGGTTGCAAGACCCAGGACAGCATAGATTAACAAGGGGAGGTCATTTTAGATGAACCTGATCGATTTCTTAGACTGGGTGACTAGGGTGGGTTAGTGGATGTGACCTAGTTAGACTTCAGCAAGGCCTTCAACACTGTACAACAAAGGAGGCTAATAAATAAACAGGGCAGTTTGGGGATGGGTCCTAATGTGGTAAATTGGGTACAAAATTTGTTAAGTCATTTGTTCCCATAGACGCCATATGGCGTCGGAATCATCCATTGCTGGAATGGACCCAAAATGGCCACTGGGAGCAAATGAGTTGGAAAGGCAACAGAGCGCAGTGGTAGATAGCACTAAATTGATGGAGGGGACAGTGACCAATGGGGTACTGCAGGGATCAGTACTGGGACCAGTCCTCTTTAATGTATTTATAAGTGACATTGCAGAACAGTTGGAAGGGAAGGTATGCTTCTTTGCAGATGACACCAAAATATGCAATAGCGTGAACACTCCTGAGGGGTTGGAGAGAATGAGCAGAGACCTGAGAAAAACTGAGTAGTCTAAGGTATGGCAGGTGAGTTGCAATGCAAAAAAAAGTGATACAATAGGCACATAGGGTACAGAAACCCAGAGGCAGAGTATAAAATAGAGGAAGAGGTTTTGATGGACAAAAAACAGGAAAGGAGCCTTGAGTAATCATATCGGATGACCTCAAAGTGGCAAGGCAGTGCAAGAAGGCAGTACGTAGGGCCAGCGGGATGCTAGTGTACATAGAGAGGGGTATCACCAGCAGAGGTAGGTAGGTGATGTTACCCCTTTATAGATCATTGGTGAGGCACCATCTGGAGTACTGTGCACAGTTTTGGAGACCACATCTCAGGAAGGATATAGACAGGGTGGAGGCTGTCCAGAGGAAGGCAACTAAAATGGTACAGGGGCTCTATCAGAAGCCCTATGAGGAGAGACTGAGGATCTCAATATATACACTCTGGAAGACAGAAGAGAGAGAGGGGACATGATAAACAGCTATGAATACCTCATGGGGTAAATAACGTCCAGGAAGTGAGTATTTTTCATTGGAAGAGCTGCACAAGAACAAGGGGGCATGCAATGAAGCTGGAAGAGGAGAAATTCAGAAAGGATGTGAGGAAGAACCGCTTCACTAAAAGAGGTGGATGCCTAGGACAGTCTTCCAGCAGCGGTAGTGAAGACGAAAACAGTGGTGGTCTTCAGCATGCATGGCATAGACACATGGGAATCTTGGTAGGGAAGTGAGGGGGGATGGCAGCTAGAGATCAGGTAGGGTCTACAGTGTTAGTACAGGCAGAGAAAAAGGGTAGACCGGGTGGGCCAAGCGGTCCTTCTCTGCCGACAAATTCTATGTTTCTATTACATTTTCTGTTTTATCTTCATGCATCTGTCCCTCAAAGCTGTTCATCTTAATAGTGCACACTGTCTGAACCCCCAGCTACACTGTGAAACTAATTGCATTTAAACAGAACTTCAAAGAACACACTGCTGATCAGTTTTATTCTGCTGCCAATAGTCCAGCTTTACTCCACTTCTCTCCTCCACAACATCCTTCCTCTCTTTCTTGTATTCCTTACTGAAAGAAATCCCTCTCCTTCAGGATTATTGCTACCCTTCGGCTGTTGGGAGATCTTGAGCTTAACCTTCCCCCACCCCCAAAAAAGTCTGATTATTTGTCTATATCAATGCTTGGAGATTACTCCCTAAGTTGGATCAGCTTAGGTTGTGGATTCTACAGCTCTTTGTCTCCATTGTTGGCTATGTTATCCACATGGAACGGCCTTCCGGAGGAGGTTGTGGAGTCAAAAACAGTAATTGAATTCAAACATGCATGGGACAGCCATAAGGCAATTCTAGGGGGTGGGGGTAGAAAGAAGTAAGCTGCTGGTTAACTAGGATCTGCAGCTTATCCATTAGGTAGGGAAATGGGCAGACTGGGTGGGCCAAGCGGTCCTTATCTGCCGTCAAATTCTATGTTTCACACGGAGGACAAGCACATGCCGTGTGGCCATGTATATTCATCTCAGCCTCATCTATGACATCGTGCATCGCCTTACCATTCCTTTCTAGCACAAATCCCTCCCATGTAAGCTCTTGTTCCCCTCTACATTTGTGGTATTCAATGGCGGTGTCAACTTCTGCACTGGTACGTGCCCCATCCTCCTCATTTACCTCCTATCCTCCCTTCATACCCTTTCCTCTGCTTGTGAGCTCCTGATCCCTGACCATCAGATGCTTAATGGCTCTCCCCTCTTCCCAGAATACTCACCAAACAAATTCAAGCCCTCAGCCCCACTTAACTTATCAATGAACAAACCTGTCTTCATCCCTGTTCCTCGAATCACACCCTAATAGAGTGCTTCCGCTCCACTCATCCTTACCGAACAGTGGATTCTGGCATCCTTCCAGACACAATCAATGACAACTGAATCTTTAAAGCTTCGTCAGTCTAAAGACCCCCCCACCCCCACAATTTAAATTCCTACGGAACAGATTGTTCAGGTCACTCAACCTGGCTGCTCTTTTCAAAGATCTTTAGTCAAACAAATGGTCTCCTACCCTGGGTCCATCGACACAAACAAAGTCCTCTCTTTCTTCTGCTTCAAATTTACTTTCATGTGGTCAAACTCTCCCCCCAACGGCTGCATGTTCAATTACTTACCTTGCTGATTTCAGCAGATCACATACCTTCCTTAAAGGCTTGTGACTCTGCATTATATTACCATAAGGCTTCTAAGCTCCCCAGAGAACCTACTAAATACAAACAACTTTTATGAACATATAAGAATGCCAGCAGAAACAAGCCATAATAGTCTATAAAGTCTACTCGAGTGTGCAGCTCAATCTATTCTACTGGAGCTGCCCCCCTTTCTCCCCGGAGTTATCCTCCCTCTCCTTCTGTCTCCTCCCCCAACCCCATCCTTCCTCCCTTCTCTCTCTTTTTTACCCTGTCCCACCCCTTTTAAAACTGCAGACTGCTTTCAGTGAGACCATCTCTTCCGGCAGTTCATTCCACTTTACACCACCCTTTCCGTGAAGAAGTCCCTCCTCATCTCCTTTCTAAATCTACCCCCTGTCAGTTTCAGATTATGGCCCCTTGTGGTCCCCTCCCTATTTAAATTAAAAATGCCCTCCGTTCTACCCTTATTTATATCTTTTAGGTACTTTAAGGTTTCTATCATATCCCCACTCTCCCTTCTGTCCTTCAGGAAATACATATTGAGCTCCCATAATCTCTCATCATATGGTTTGTCCTCCAGTCCCCAGATCATACTGGTTGCCCTACGCTGCATCCCCTCTAGTAGTTTGCTGTCTTTCTGCCAGTAGGACACCAGAACTACACACAGTACTCTAGGCGGGGTCTCACCAATGACCTGTACACTGGTAGAATGACTTCCTCATTCCTGGAGGTGATTCCACTGGCGATGCATCCCAGCATTTTATTTGCTTTGGCTGCCACTTTACGGCACTGCCTAGAGTGTCTCAGGTCACCCCTTAATATGGCAAGGCAAGGCAAATTTGATTTTTCCAGGCGCCCAATACCGGAGGCTCTGTGCACTGTACAGTAAAAACATTCTATCAAAATTTAATATCCAATAAAATTATAATAATAATAAAAAAGGAAAACATCAAAACAGCATACACTAAATATATTATTTGGGACACAAAGCTCTCCAAAATAAATAGTCGGATGTGAGAACAAAAGGCGAGACTCCCGAAATAACTAGTATGTCTGGTCCGGGAAGGCTTGATTAAACAAAAGGGCCTTGAGGCAGGTCTTAAAAATCTCTACTGAAGGGGCCTCCTGAACAGATGGAGGGAGCGAATTCCACAGGACAGGGCAGGCGACACTAAATGCCCTTTCGCTGGCTGTTCTCAACCTCATCCTGGGAATTGCCAGGAGGCCCCTAGAGGAGGACCAGAGGGAGCAGACCAAGACAGCATGTGTAAGGAGGTCTGACAGACAGCCAGGGCCCAACCCATGTAGGGCCTTATAGGTGAGCAAGCCCACCTTGAACAGTATCCTCCACCGCACCGGCAGCCAGTGCAGAGCACACAGCACCAGGGTTATGTTTCAAAATTTTGACTGCCCCGTCAACAGCCTGGCAGCTGCTTTCTGCACCAGCTGCAGCTGGCAGAGGTTACCCCTGAGACCCCGAGGAGAAGCGCATTATCGTAATCAAGTCTGGACGCCACAAAGGCATGTACTGAGGAGGGGAGGTCCATGGACAGAACTAGGGGCTTGATCCTGGTGATATTCCCGAGATGGTAAAATCTGGTCCGGACCACGGATGACACGTGAGATTCAAGCGTCAAATTGCTGTCAAAGGTCATGCCAAGGTTTCGCACCCTAGAGGAGGCCTTCAATGGTACAGATCCCAGGAATAAAACTGTTTCGGCACCAGAGGCCACACTGTCCCATCCTCTGTTCGACTCTACCACCAGTAAATCCATCTTATCACTCCTAGATCTTTTTCCTCCTCTGAACTGACCACCTGTACACCCCCAGCCAGTGGCTGACCCCACGGTTCCTTGCTCCAGGTGCATGACCTTATACTTCTTGGTGTTGAACCCCAACTGCCAGATGTTAGACCAGTTCTTGAGCCTAGACAGATCCTCCCTGAGCTCTTTTCCCTCCTTTCTGTCCACTCTCCCACAGAGCTTAGTATCATCTGCGAATAGGCAGATTTTACTTTTGACACCCTCTGTTATGTCACCTATCACGATGTTAAATAACACTGGTCTGAGTACCAAGCCCTGCGGTACCCCACTGGTTACAGGTCTAGGCTGGGATAGTTCCTTCCCAGACAGTCACCCTCTGGTTCCTGTCATGTAGCCAGTTTTTTACCCACCCTAGCAACTTGTCCCCAACTCCCAGGTTGCGCAGTTTGCTGAGCAACCTACCATATGAAGGCCTTACTGAAGTCCAGGTATATGACATCCACTGCCAGGCCACTGTCCAGCGACCTAGTGACCCGACCTAGTGACCCAGTTGAAAAAGTTTATCAGATTGATCTGGCATGATCTTCCCAAGACAAACCCATGCTGCCTATCATCCTGGAGACGCATCAACTGCAAGGTAACATCCACCAAGGTGTATTCTTAAGTATCTTTTTATGAACTTTTTTTTTTAATCATCTTTATTTTTTCTCACCTGCAGCCACAGTCCTGCCCATTTCCAGCCACCGCTCCTCCTTCACCACCGACTCCAAAGCTGATGTGCCCAGCTGGTATATGCAGCTGTACCATTGAAAGGCCCCCCCCCCATGCCCGGCCAGGATCCAATACCGGCGCATGCCTGATTCCAGGCATCGTCGGCCGGTGAAGCTGCGGCCATCAAGCTGCCACAGATTATGCTGCCATTTTTCCTTCCCCGATGGGAGCACAGACGTGCAATGACATCCATGCACAACATGCAGACACCCGCTGTGGCCCCCCCCCCACTTGGCACCCGTGTGTCTGTAGTACCTCCGGGCGTCCCCAGGGACCACCAGAGTGCAGTGTGTATCCACCCCTTTCCCAAAGACTAGGAAAGCTGTCGGTGGATGCTCAATCCTAGTCCTCCCCTGCCGACCCCCAATGACCCGGGCTCATTCCCGAACCTGGGTCGACGGCGTGGAGTGAGGTGTGGCATCCAGCGCCTCAACCCTCAGCGCCACCAGGCCGGCTTTCTTTTTATGAACTTTTGTTGAAAAAGTATACATTAAGTTAAATACTGATAGCATTTGAGGTGCATAATACAAAGGACAATGCCATTATTACACAATATAAACACATCTGAATTTACCCATACAATAAGCATGTACAGGCAATTAAGAATGAGCAATGCTGTCATGGACTATGGCTATCAGACATTTAATGTAAGTACTGTTAAAAAAAAACCCTAGTGGGAGTGATCCTTACAATCACTTGAGCCAACAGGGAGGGGTGCTACAAGCCTAACATTCTGAGCATTAAAAAAGAAACTTTAAAGATGCCGGTTTCCAAAGCCCACTTCAGATTAAACTAACAGAGGAATTAACTCACCAACTAGCAAATGGTATGCATATCCCTAACTACTGCACAAAAAACTGGTAGCTTGTTAGTACAAACTACTCTTTTTGGGGAACAGATCTTAGGCAGATAGAAAACTAAACACACATCAGCATAAGAGGTATATACGATTCCAATTCATATACGTAATAATCCTTATTCACAATAACAGGAAGTGGTACCTAGCATCTAAAATAACATACACTGAGGTAAGGCTCGACTGCAGAATCTGTAGCAGAATGAATTTTAATACAAGTGAATCCCCCCACTGAGGACTCTGTTCCATTTTGTAATATATCCTTATATACACACTAGCAAATGTTAATCATGATTTTTAGTTATAAAAGTCCAAAGTCTGTGTACTAAGTCCACATTTTGGGGGGGGGGGGGGGGGGTAGAAATGGTTGGCACATGGAAGTGGCAACTACTGTATTGGCTAGAGAAAGAAGGGGCAGCTACAGAATAAGGGGTGCTAGCTGCACATTCGAGCAGACTTGATAGACCTCTAGGCCTTTATCTGCTGGCAAATTTCGTTATGTTTGTAAGAAAAACATGAGAAGCATAATTTTAGACTAAAATCTATGCCTGTGCCATGAAGCACCCCCGCTGATCCCACAAATGTTCCTGTCAGAACTGTAGTCCAACATGTGATCCCTTTTATAAACAATCAAGCTCTGCATTTTAAGGTCCCCTCTCTCCCCAAAAAATGTAAACAGTACTTTAAGTCAACAACACTAGCCTCCCAGTCCATGCAAAATCAAACTCAGGACAACTTCAGATGGCACTGACAGTACTCATGATTCCATTTCAGTATCGGATTCAGCTGAGGATGAGTCTCAGTCATCCTCCGCTTCTGTTTGCTGGCATTCTCGCTCCAGTTTTTTAATTAGTTTGAGAGCATCCTGAGGTTTGGAAAACAAGTACTGCTTATCTCCAACCTCCAAGCGTAGACGAGCTGGAAGCAGCAGCGAAAAGGGGATGCCCAAAGTCTGTAGGCGTTGCATCACTCCTTTAACGTCCTTTGTTTTCAGATGAGTGGCAAAGGATAAATCCTGGTAAAGATATAAAACTACCCCCCGCCCCCGCCAGTAATTTGGGTGGTCTCCGTGCAGACTGGAGCACTGTGTCCTTCAATGCTACCTTGGAAAACGTGATCAACGCCACCTGAGGTGTGTAGTGGGACTTAGTGGTTCTTTGGGTTTATCTTGTAGGCCCGATCGATGAATCTCAATGATGGTGGAGGGTCCCAATGCAGCAGAGTTGGAAGCCAATTTCCAAGAAAAATTATAGGGTCCTTAGATAAGAACCTCTTGGGAAGACCAACTACCAGACGTTCTCCGTGTGCTCTAAACAGAGTTTAAGTTGTGCATTCTTCTGCACCAGTTTATTGGAACCTGCCATTGCCCGCTCTGCATGGCTGGAGGACTCACCAACTTTTTCAGTCAGTATAACCACCGACTGTTTGATGGAGACCAGTCGTAAGGTAAAACTCTCCAGTTTTTTCTCTATACTCTTGATGTATTTGCTGAGAGTTTTGAATTTCAGAGATCTTGTTGTTTATGGAGGTTTCCATTTACTTTCCCTCCGTCGGCGGCTGGCCTTCTGCTGGCTGCCTGAAGAAGTCTGTTCCTTATGGCTGTAATCCTGTGCCCTTCTGTCTCCCCATATTCTCAGCGTATACCGACTGCGCAGCATCAGTTCTACAGTGAAGACCAACACAGCGACATTGTTGGCAGTTGCTGTGATGGTCTCCACTACCCGACACTGGTGCCGGGAGGTGTTGCCCCATCTCCAAACTAACTCAGACTGGAGTTAGTAATCTAAGCATAGGGGGTGTGGGCCAAAGCCCCACAGAAAACTGTTGTCCCCAAAGTGACACCACAACACCAATTGGCAGTGTTGTGCTGTCACTGTGCCGTCGATGGACAAACTTCTTGCCGCGGCCGCGTACTGGAACCGTTCTCAGCAGGTACTGTATAGGCATGAAAAGGCAATGAAATGTTCAGTTTTGGTGGTATCCCAGTAAGTATATTATTATATAAAGGTCAAATTAAAAGGCTTGCAGCAGCAGTTCCACAGGGACATATCCGCTCAAGCCAATGGCTAACCCTGCCCTCCTCAGGCTTAAGTTTTAATTACACTTGATAGTCATGATACTTTATAGGGAGGCTGCAGGTTGGTGGCCATATACACATTTAAGTCGGAATCTGCTCCCCCGCCTCCAAAAGTGCTGCCCAGTTTTCCTATTTCTTTAGTTCTTACTTTGGTTAATACAAGGTAGTTTGTAGTTAGTCACAAGCCAGCCCAGTTCACAACGCTCACATTGGAACACACTGAGTTTCCTAAAGGTAGCTTTGGAATCCCTTCCCTCCTCACAAGCCAGCCCAGTTCACAGCGCTCACTTCGGGACACACAGAGTTCCCTAAAGGTAGCTCTGGAATCCCCTTCCTCTTCACAAGCCAGCCCAGTTCACAGTGCTCACTTCGGGACACACGGAGCTCCCTAAAGGTAACATCACCTCCCTCTCCTGCTGCTAACACCAGGGGTGTTAAAGGCTACTTTTGACCTCCGAATCCAACCAATTTTTTCCAGCCTAGGACTTGGCTCCACATACCGGGGTTCACCCTCTGAAACCATCGAAACGTTAAGGACATTTTGGGACATTTCTTAGCAGCATTTCTCTGCTTTCTGCTTGCTCAGAGCCTCTCTCTCTACATCTCAGGCTTCCTGGTTACAATTTACTACTGTGCTTGACTAGCTAGTTATACATTTTCAGTCGCTGTGCTAGAGAGGCAGTTGCTAGATACTGTACTAGAGAATTACTGGTGATTTCGCCTGCCTTGTCTAGCTAGTTACACATTTACAGTCTCTGTGCTAGTGTGGAGTTTGCTAGATATTTACTTAAGCATTTACTGGTGATTTTGCCTGCTTGACTTACATGCCTGCTTCTCCACGGATCTTTGCGAGGCCTCCTGCATTGTGGAAGAGTTCTCCCTAGATTCCGGCCTGACTCCATCTTGGCCTCCCAGTACTGCTGTTTGTGCTTGTGCATGCACAGTA
Organism: Neoceratodus forsteri; assembly: GCA_016271365.2. NCBI lineage: Eukaryota > Metazoa > Chordata > Ceratodontiformes > Ceratodontidae > Neoceratodus > Neoceratodus forsteri. The sequence continues at coordinate 495,043,395 of CM057455.1, forward strand.
CCTTCCAGACTGTGTGAGGCTGAGATTCCCTGCCCCCTCTCCCGCTGCATACTAATGTCTCCTTTGTTTGTCTTCCTCTTAGGTAGCTTTGGAACCCCCTCCCTCCTCACGCTAGTCCAGCTCACAGCCCGGGACTGCAGGTGCTCCCTAAAGGTAACATCACCTCCCTCTCCTGCTGCTAACTCCAGGGGGCATTAGCTCGTCGACCCCAGCCACCCTCCCACCCAGGGGTGTCCCTTAATTAATTAATCAATTGATCTGTGCCAATTTTTTCAAAGTGCCCATTTCTCCATTTGCTCGTTATATTTAGCGGCCACTAGAAGCCAGTATTTTCTCCCTCTGCTGCACTGCTTCACCCTTTCTTGCCATTCTTGCTCCACTCTCCTTCACCTCTTTTCCGTCCTTACGTCTGGTCTTTACTGCCCCTTTCTGTCCCCTCTCGATAGTCCCTCCCAGCCTCGAACCCTGCACCTTCTGCCCCATAGTTCATGACTCTACTGCTGCGCTAGTTTAGCAGCCCTTTAGGTAGTGTTCTTTTCTGCCTCCTATTCCTGCCCTTTTCCCTTACTTCTCTCCCCACCCTCTCAGCTCTTCGTATCGCCTGCTGCCTCTCTGCTGCTACTTCTCTATTCCTTGCTCCATGACCTCCTTTGTCCTCCTGTCCTTCTTCATATTGCTCTTCCCGACCCCAACCCCCCGTCTTGGTGCACCACAACACTGTCAGGACTAACTCCCTCCCCCATGCCAATCCTACCATTTCCACTCCTCTTCCACCACGGCCTCCCTGCTGCCCCCGCCCCCTCCCTCTAACCTCCCCTCTCCTGCACATGCACCCATTCCTCTTAGCTGCTCCCCATATTCTTGCCCTCTCCATTCCAACTGTCATCCCCAATCACACCTGCCTATCACCACTCGGACTCAGCCTCCGCAAGCTATCCCTGCTTACTTTGCAGAGGGCTTTTCTCCTGCTGTTATCCGGTAACATACACCCCAACCCGGGCTCTATCTCTTCACCCCACCCCTCCAGTCAAGCTTCGGATGGACTTTGCATTGCTTCCATTAACATCTGTAGTCTGCAGAAAAAATTTGACTGCCTCTAGGGGTGGATGGCCCAATACCAACTTGACACACTCTCACTTGTGGAAATCTGGCTCTCCAAAATTACCCTGACTCAGCTGTCTCCATCCCCGGGTATTCGATCTACTGCACAGATAGGAGTGGAAAACGTGGCAGTGGCTGTGCTTTCTACCTTCGAGACACACTACAGGGCCAACCTCTTCCGCCTGCCCAGCTGGACCATGGTGCCCAAGCTCTCACCCTGGAAGTCTCTGTCAGCGCAGCCACTGACCCCCTCTTCGTCACTTCAGTTTACATTCCCCCTCAGAACCAAAAACCTGCATTTCACTCTGTTTTGAATTACCTCTCCCAACTGCCCACCTAGGCCGAATGCATAAATCTTGGTGATTTCAACATTAACTGGCAATCCAGCTCCGCCACCTCATACAAAGATTCTATCGCCACGATGAACCTCTCACAAGTTGTCCCTACACCCACTAGGCACAACTCTAAGACTGGGTCTGCCACCCTCCTGGACCTGGTGCTTACCAATTGCCCCCATAGCATTTCAAGTGTCTCAGTGCTCTCCAATGCCCTAAGCGACCATTCCCCAGTGCTCTGCACCTGGACATGCAAGGTAAAGAAACCTCCACCAAAAGTCATTCTCCAACGCTGTCTAAAACCCGGTAATCTAAAGCATCTAAAATGCCACCTCACCCTCTAGATCTGGTCCCCCATCAACAATGTGCCTGGCATTGACTTGACACTCTACTACTTTATCCACTCCTTCATCTATGCCTGTGACATATTTGCTCCCCTTACTACACGCCTTGTCAAAGGCCACTCCACCCCATAGATCTCCCAAACTCTCCTTGACCTGATGCACCACCGTGACTCCCTATGGCAAACAGCCCTTGGCACGGGCAAACCAGCCGACAAACAACTTTACCGTGCTGCAAGGAATAAGTGTACTTGAGAAATATGTAAAGTCAAAGCTGAACACTATAGGGCATCCCTCACCTCATCCTGGGGCTCAGGAAGAAAGTTTTGGGACAATCTAAAGGAACTTAATGGGAAAACGGTGCCCCCCCCCCCCAAATCAACACCAATGGCAATATAGTATATGGGAGAACGTTATTGTGCGCAGAAATCCATCAAAAGCTAATGCTGTTGTACCATCGATGTTATGTCAGCTGGCTGTTGTACTATCTTGAGTACATCACATCGATGGTACAACAGCAGAGAGTGCATTTGCACATGCGCTTAACTGAAACACGGCATTTGGAGTCGGGGCCTGTGATGAGACCTGAACCTGATCGTGAGCACAAAGTAAGGGGAAATTCTATTTTTTCTAAACAGCAGGACTGAGCACATTTTAAAAAAAAAGGCAACAGTACATGAGATCGGGGAACCGGGGAAGGAGTGAGTTGGTGGGGGGCACACAAATGCTGAAATTGCGTCATGAACCTGACAAAAAATACATTATTGATTTACTGATGCCCATCATATATATAAGATAAATGGAAGGGGATTAGTAAACAACAACCCTAAAGAAAGTTCTCGAGGTTGTCTGCCAACCGTAAACCTCTTGAGCTTCGCTCTCGAGGTTTATTTGGTTGTCATGACAACCTCTCGAAGTTAACAATATGGTTGTTGTTAACTGTTGCCAATCCATTATCCTCTATATTACTACCGACTCCAAGCTCATAGCTGACACCCTTAACACTCCCTTCTCGAATCTCAGCAGTGTGCTCCCCCCAACTTCTTGGACCCTCTAACCTCTCCCTCACCCTCCGCCCCCCCCTTTTCGCTTGAAAACTATTATCCCCAGTTGCTACCTGCTAAAAGCCTTAGGGAATTCCCTGTTCAGCAGTGACACTTGACCTTAAACTACTGCACCTGACCCTCGACGAAGTCCTCACCTGCTCCCTTTGCCTTAGTGACAGTCAATTCCCGGCCAAATGGAAAGCTGCCATCACTACCCCAATCCACAAAAGTGGTGACTGCACCTCGCTGGGAACTACTGCCCCATCTCTATCCTCCCTCCCCCTCTCCAAGGCCCTGGAGAGACTCATCTCGGACCAACTCACCCAGCATCTCACAAAATACAATCTGCTATTTCGAGAGCAACACAGCTTCTGTTAAGCCCACAGCACCACCTCGGCACTGCTGGAATTTACCACTGCCATGTATTCAGTCCTTGACAAGGGGTACCTAGCCTTCGGCACCGTGAACCACTCTCTCCTCTTAGCCATCCTCTCCCACTCTGGTCTTTCCCAAGAAGCCACTAACTGGTTCACTCACTGTCTGGCAGGTCTCAAGAAGTCAAGATCGGCAACACATGCTCCTCCAGTCTGCCGGTTAGGTCAGGGGTGCCCAGGGATCCATCCTTGGGTCCCTTCTCTTCAGCCTTTTTCCAAACTCTCTCCCCAGTGCCTGCTCTGAGCACGTGTTCCTCTACGCACACAACAGGGTCCTCTTCTCCTCCCATTCCGACCCCCATATGCTCCAGCTATGCCTCCAAAAAACCTTCACTGATGCCAAATCCAGGTTTGCTGAGCACTGCTTAGTATTAAATTATAAGAAAACCAAAATCATGGTGTTTTCTGCTCAACAGAGCAGGCACAAAGGCCATCCACTGCGAATCATCAACTCCCAGCTGCAGCCCCTCGACCAGGTGGACACCTTTAAGTACCTAGGTATCACCTTGGACTCCTCCCTCAACTACCATGAACACATCCATCTCCTCTGCACTGCCGTCAATACCAGAATTGGTTTACTTCACCGGCACAAGCATTGTCTCACCCCTGAGGCCCTTCGCCTGGCTGTCACCTCCTCTATCCTCTCCCGTATTAATTATGGGATCCTGGTCTACGGGGCGGCCTACACCTCCTCCCTTCACCGAATAAGGGTATCCCTTAACAAAGCCTGCCGCTTAGTTTTGAGTTGTGACCGAACCACACACACCAGCTCCCTTTACAGTCTCTCTAGCTGGCTCAGTTTCGATGATAGGCTCAGTATCGAACTTGCCTCCTTGCCAAAACGATCTCCTCAGGGCCCCCCCCCCCGGGTCTCTCCCCCCACTACACTCTCCCCCTGTACTAAAAACCACCCATAGTTCCTCTAAGTCCCCCTTCCTGATTTCCCAGGGTCGAACCTCCCTTTTCCTAAAAATCTTCACCTATAGAGCCCCACTATGGATAAACACACTTCTCAGTGCCTTAGCAACTGAAAATAAGCTTCAAATCTCTCCTCAGGGAACATCTCCTATCCTCTAGCACCTGTGACTGCTACTAGCCTCTCCGGCTGCCCACCCTCCTACCATCCTAAAATCTCCCCCTCCTACCCGACAATGGATTCTCATCCTGCCTCACTGTTAATGCTTGTACTGTGCCCTCAACAGTTAGCTCATGCAGTCTATGATTACTATACCTATTGTGATGTTTTGTGCCGAACTGCAAACCTCTTTGTGCACCAAACCTTTGTATTATTGTCTGACTGAATGTATTATGACATGGAGCCTTTGTAAAGGAGTCTCTAACTCAAAGGTTTTAATTCCGGTATGCTCAATAAAATAAAAATAAATAAATAGTAGACAGATTATAGTTGAAATATGCATAAGCATGGCACCACTCTATGATCACCACACATTTACTATACCCTACTTTGCCCTGGACTGTCTCAAAAGCTCACAGCATATGATACAGATCAAGAGAGAATTTGTTAATGAACTACCACTATTTTAAGAATGTTAAGAACTAAAGAAATAGGAAAAGAAGAAATCTGTTTAAATATGCATGCCCTTTCTGGACAGCAGTTTTGTTTGGGGGTGGGGACCCACTGTATTCTGACTTAAAGATAGAAACAACTGTGAAAATGTCAGTACCAAAGTTAGTAGGGAACAGGGAAGGGAAGCCAAACCTAATCACTTTGCCACAAACCTCCAGAATTACCTTAAGTCCCCTTCTAAATTCTGGAAGATTTCCCACTCTATCTTTAACCCCCCAAGTTTATTATTCTGGTCTTCAAATCAGAGGGCTCAGTCTCTGACACCAAGTGGTTGCTTCTACATTTAATTAACTGTGTGGAACATAGAAACATAGACTATTGTCAGCAGAAAAGGACCTTTAGGCCTGACCAGTCTGCCCCTTGTCCCTGTCTATTCCATCATCACTGACCCTACTTGGTCATAGGTGTCACTCCCTCCCCCCGTTCTTCTACCTAATATGCCCCTGTGCATATCCACGCATGCTGGAAGATTCTCACAGTCTTTGTCCCGCCTACCTCCTCTGATATTCTGTTCCAGTCATCCACCACCTGTCTTTATCCTTCTGGGTCTCCTTGTATAGTACTTTCTAAATGCTGTTTTCTTCTCCTTTACAGCCTTTGTCACCTCCTTGGAGAACCACAGTGGCCTCTTCCTCCTCTTTCCCTTGTTCACTTCCTTCAAACAGCATGCCGCTGCCTGGGCTATAACCTCCTTAATCTTTCTCCACTGAACTTCCACTCCCCTTCTGCTTTCATCCCTTTGAGGATTCTCTGATACAGTTTCCCATTTCTTTAAAATCTACCCTGTTCAGGACCCTCATCTTAGTGTGTTTTTCTCCTGTCCTATCCATTTGCCAAACCACACAGTATGGTGATACCTAGGGGACTACTACGCAGTGTGGCATAAGTACCAGGTCTAGCACTGCCCCGTCCCTAGTGGGTTCCAAAACCAACTGCCTGAGAAATACCCCTTCTATGAAGATGAGGATGGCCCTGCCTCTTGATGTACTGTAGCTGCAGTGAAAATGCTCAATCTACATCCAGCAGATTTAAGTCCCCCATAATAAAAACTTCCCCATGCTGGCCATTTTGCTAATGGCTTCCATCAAGCCTCTATCTAAATTCTCTCCTTGTACCGGAGGCCTGTACACCACCCCCATGTGAATAACAACTCCAACCACATCTCTAGGATGACCCATAGTACCTCCAGCCCTTCACTGACCCCCGTTGCCCCTGCATCTCAGTGGCCCTTATACCCTCCATCATGTATAAAAACAACCTATCCGCCTTTCCTCCCTCACCTATCCTTCCGGAACATGGTGTAGCCTGAGATGGCCACTTCCCAGCTGTGCTTACCCAATCCTATCTCCTTTCTCTCTTCTACACTCCCTCCCTGCCTCTCATTCCACCTCTTCTCTCCCCTAATGTTCTTGTTCCCCACCATCTCCTCTCGACTCCCTATCTCCCCCCACCCCTCTTCTCTTTCTCCACTATCTAACCATGAGGGGCTCAAATTATTTGCTCTCTGGCCTCCGCTCACTGTGTATTTGAACACTGTTTTATATTACCTTGTATTTTACAATAATCATTATTGATTATTCCTCTTTGTTAGCGTGATAGCTTTATTTACTGTATCTTACTTTTGTATCGTTTGATCAACTTACCCTACAGACAGACATAGAAGAATGTCACAGAAGAACTTCAGTGCTACCACAAACTGTGGTGTTTGCACTTTCTCACTGCTGATAAAATAAATGAGAGGTATTTCAAGCAAAACCTTTTGTTTACAGGCCCTCGTCTGTACTGGTGATGAGTGCAGTGTCTGTGCTGTTTTTAGTCACAGGCACCAATATCACTGAAAGACTCTACATTTTACTTGGTCCTACAGATACTATTGCACAATGTCTTTCTTTTGTACTCTCCCAGGTCATACCTGTAAATAAGCATTCAGTACTCTAGTGTACCTGGTAAATAAAAACTAAATAAATAAGCCAACTATCACTGTTTCTGCCTTGCTTTGTCTTAATCCTTCCTAGGGTAATAGCCCAGATGGCCTTGATCCCACACTCTTTCACTTCTCTGCACCGGCTACTGTAAGCCCAGTCTCCTATTACATGTTTCTGTTTCCTTCCATCTCAGTAAAGTTTATGGGACTTGAAAAGCAAAGCAAGCAAAGCAAACTTTATTTGTTAAACGCTATTCCAAAACCAGATCATAGCATTGTACATATAGATAAAACAATAAAAACACAAATTAAGCAGAAATAATAATCAGAAAACCATTAATAGCAGGCAACAGGAATTTCAGGCATTAGGAAATGCCAAATTAAATAAATAAACCTTTAAGGCAGATTTAAATGCCTCAGCGGTTGGGCATTCTCTAATCCAACGAGGCAGAGAATTCCACAAGGTCGGGGCTGCAAAAGCAAAAGATCTAGCTCCTAAGATCTTCAAACAAACCCTGGGAATCTCTAGCAATCCCTTGTTGGCGGAGTGGGGAAGGCGGAGGGGCAGAGGAAATCTTGTAAATAACGCAGTCCCAGTCCGTGTAGGGCCTTATAGGTTAGTAATCTGACCTTGAAGGTGACCCTCCACTGAACCGGCAGCCAATGCAGGCCGCAGAGCACAGCTGTGACATGGCAAGATCTTGATAAGCCAGTCAGCAACCTGGCAGCCACATTCTGCACCAACTGCACGCAGCAGAGGTCCACCCCTGGTAGCCCTAGGTATAGGGCATTGCAGTAAACTAAGCAGGAGGTCACAAAGGCATGGACCAACATTGGAAGATCATCAGGCAGGACCAGATGTTTTATCCAGGCGATATTCCTCAGATGGTAAAAAGAGGTCTTGATGATGGCTGACACCTGGGACTTCAGTGTCAGCCCACCATCAAGCATAATGCCCAGATTTTGCACCTGGTCAGAGGTCGTCAGCTGGCTGCCCCGCAGCCACAGCCTGGATGACTGTCCGGCAGACAACCCCTCTACCCGATGACCTGGGTCCACAGCCAACACCTCAGTCTTATCCAGATTCAACCTAAGCCAGTTGACAATCATCCAGTTCTGGATCTCAGAGAGGCAGCTGTTAAAGACTGAAACCATGTTACTCTTCTCGGGCACAAAAGACATGTACAGCTGAGTATCACCTGCATAGCAGTGACAAACAGATTTAGTTTAGTTGCTGTATTGGTCCTTGTAAGAAGAGATCCAGAAGTAAATGGTTTAATACCTTTTATTAGACCAAATTAGATGTTACAAAGAGAACAGAATGCCTAAGCTTTCGGACCAACCAAGTCCTTCCTCAGAAGCTGAGGAAGGACTTGGCTGGTCCGAAAGCTTAGGCATTCTGTTCTTTTTGTAAAATCTAAGTTGGTCCAATAAAGGTATCAAACCATTTACTTCTGGATCTGTACAGCAATGAAAACTCAGCCCGTACCACCTTATAATGTCTCCAACCGGCAGCATATATACCACGAACAACATGGATGAAAGCACAGAACCCTGCAGCACCCCCACATGGCAGGGGGAGATAGGCCAAGGGGAAAAAAAAAAAAGACTCCACTCTCTGAGTCCTGCCTGTGAGGAAGGATTGAAACCATCTGAGACTGTCCCAGACAGACCACAGATGAGCCGCAGGCACTCCAGTAACACACCATGGTCCACGGTATCAAATGCCACAGAGAGATCAAGGAAAACCAAGATGGAACAGCTATTCCAATCTCTCACTATCAGGAGATCATTAAGTATTCGAACCAGAGCCATCTCAGTACTGTGCCTCTTCCTAAAACCGGACTGGAGAGGATCATAGACACCATGGGAGGTAAGATGATTCTTGAGCTGCAACACGACTGCCTTCTCAATAACCTTGTCCACAAAAGGCAGGTTAGAGACAGGCCTGTAGGTAGCGAGACAATCAGGGTCGAGAGAAGACTTTTTCAGAAGGGGGCAAAACACCACCACCTTCAGGGTATCTGGAAACACCCCAGTCTCCAATGAATACCCAACTAACTCAGCTATGACCGGTCCAGTTACCTCCATGCACCCTACCAGAAGGCGCATTGGACCTGGGTCCAAACTACAGTAAGTCAGTCACAAACCCTGGATAGAAACATAGAATTTGACGGCAGATAAGGACCGCTTGGCCCACCCAGTGTGCCCATTTCCCTACCTGATGGATAAGCTGCATACTCTAATTAATCAACAGCTTACTTCCTCCTGCCCCCCACTAGAATTGCCTTATGCCTGTCCCATGCATTCTTGAATTCTCCCACTGTTCCTGACTCCACAACCTCCTCAGAAAGACTGTTCCATGCATCCACAACTCTCTCTGTGAAAAAATACTTTCTAACATTACCTCTGAGCTGTCCCCCCTCTATCTTCAAATTGTGCCCCCTTGTTCTTGCACATCTCTTCTTCTGAAAGATACTACCCTCTTATACCTTGTTAATTCCCTTGATATACTTGAAAGTTTCTATCATGACCCCTCTCCCTCCTTTCCTCAAGGATACATATTAAGCTGCTTTAGTCTCTCCTCGTATGTCTTCTGGTACAGACCTTGCACCATTTTGGTTGCCCTCCTCTGAACAGCCTCCACTCTATGTCTTTGTGGAGATGGGGTCTCCAGAATTGCACGTAGTACTCCAGATGGGGTCTCACTAACTGTCTGTAGAGAGGGATAACAACTTCCTGTTTTCTACTGTTGATGCCTCTCCCTATGCATCTCAGTATCCCCCCAGCCCTCCTTACTGCCTTCTCACATTGCTTGCCCACCGTTAGGTCATCTGATATAATTACTCCTAGGTCTCTTTCGATTTTTGTTGTTGTTATTAACTCACCCCCCATTGTGTACTCTTCCCCTTGGATTTTGTTTCCCAGATGCATTATCTTGCACTTCTTTGCATTGACTCTGAGCTGCCACGTATTTGACCATTCCTCCAACCTTGCCAAGTCCCTTTTCATTCTTTCCTCCCCACCTTGTGTATCAACCCTGTTGCAGATCTTTGTGTCATCTGCAAAGAGGCATACCTTTCCTTCCTGGTGCTCTCTAATGTCATTATAAGATATTAAAGAGGACCGTCCCAGTACTGAACCTCTATGTACCCGGCTAGTTACCCTCCTTTCTTCACTGTGGACTCACATTATTACCCTTTACATTCTGTTGTCCAGCCAGTTTTTTATCCAGGTTACCACCTTGGGACCCACTCCAAGGCTGGCTAACTTGTATATTAATCTTTTGTGTGAGACTGCTTCAAATGCCTTGCTAAAATCTAGGTAGGCCATATCCACAGCCCCTCTCTGGTCTACTACTTTGGTCACCCAGCCAAAGATTCTATTAGGTTCGTCTGACAGGACCTTCCTGCTGTGAAACCATGCTGTCTGGAGGCTGTCATGGTACAGTCAGACCTGGACATTGTGGCCATCACTGAAACCTGGGGTAATGATAACCATGACTGGGAGATGGCCATACCTGACTACAACATATTCAGAAGAGACAGAGCAGGCAGGAAGGGAGGAGGAGTGGCACTGTATATGAAAAATGACATAAGGGCCACAGAGATCCAGGAGGAACAAAATGGGGAGAGATACTGTGGGTTAAGCTGGAAGGAAAATGGGGACAGCCATCCGCACTGGTGTGGTCTATAGACCACCAGCCCAGGAGGAAGAAACAGATAGGGAGCTGATGCTAGCCATCCAAAGGATGGCAGACAAGGGTGAGGTAGTACTGATTGGAGACTTCAATATTCCAGATATGGACTGGAGCATCCCAGCAGCAGCATCAACTAGGAGCAGATTTATCCTGGACTCCCTTCAGGGTGCCTTCCTCAAGCAACTGGTCATGGAACCAACTCGGCAGAAGGCAATACTGGACCTTGTGCTCACAAACAGGGACAGTGTGATGGGGGTAACAGTGGGGGAGCACCTGGGTAACAGTGACCACCAGTCATTGTGGTTTGAAATCACAGAAAGAGCAGAACCAAACCACACAAAAACATGTATCCTGGATTTTAGGGGGCAGACTTTGGGAAAATGGGGAGATACTTGAAAGAGGCATTAAGGGGAATGGGACAGGAATCAGGGGTTGAGGAACAGTGGGCAGTATTTAAAATGGGGATTACAAGAACAACAGAATTATGCATTAAGCAGGTTAGCAAGAGGAAAAGGAAGAGGAGACCACTATGGTTTTCCAAAGAGGCAGCAAAGAAAGTGAAAGCCAAAAAGATTGCATTCAGGCAATACAAAAAGACACAGGCAGAAGGGGATAGGGAGAAGTACCAGGAGAAGCAAAGGGAGGTAGGGAGGTCAGTAAGGGAAGTCAAAGCTCAGACAGAACAACACATTGCAAAATCAGTGGGTAAAGGGACAAAACCTTTTACAGGTACATAAGTGAAAAAAGAAAGACAAAGGGAGGGATAGTGAGACTGAAGGGGGAGGATGGGAGCCGCGTGGAGGATGACAACAGTAAAGCTGACATATTGAACAGGTATTTCTGCTCAGTCTTTACTGAGGAAGAGGGGAGTAATGGGTCTGAAGGGAGTACAAGGGGTGAGAATGGTGCAGAAATGGACACAAGTCCCTTTACACGAGAAAGGGTCCTGAAGGAACTGGAAGTAATAAGAGTTGATAAAGCAATGGGGCCAGACGGGTGCACCCCAGGTCCTTAAAGAACTAAGAGAGGTGGTGGCTGAACCTCTGGCTATCCTGTTTAGCCGATCACTGGAAACAGGGAGGTACCCAAAGACTGGAGGACAGCAGATGTAGTCCCTTTATACAAAAGTGGGAACAAAGAGGAAGCAGGGAACTACAGACCAGTCAGCCTCACCTCGGTAGTGGAAGATCATGGAAGCACTACTGAAGAGAGATTGGTGGAACATCTGGTTGTCAATGGACTACAGGACCCAAGGCAGCATGGTTTCACCAGGGGAGGTCATCAGACCAACCTCGTTGAATTTTGACTGGGTGACTAGGGAGGTGGATCAGGGGAGGCAGTGGACATGGCCTATCTGGACTTTAGCAAGGCCTTTGACACTGTGCCACACAGAGACTATTGCACAAACTGGGGAATATGGGTGTGGACAGGACAGTAGTGTGGTGGGTAGGTAACTGGCTGGGTGGCAGGACACAGAGGGTAGTGGTAAATGGCTGTCACTCCACAGAGGGAAGAGTGACCAGTGGGTACCACAGGGATCAGTGCTGGGACCGGTCCTATTCAACATCTTCATCAGTGACATTGCACAGGATCTAGAAGGCAGAATTTCACTGTTCGCTGATGACACAAAGCTCTGTAACAGAGTAGACACACCAGAGGGTGTAGACAGAATGAGAAGCGACCTGCAGAAACTTGAAGAATGGTCAGGGTTTGGCAGTTGAAATTCAATGCAAAGAGTGCAAGATAATGCATATGGGGCACAAAACCCTGGCATAATATATCAGCTGGGGTGAGGATATAGCATGCACCAAGCAGGAAAGGATCTTGGGGTTGTCATCTCTGATGACCTCAAGGTAGGAAACAGTGTGACAAGGCAGCAGGTAAAGCAAACAGAATGCTGGGATGATAGGCAGGGCATCACCAGCAGGAAAAGGGAGGTCATAATTCCGCTATACAAGACACTAGTGAGGCCCCACCTGGAGTACAGTGTACAGTTCTGGAGACCATACCTACGTAGACATAGACAGGGTAGAGAAGGTTCAGAGGAGGGCAACAAAGATGGTGCATGGATTGCATCACAAGTCCTATGAAGACAGGTTGAAGGAACTGAACATGTACTCCCTGGAGGAGAGGAGGGAGAGAGGGATATGATAGAGACACACAAGTATCTTACAGGGAGGAACAGGGTGCAGGAAAACACTATTTTTAGCGAAAAAGATGTTCCAGGACTAGAGGCATGGGATGAAGTTGGAGGGAGGACCGATTCAGAGAAACATGAGAAAGAATTTCTTCACAGAACGGGTGGTGGACAAGTGGAACACCCTGTCAGAGGAAGTGGTGGGGCTGAAACAATCACGGATTTAAGAATGCATGGGATAGACATAAAGGAATTCTAGAGGCAGAGGTGAGGAAACAGACTTTCTAGGAAAACAAACTGAACTTACAAGCTCAAATGGGCAGACTGGGTGGGCCACAGGCCCTTATCTGCCGACGCTGTCTATGTATCTATGCCTTGGGTCCTGTGCCCCACTGGCCTCTAGGTACTCAACAATTCTTTCCTTCAGAAGTGATTCCATCATTTTCCCTACCACTGAAGTCAAACTAACTGGTCTGTAGTTTCCTGCTTCTGCCCTGCTCCCACTTTTGTGAAGTATAATCACATTTGCCCTCCTCCAGTCCTCAGGTACCACTTTATCCTCCCATGATTTGTTAAAGAGAGTAGTCAGTGGTGTTACTAGTTCTACCCTTAGTTCTTTTAGTATTCTTGGGTGAATCCCATCAGGCCCCATTGCTTTGTCCACCCTCAGTTTCAAGAGTTCTTTCAAAACCTTTTCTTCTGTGAATAGACTGGTATCGATCCCCCTATTCAGAGTTTCTCCCTTGTTTGGTTTAGGCACCTCCCCCTCCTCATCTGTTGTGAATACTGAGCAGAAATATTCGTTCAGTATCCTGCTTTTCACTGTCACCCTCTGCCCACATTCCCTCCCCTTTATTAAATCTCTGTATCCCTCCCTTGGTCTTTCTTCACTCCCTAATGTACCTATAAAAGGTTTTATTCCCCTTCTTAACAGAGTTGGCTATCTTTTCCTAAGTTTGTGCCTTTGCTATTCTGACTGCCTTCCCTGCCTCCTTCTGCTTTAACTGATAAAGTTCTCTGTCCTGCTCCTTCTGTGTTTCCTTATATTTCCTGAATGCTATCCTTCTCTCCTTAACTGTCCTGCCACCTCTTTTGAGAACCATAGTGGTTTTTTCCTTCGTTTTGTTTTATTGATTTGCTTCAAACAAAGGCTTGTTGCCTCTACGATGGCAGTTCTGATTATTCCCCATTGTTCCTCCACCCCTCCTTCTTGCTCATTTGTTAGTGCTTTTCTAAGGCACTCTCTCATTTTCCTAAAGTCAGACTTCCTAAAGTCCAATACTCTTGTTTTTGTATGGCTTGACTCTATGGCTGTGTTTATTGTGAACCACTCTGGTGGTCGCTTGTTCCCAGATGGCTACCCACTTCTAAATCTGAGATCCTTTCTCCTTCCCCATTTGAGAGTACCAGGTCTAAGACTGCTCCCTCCCAAGTGGGTTCCAACACTAGCTGTCTGAGGCATGCCCAATGTAGGGCATCAAGAATGACCCTGCTCTTGGATGTGCCTGAGGCAAAGGTACTCCAGTTAACATCTGGCATGTTCAGGTCTCCCATCAACAATATCTCCCCTTTTTCTGCCATTTTAAGGATGCCTTCTATCATTTCCTTGTCCATTTCCTCCCCCTGAGATGGGGGTCTGTACACAACCCCCATGCGGAGTGGATAATCTTCACAATGTCCACCATCGCTAACCGGTCAAAGTCACACCAGACAGACTGGGTGCCTGTAATCTCTCACCGGTCACCGTCAACAAGCCAAAATCCTTCCCCTCCACAAAGGGGGTGACTCCTCCTCCTCTCCAGGCAACTACTGCCAATTTTTCCCTTTCTTGCCCTTGAAAAAGTGGAGAAAAACCTAGTCTTTTCTCAGTTTACCCCCTTTCTTGACTCCACCTCCTACTTCCTCTGCTCCTTCCAGTCAGGTTTCTGGAAAACTGACTCCACTGTCTCTGATTCCTCTTATAGTTAACCGATTACATCCTGAATAGGACTGAACCAGGTACTGTTCACTAGTACAATATTTATCAACCTTGCAAAAGTGGTTAATACGGTCTCTCATCCCCTCCTAGTTGACAAACTCACTGGGGGAAGGGATCTATCGGACCTATCAATCAGCTGGTTCTGCTCCTACCTGTTTGATAGGTACCAGTCAGTCCTAGGAGGTGATGCCCTCTCCCCACCCATCCCATTACCTCATGTGTTCCTCAAGGCTCAATTCTGGGTCTCAACTTCTTTTCCATCTTTCTGAATGACCTCCCTTCAGTCTGTGTCTCTGAGGACATCCACATGTATGTGGATTACACTATACTTTTTTCCTCTGATGCTTCTGCCCTCGAGGTGAAACAACCCAGCTTGAGACTTTGATAACATGTTGTGTTAGTTCCACTCAAACCAATTCAAGCCTAATGCCCAAAAATGGTCTCAATGAACTCTGGCAGTAAGTAGCAACTTGTCAGGGTCCCTTCAACCTGTCTTGATGACGCTGGATGATTCACCCCTCTAAGAAGTGTCCCACTTCGAATAATCTGTCGTATGGATGGCTCGAACCTCTGATTTCTTCACCCACATCAATTGCGTTAATAAATAGCTCATTCCTAATCTTGGCACCCTGTACAGCAGTAAAGTCCTGTTTCCACTCCCAGTCCACTGAAAGATTATCCTCAAGATGACCCCTCCCACCTAGTTACTGAATATGCAGACATGGTATATAAAGTGCTGCCTCCAAAACTTCCTTGGCCACACTGAACCTCAGCTTCCATTATTTCAAAAGCTTTGCCTTAAACTAACTCCACCCCCCATATCCATCACTGCTACCTCTACTCTGACCTCTCTTTCTCCTCTTCCAGTAGATGGGTCCTGGCATCTTTCCCACTGTGTCTCCTTCCTTTCTAATTTTTGGTGCTGCTCCATCCTCTTTACTCACTTCCCTTTTCTCCTCTCCTACTCCCTCTGCTTCTCTGATTCTAGCTTCCTTTCTGTCCCCAACTGTACAACCTCAGCCAGGCAACCTGCCTTCTCCAGACACCTTCCCTCTGTGTTTCACCTTTTCTTCCCTCTCCTTTAAAGCCCTCCTATGCTACCACACCTGCTCAGGCTTCGGATACTTACCCTCCTTTCCTTCTCCCTGTTTTCCATATCCCAGGGAAGGCCCCTTTTTGCCTCTTTTGGGAGTTCCAGACCTCCTGGTCTTCCACAACATCAGCACCTTACCTACCTAACTGCACTATTCTCCCCTTTGTATACTGCCATTTTGTGTAGTCATCATCTGTACATACAGTATGATTTTGTTGATTTATTTTGCCTCCAAATTGTTACTGTGTCTGAACTGTGCATTGTATCTTTTGCTGTATATTGCCATTGTTGTATTTTACTTTCAATGGATTTTGTTGTGCTCACTTTATTTTGTAACATGTTTTATTTTATCATATTCTTACACTGTTCATTTTATTGTATTTTCTTGTTTTTCTCCATTCCCCAGGTCACACCTGGAAATGAGCCTCAGGTCATTCTGCCTCTCCCAGTCAACAAATTTTAAATATTTAAATAAGCTTGCACCTTCAAAAATCAGCTCTAGATATTTTTCGAGTAATGGGTTGCAGCTTATGACTACCAGCTCCTTAACTGAACATGTTCTTTATCACTATAGTGCTGTCAAATGATACAACTTTGTTAGCAACACTGTTGGATAGGAGATAACTACAGGGGCTAATACGGACACTCTAATTGTTAAGCACTTGCCAGGGCTGAACCTGATCATTCACTGAACTGTCGGGTTGATGGGATTTGTGTAGCTGGTAATAAATTGATAATCTACATTAATTCATTCAAGCAGAAATCGATTCTGTAACTCCTTGCAAGCTTGTAATAATGCTTGCCTCCCACCGTTAGCTACATTCTTCGTTTCATAAAGCTGGTCGGAAACAGCTGGATTCAGGTGACCCGCTAGCTCATTAAATCCGTTACATGTTCCTTCTGGTAAATGATATTAAGCTGAAATGTCCTTGCGTTGATTTTTTTCTTTAATTTTATGACAGAAATAACCTAATTTGTAACATGAAATAACAATCTCCTTGGACTACTTTGCCTTGTTAAGATATTTTAAGCATTTTTCATTTACAGGGAGGTAATGGAAAAGCACTTAAACTATCTGTTATTTAAACCACAAGAGATATGTACTGAATTGTCTGATAGCTACAAAAATGATTGCCTCTGAATAGTTTTTGCTTTATATCTGTAATAAAAGGTGGACAATTCAATTCATGGGTTAGTAAATAAAGTGTAATACTTTCATTTTATTTGTTGTGCATTAGAAAGAATAAAATAGAATGGCTCTCTGAATTCACAAAGGAATAAGGCTCATCACTTTTCTGTTTCTAATTCAGAAATGCTATTTCGTCTGATAAACATGCTGTATATTCTAAATCTAGCAACCAAACACAGAACTAAACTTAACTAAAAACGCATCAGGGATAGAAATAATTCACATTAACACATCTCCCGTTGCAGTGAGCACCAAAAATGATCAATTGTTCTATATACAGCTCCCCACCCTAAAACATCTCGACTATGCACATCAGAAGGCCATCTGCACTAAGTGCTTCTCAAGCATCCAGGCCATGTTCACAAAGATTCTGTCAAAAGTAAGCCAGCATCTATCTAATATACTTGTCCCTTAGACAGCTTACAATAAATTCTTATCTATCCCACACTCACTTTGACCGTTCTGGACTGGCGGGGGATGCATGTTTCACAACCTGACGACACGCTTCAGCTGTACAGTTCATTACAGCAACGGCTCACAATAATGAGTTCCCAATTTTTCACAGGTCATGTGCACTTTCTGGTACACTGGTTGAGCCCTTTCACTTGACAAACATGAACTTCAAGGCAAAGCAAACTCTGAAACACAGAAATTCTACTAATTTACACGGGGGGGGGTTGAGAAGTATGGCTTAGTTGTATCATCAGTTGACAAGCACTCTGCAGAAAGGGGTATTTTTCTAAATATCTGTATATGCTATCTATTTAGTCTACAGAGAGACAGCTGGTCATTTTAAGCATCTAGGGAAACAAAATCTATGGTGAGTGAACCTGTAGCTTCAAATCCCTTTTAAGCATGATTTAAAAAAATCCATTAGAAGGAGTAAATAATGAGTACAGCTTTTGTATTACTCTGAGATGTTGTGGGAGTGTTGCAACTCAAAACACACATACTAATATAATGACATTTTTTTTTCCAAATAATAATACAGTGGCTTCACCATTGGCAAGATTAAAGCAACTTAGTGTATGATCATAACCAGCTATGTAGAATAGGATAGTTACTGATGTCAGCCTGCAGGACCCTGTCAAAAAAACACATTATGTTAAATAGGATGATGAAAGATTTGATAGCTCATCTATCTTATTCACTGAACACTGAAAGAGTTCTTCTGACATACTGTAATGTCAGGTTGAAACACCTGAATGCTTGTTTTATTTTTTATTTTTTTCATTTCCAATGTTGAGACAGCTTCAGCTTGCACAATAATAATATTATGAAATTAATGTTTTTTTTTCCTTTACCCCCATAATTTACTGGTGAGTAGTTCCTTATTTCAGTTGCAGTATTCTCTATCCTGTGCACCCCCCCCCCCCATCCTAGAGAACACTACAAAACCTGTCCATTAGTTGATCTCAAGATCAGCTGGATATCTGTATAAAGCACTGCGGTGGACCTTTACCCAGGGAACAACTGCAGTAGCTGTCATTAATAAAACACGTAGTGCTTGTTTCACAACTGTCATTGAGCTCACTTGTCATAATATTGGGTGAGAGAAATCAGACACAAAGTACTGCTTAAAAACCCACCACTGGAAACTCAATTGATATGCTGCATGACTTAGTAGAACTCATTTGCATGGACAATAACACCCTCCCAAACTTTTATTTTACAATATATCTTTCCCTTTTAGAAAGTCAAGCTGGAATAGAATTTAGGGTCACGTATTAAATGTATTTGCAGTTTTCAGCCCTTGTGGACAGCATGCATAAATTCTCAGAAACAGTACTGGCCATGCTGATCACCATGTTTTAAAGTGTCCCCCCAATCAAACTGAGTATGAATGGCCAGGAGGGCAGAACCACAGATCAGGGTTGTGAAACCCTGTGCTGTGCCTGCCACATTCTGTTCTGTATTTTTTAACTGTAAATAGCTTTTTTGCACATTCAAGGCTGTTCTTCTAGGGTGGGGGGATCCCAGGTTCAGACCCCACCACAGTCAAGTACTCCCCATGTGTCCTCGAGCAAGTCACTTGACCTTCCTGTGATTCAGACTTTCCAGTTGCAAAACTGAGTTAGAAGGACTACCCTCAACCCATTATATCTATCTAGCTATCTATATAATATATATCTATATTTTTAGTTATCACCTGGTAAGTACAATGGGTAAAAAGCTGCCTATTTTCAGGTATGACCTGGGAGAGTACAAGCAGTAAAATACCACATATTATCAGAAGTTACAATGAATGTATCACAAAGAACAGAACAAAGGAATCAAAGATGTCACATGGCGACTACGTATCTCAGGCTCAAATACACAATGCAACAATACAGTACAAAGTACAGCTGAAAAAGGAATACATACAAAGTGCACTGCAATATAATAGTTACAGCAGCCGTGCAAAATTAAAAACAGGTACACTTGTAAACATCAAGAAGATGCTCACGGTAACTGTTACGAAAACCTGTGGCTGTAATGTAGAGGCAGATGGCACTCGGGATGAAGTTCCAAAGCCTAGGAGCAAAGTTCAAAAAGGCAACGCTACCTAGATTTGTTTTCATGTTTGGAATGGACAGGAGCCCCCGATCAGCTGACCATAGAGGGTAACCAGCATGCAGGCAGCAGTAAGGATGCTAATGACTTTGGAAGCTGGTTTCGAATGAGACTATAGATGACTCGCCCAATGGATAGGTCATGTAATGACTGAAGGGGGAGTCAACCAAACCTAGACTATAGTGTGCAGTGATATTCCTGCTGACAGTTGGAGGCTAAGGCTAATTGATAAAGGATGTTATAGGTAACATCCTAGTTCCTAAGTGAGGCCTGATCCAATGGTGTGTAGACAAGAACCCATACAGCAACTTAGGTAGAAGAATGTCATGTACGATAGCAAGCCGAGCCTTTGCCATGAGGTTATGTCTGGTCGTATATGAATGACCAAGCCTGGTATTTACTGACTTACAGGCTTGCGAGATATGTAGGGAGAAGTCAAGGAAGGGGACCAGAGTTACTCACAGACACTTAAAAGCCGAAACTGAGGTTAGGACAGTGCCACTGCTACCTTTAACAGACAGGGGAGATGGGCAAAACTTTAGTCTTGAAACAGAGTCAGATAGCGTGGCTTGGCTGGCCCACCAGCGCGGCAATGCTTTTTACTAGCATGCAGCCAATGACCAGGTTACAAGCGAGCCCGGCATTGGAGGAGGACTGCTCTCCTTCTCAGGGGGGTGGGTCAGTGGGGAAGTCGCCAGTGCCTGTATGACCCCCCCCAGTGGAGACTGGGGGTCTGGCAAGCCAGAGCTCACTTGTTGAGAGGCATGACAGATGAATGGCGTTCTTATGCATCAATATCACTGCATGTCAAGCCTCTCCCACTATAAATTACAAAATGCCGGACATGCACAATGTCACCCGACTCCACTGTGGTGCTTCCCAGGACATTAGATGTGGCATCCGAGGGGCTATCTGTGGTGACCCCTGAGGCCCCACCCTGGGCAGTAAGCCAGGGAGGGTCAGCTCCAGAGACTGAAGGAGTACGGGTTGGGGTAGGGCCGACAGGGAAAGCTCTTCCCAGCCCCAAAAAACAAACAGCATGGCTTGGGGCTTTGCGGTATTAGGCAAAAGTTTATTGTTAGCACACCAATTTTTAACAGCCTGTACTGTACGTCAACTGTCAGAGGCTGTGAATATTCACAATGTTATTATAGGTCAGAAAGAGGACTAGATCATCGGCATAAAGAATGGGGGTGCAGGATGACAGACATTGTTGAATATTGTTGATGTACAGCAAGAAGAGGAAAGGGCCTAAAATCAGTCCCTGCAGAACACCAACAGTAGTGGGGTCAGGATCCAAGAGACAGCTTCTATACACTTAACCCTCTGGAATCTGTTGCATAGATGATCGGAATCAAGGCAGGGCAGTAGGTGAGATACCAAAGGCTCTGAGTTTTAAGCAGAGTATGGAGTCATCTACAAGATTGAATGCTTTTGTAAAATCAGTAAACACTGACATGACAATTAGATGTTTTTGGTGCAATATTAGCCACTGTTAAGCAATTTAGATCATAAATTATAGTGAGAAAGAAATAATGTGACCTACTTCCTAGTTGCACAATTTGCAATACCTGAGAAAGGAAGTGTATCCGGGAAGTCAGGCAAACAATGTGAGCCTATAGCTCAGTGGTTAGAGCACCAGGATGGTATTCTGGGGGCCTGGGTTCAGTCCCCCAGTAGGTCACATTATTTCTTTCTCACTACAATCAGTAAACACTGCATCAGTTAATTCACACCATCCATGCCAGTGTCAATCTTATTGCTAACAGCGAGTAATGCCGTACTGGTGTTATTGCCACAACTAAAACCATGCTGTGCAGTTGAGAGAAGATTATACTGTGTAAGAAAATCTGTGAACTAACTGGATACCAGTTTTTCCGGAATTTTGTTTAGGGCAGACAGGATGAGTATCGGTCTATAATTAGCAGGGGTCTTGGGGTCTCCCTTATTAAAAACTGTGATGATGTTTGTTTTCTAGGCATCAGGTACCACCCCAGTTGATAGATTTCTTTTGGAGGTACATTTCCACAAATACTAGTTATACTACATAAACCATGTGTTCTTACAAATTGGATCCCTCTCCCCTTGCATAATCCTAGTCATGCAAACAGTAAATAGGAATGCTGGAAGAAAACTACAGGTTATTTCATAGGGACGGGGTGATTGGGAAAGGAGGGGGTGTGGCACTATATGTGAAGGAAGGCATGACGTCTGTAAGGGAGGAAGGGGAGGAGAGCAGTATGGAGTCTATTTGGATGCCAATCCAGGATTCCAAGAATAGGATTCTTAGAATGGGAGTGGTGTACAGGCTGCCATCTCAGACAGAGGAGTTAGACAGGGAACTTGCAGGACAGATCAGGAGGACCTGTGAGAAGGGTAGTGTGATGATTGTTGGGGACTTCAACGACTGGAGTACCCAAACAACCAGGAACAGAAGGAAGCAGGTACTGCAGGATGCCTTCCAGGACAGCTTCCTGCTGCAAATGGTCAGTGAACCAACCAGGCTAGGGAATACCCTTGACCTTGTGCTGGCAAATGGGACTTTGTGAGAGAACTTACAGTGGAGGAACCGCTGTCAGGGAGTGACCACCACTCAGTATGGCTCACATTGGACATGGGCAAGGAAGGAGTGGAATCTGGCATAAGAGTGCTGGACTTCAGGAGGGCCAACTTTGGGAGGATGAGGGAATTGGTAAAAGGGTACCTGGCCAGAATTCCATCTAGTATGGACACTAATCAGATGTGGGAGCTCATAAAGCTGGGGATAGTGGAGGCAAATAAAACCTGCTGCAAGGCCTAGAGCAAGAAGGCTAGAGCTAAGAAACCGAGCTGGTTGAGCAAGGAGGTCAAGGAAAAGGTAAGGAGGAAAACAGCTGCCTCTAGGAAGTACAAGAAAACAGGGAGGGGGAGAACAGGGTGGAGTACCTGACGGAATCGAAGGAGGTGACAAGGGCAGTAAGGGGAGCCAAGGCATCTGCGGAACTCAGGCTGGCACAAGGCATTAAGAAGGGAGAGAAGGACTTCTTTAGGTACATCAGGGAGAAATGAGCTGTAAGGACCACATAGTAAGGATTAGGAAGGAGGGGGGGTTGGGTGGAAGAGGGAAGGAGTAAGGTCAAGTACTAAATGAGTACTTCTGCTCAGTATTTACTAAAGAGAAGAGGGGGTGACACCCAAGGGGAGAAATGGCAGAACGGGGGAGGGGTGACAGATGGAGAAATCATGTAGGGCAGAGTTCGGAGGGTTTGAAGGCACTGAGGGTGGATAAGGTGCCAGGCCCAGATGGCATCCACCCCAGGGTACTGAAGGAGTGGCAGAGGTCCTTGCAGGACCTTGGCAGACCTATTTAATGCCTCACTACATTTGGGGTGTGTACCTCAGGACTGGAGGATGGTTCATGTGGTGCCCCTCCACAAGAGTGGCCCCAAGGATGAACCGGGAAACTACAGACCAGTGAGCCTCACATCCATCGTGGGTAAGCTAATGGAGACTATCCTGAAGGAAAGGCTGGTGGCCCTCCTACATGCCAAAGGACTACAGGACAGCAGACAGCATGGCTTCATATGGGGCAGATCATACCAAACCAACCTGGTGGAGTTCTATGACTGGGTAACTAGGCAACTGGACAGGGGCCATGCAGTGGATGACCTGTATTTGCACTTCAGTAAGGCATTCGACTCAATGCCGCATGGAAGGCTTGGAAGTAAGTTAGTAGGCACAGGGGCAGGTGCAAAGCTGGTGAGATGGGTAGGGAACTGGCTTCAGGGAAGGCAACAGAGGGTGGTGGTGGGTGGGAAGCTCTCACACCCAAGGGTAGTGACGAGCAGTGTTCCACAAGGCTCGGTGTTGGGACCAGTGTTGTTTGGGATATTCACTGCAGACATATCATTGGACATCAAGAACAAGATCAGTCTGTTTGCTGATGATACCAAGGTAGGAGTAGTGGTGGATGACCTAGGGGGGTGGCAGGGGTTGCAGGATGATCTGGCAAAGCTTGAAACCTGGTCAGACACCTGGCAGCAGGGGTTTAAAGCCAAAAAGTGCAAGGTGCTGCATTTTGGGATGAAGAACCCAAGGAGGAGTTACCAGCTGGGGGGAGTGCAGCTAACCCAGACAGAGGAGGAGAAGGATCTGGGGGTGTTCATTACAGGGTCAATGAATAACTCGGCACAATGTAGAAAGGCAGCTGCAAAGGCCAACAAAATGCTGGGTTGTATTGCAAGGGGCATATCCTCGAGGAGGTGATTCTGCCACTGTATAGGTCATTAGTTAGAGCACCTGGACTACTGCATGCAGTACTGGCCCGTGATCTGAAGAGGGACATTAAGTTACTGGTGGGGTGCAGCGCAGGCGACAAAAGATGATCAAGGGGCTGGGGACTTATCATACGAGAGGAGGCTGAGGGAGTTGAACATGTATTCACTGGAGGAGAGGAGGGACGGGGAGACATGATTGAAACCTTTAAGTACATGAAAGGAATAAACAAGACAGGTACAGAGGGGCTGTTCAAAGTAAGGGAGGGGAGGGACACCAGGGGCCATGATATGAGACTGGAAGGAAGGTTCAGGAGGGAGATGAGGAGACACTTTTTTACAGAGAGGGTGGTGGCTGGGTGGAATACGTTACCTGCAGAAATGGTATCCAGTAGAACAGTGGACTGCTTCAAAAGGGGATGGAACAGGACAAGGGGGAGGGTCAATGAAGGGGAAGGGTGGCAGGGAGGGGCAGCTGCAGAATAAGGGGTGCTAGCTGCACATTCGAGCAGACTTGCTAGACCTCTAGGCCTTTATTTGCTGGCAAATTTCGTATGTTCGTATTCAAAACAGTTCACAGCTCGTATGTGTTAAAATGTGATCCTAACTATCCTTTTATTTCCAGTTATGGTTCTGTCGAGGTATTGATTCCCCTCCTCATAGTCCAACCTACCCCTCAGTCAGGTCAGATTATAAATTCTCATTGTTTGCTATGACATGCTGAAGCCGCTTTTATCTGGTTTGGGATACTTTCTTACCGAATTATATAACTGCATGTTTGGACACAACACATCCTGTTTGGAGTGTTGCCCTGGAAATGGAAAACACTGACACAAGAAAGCAAGTAAGAAGAGCAATAATATGACTCAAAGAGGGCTCCCGGAAGAGCAACGGGAACCTTTTTCCCTTTGTGTCAGTTTCAAGCAAAGCATCACAGTTATGTCTGATTCTGCCACACCCGCTTTATTGCTAATATGCCCTTTTAGGTTTAATTTCTTTTACAGTGGCTTTTTTCTACCATTTAATTAGGCCACAGGGAGTCAGAATAGGCAGTCTCACTGTCCCCTTAGAGTTTATTACACAGAGTTTTCCCTTCAAGGATTTTACTGCTGTCATAGAAAGCAGACATCTTCAAATTGCTAAAAACACAGAAAATGATTAATACAAAGAGATACTTTTGCTCCTGGCTAAACTGCATTTCTTCCATAAGCACACTGGCATTTAGAAGGATGGACGTTCAGACTACAGTGATGTTGACAGTGGTACAGGTGTTTAGTTGCTGCATGTTTTAATACTCGAGAAAAGGAAAATGTGAATTAAGACTAAAGATTTAATGGTTCCAATACAACACAGCAACAATAGCCTAAATATGTGTAATACTGGCTAAGAGTAATACATAATAGTGTTATTAAATTAGATTTAGCAAACTTATTAAGCAGACTTTTTTTTAATTTAGAGAGAAGAATTATCACTAAATATTGCATCAGTCAATATGCTCCTTGTTTCTGCCAGTGCTGCTAATCTTGGAGTCCTGACTAAACATCAAGGAGGACTGATACTCCGTCTATGTAGTCCTTATTCCATGATTACTGCCCTGAAGCCACAAATTAAAAGCGGAAATACAATCCAAAACCAAAAGTTTCTGCCTGGCCATTAGTGGAGCAGCAGTGTTACAGCTCACAATGCTAGTGACCCAGGTCTGGGATTGTTGGGGGCCAGCCAGAAGCAGGAAAGGCGAGAGTTTGAGCGAATGCTCCTTCTCTTCAAGTAGGAGAGTGTTAAGATGTCCATTGCCAAATTCCCCCTGGGAGACTGCATGGGGAGGTGCAGCAGGGACTATAAGGGGTTGGGGAGGACATCTCCAACACTGTCAAGCATTCACATATGCATGCATAACATGAGGTCCTATCATGGGATGTCCTTGAAGGGGGAGGGGGACTGAAACTCAAGTGGAACCCCCAGCAGTGTAGTATGATAGTGCTGCACCCGCAGTCCTCATGCTTGCCAACCTGGGCACTCCCAGAACGACCGGATAACAGCACTCAAGGGATCTAGCCAAAGCCTAAGGGCTCCAATATGGGGGAAAGCCACAGAGGCAAGGTGGTGAAGGTAAGTCCTGGGAGAAGGCAAGGTGATGGGGTTTGGGGTGCAGCAGAGGCTGGAGAGGGGGCCAAGGGCCAGATGGGTGCAAGAGCACCAAAAGAATAAAAAAAAAAAAAAAAGATTCTGTAGGACTACTTGAATAACACGCTGCTGCGCCAGCGAACCATGTTCGGGAGCAGATCCAGGACACTGGCAATAGAACGGCTGGCTGGGAAGAAGCAATGCCAAAGGCAGCCCATCCTAGCAGGAGGGAGTGCTGGCAGCGCACCACGCTCCAATGATCCCAGAATGTGGACCAGGAAGCTTGCTGTCCATTAAAGAGACTGCAGAATGCATGCAAACTGTAATGGATCTGCATGCAACTGGAGAATGAGGGAGGGTCAGGAAAAGGGGGAGGGTAGCAGAGCAGTTGGGGCTGTGCAGTCTGGTGACATAGGAGAAAAAGCTATAGAAAAAAAACGTTCCTGCGGTGGTTTAAATGATATGCAGTTGAATTATGTATTGATTATACCACAGTAATTTGTAAAGGGGATGGATCTGTAAACCACCTTGAGACATATTACAAGGTGTGATACTAAACCTGGAAAGCATTATTCCTCTCATCAAGTAGGTACAAGGTTTTAATAATAAAAGAATTAGTGTTTTTAAGAGCAACTGCAGTCACATACAGGCCTTGCATGGTACTGTTGCTGTCTCTTCCAGGACATTAGTGTTCTGGTCGCATACCATTCCCCCCACCTGCAGTACTGCAAGCAGTTTGCTTCTTGCAACAGGGGGACCCTGCTAACCTGCTTACTAAAGGTATGTTTGACTACAGTCTAAGCTTTCAGTTCAGTACTTTTTCTTTTTAAATGTTTATGCTGTAGGTGATAGGGTCACTGTAACTTGCTTTAACTTAGTTATGCCTGAGTGAACATTTTTCATCAAGGTTCAGCAAAGGAAAGCTCGGACTTCATAAAGCATTTCTAGGTAATAATGAATTTATTTGACGTTTTAAATGTGCAAGTGTTTGTGTGTAGTTAACTTTCAAGGAGCTCTATGTGCATTTGTAAAGCAAGATTTTCTGCTTACTTAAGCCATTTTATTTTCTTCTTGGATCAGTTGAATTTGGTCTTGCAATTTAAGACTGTGTGTGTAGGACTGTATGAGTCGGTACAGTTTGAAAACAGAGCCCCAGTCCCACCTGCTGGCAATCTGAGAGAGAGAAGAAAGAAGGGGTGGATTTTGTACCTGACAGCTGCAATTGACTGATGGACTTGTGCTCTCTCTGTCTCCGTCAACTGAACCAAGACAGCTTTTCTTCAGTCTGCTGTCTTGTGTGACATCTTCTACTTGGGAGTAGTGAAGTGCAGGTGTGGCCTAATAACTATTTTAACTGCATTTTGTCAAGAGGAACTCCGTGCAGCAGAGCACTGCACAAGGGCCAGAGCATAAGGGTGTCACACGTAGGTGGGCGTCAGCTGTCAGGAAATGGACACTCTTTATAGTGTTTAAACATTTAAAGTGTTTATATAGTAATGTCCTAGGCCTGCAGGGAACTCTGCCTGGGAAACCACAGGTGTGCAGTAGCATCTAAAATATTTAAACATAGTATGCACAAGTGGCCCTACCTATACTCAGTTAAACCTGATTACTTAGAATAAAGGTCCATAGATTTTAAGCCAGTGTGGTAGTTATTGAACTCAGCTGATCGGGTTGTGTCAGAAGAATGTGGGGTTGTCTCAGAAGAAAGCCTAGGTGTAACTGGTGTACTACAGACTACTGGTAGGTATACAGGGAAAGCCGAGCAAAACCCTATCTGAGGTACAGTGATACTGTATGTCAGGAGGGTTTTAAAACCAAGATGGTGTCTCCCCCCTCCCCCGGATGAAGATAGTTTCCACCTGGCTAAATGTACAATGCTAACTACATACCAGGGTATCCTGTGAAGTAAGAGTGAAATACCTTATCTGAGGTGTACCTACAGACAACCTTATGGAACAGTGTAGTAATAACTATAGGCTACACCAGGGGTAGGCAGGAAAAGTAAAATGTAGATACACGGAATGTGATGGCAGGTAAGTGTGCTGGGCCTACCCAGTCTGTCCAATTGTGGATTTTTTTTAATTATTCCTATTATGTTCTCTACCCTACTCCCATGATTCCCTTGTGCCTATCCCAGGCATTTTTGAATCAATTTTCTGTTTTTGCCCTCACCACCTCCTCTGGAAGGCTATTCCAGGTATCAACCACCCCTTCTGTGAAAAAGTACTTTCTCACATCCCTCCTAAACTTATCCCCATTCAGCTTCATATTATGCTCCCTTGTTTTAGAGAACCTTTTCCTCTGAAAGATACTCTCCTCCTGCAAATTATTAACCCCTGTAAGGTATAGAAAGGTTTCTATCATATCCACCTTCTCCCTCCTTTCCTCCAGGGTGTACACATTTAGCTCCTTAAGTCTTTCCTCATAGAGCTTTTGATGCGGACCCTGCACCATTTTGGTAGCCCTCCTCTGGATCGCCTCCACTCTGTCTTTTCAGAGATGCAGTCTCCAAAACTGTACACAGTACTCAAGGTGGGGTCTTACAAGCAGTTTATATAGGGGCAGAATCACCTCTCTCTTCCTACTGGAGATACTCCTACCTATGCACCCCAGCATCCCACTAGCCCTCCAGATTGAGTTATCACACTGCCTGGCCATCTTCAGGTCATCCAACATGATTATCCTAGGTCTCTTTCCTGCTTTGTCTTTGTCAGTATCGCTCCGCCCATCTTGTACTCCGCTCCCAGGTGCCTATGGCCTAGATGCATTATTTTGCATTAAAACCTAGCTACCATACACATGACCATTCTTCCAGTCTATTTAGATCCCTGCACATTCTATCCACCCCTCAGGTGTGTCCATTCTGTTACAGATCTTGGTGTCATCTGCAAAGAGGCAGACCTTCCCTTCCAGTTCATCTGCTATGTCGCTTATAAATATATTGAATAAGACTGGTCCCAACACTGATCCCTGAGGAACCTCCTGGTCACCCTCTCCTCCTTTCTGCACACTCCATTTAACACTACTTTATGAGTCCTATTTGTCAACCAGTTTCCTGTCCAGGTTACCATCTTATTATCTAACCCCAACTTACCCAATTTGCCTACCAGTCTCATAAGTAGAACAATGTCAAAAACCTTGCTGAAATCCAGGTAGGCCATGTCCACTGCACCTCCCTGATCTAGTTCTTTGGTCACCCAGTCAAAGAAGTCTATAAGATTTGTATAGCATGACCTTCCCTGTGTAAAACCATGCTGCCTTGGGTCCTGCAATCTACTGGAAACAAGACATTCTGCAATCCTTTCCTTCAATAGTGTTTCCATCAACTTACAGATCACAGATGTCAGGCTGACAGGCCTATAATTCCTTGCCTCTTCCGTGCTACCACTTTTGTGAAAAGAGACTACATTTGCCCTTTTCTACCACACCAGTCTCCAGTGAGTTATTAAAAAGGTCTGTCAGAGGTGCAGTGAATACCTCCCTAAATGTACCCCATACAACCCCATGGCTTTGTCTACTTTCAGGTTGTCAAGTACTTTTCTGACTCTCCCCACTGAAAACAGGCTACTGACTATTTCTCTCACCTCTACGTTTCTGGTGCCTCTTTGTGGTCCCTCCCATTCTCCTTCTACTGTGAAAACTGAGCAGAAATATTTGTTCAATGTGGTTCCCTTTTCTTGATCCTCCTCCATGCAGTTCCCCACTTCCCTCTTTAAACGTACAATCCATCCCTTTGTCTTCCTTTTTTCATGAACATACCTAAAAAATGCTTTATCCCCTTTTGATACTCCCTGAGTTATTCTTCCCTCAGTTTGTGCTTTTGCTCACCTCTCTCTGTTTTCCCTAATACACTTCACTGTCCTCATTTCTCTGGGTCTCCTCGTACCTTCTGAATGCTACTCTTTTAGCTTTTATCTTTTCTGCTACCTCTTTTGAGAACCATAAAGGTCTTCTCTTTCTTTTACTTTTGCTTACTTGCTTAACACAGAGGTGTGCTGCCTTCACTATGCTGTCAGTGTATGCACGATGCAGGGTGGGGAGCACTACTGGCTAGGGTGGTATTCCAAAGAGGTAGGCACTTTCATTAAAAATTGAGCCAAGACAGAACTGGAGCCTTAAAGGGGGCATCAGGGTTAGTAAGGTGATAGCAGTGGGAGACTACATTGTGAGGGGACTGAGCAGATGGTGTGTTCCACACACCTGGAAATGAGGACTGTTCACTGTAGCCCTGCAACCACAACAGCTAGATTCAGATCTGAGGTGGTGGAGCTCACTGGAATGGAGGAAGAAATGCCAGATGTGGTGATGGATGTAGGCACAAATTACCTGGTCAAGGGGAAGTGTGAAAAAGACTGAGGAGAGTTTCTGCACTCTAGGCAGAACTCTGAAAATGAAGGTACATTTGATAAGTTTGTCTGAGGCCACATGAGGAAGAGAAGTGGCAATAAAGGATTTTTCAGTTTAATGTGCTGCTAAAGAGACGGTGCAAGGAGGAGGGTTTCAGTATCTGGGGGATTGGGGTCAGTGTTGGAGGAGATGGTACCTATTTAAGATGGATGGGCTACACCCAAATGGGGAGGGGACTAGGCTGTTAGGGCAGAGGTTTGCAGCACACATCATGCTTGAAAGAGAGATAGCAAAAGGGGAAGCTGCGGTGGTGGGTGATCTGAACCTGCTGGACATCGACTGGGATGTTCCAGTGGCCAGCAGCACCAGAAGTTAGGACTTGCTGGATGCTTTCCAAGACTGTCTACTGGTACAGATAGTTAAGCAGCCCACAAGGCAGACCACAGTTCTCGATGTGATGCTCACCAACTCAAAGGTTGCAAGAGCTGTGGGAGCTGGATAGCCCCAGGAGAACAACCTTGGTTCAAACTGGCCCTTGGGTCCGGTAAACTACAATCAAGAGCTGAAGTCCTTGATTTTAGAAGGGTAGACTTCAATAGCCTGAGGGAGCTGGTCAGGGATAAGTTAGTAGGAGTGAATAACACAGACAGGGTGGAAGAGAGAAGGGGGCAATTGGGGGCCATTCTTGAGGCATTTAAGGTATGCATGAGAATGATAACCAAAAAGAACAGGTTCAAGAGACTACTATGGTTCTTGGCAAGGGTCAGGGAAGAGGTGACATCCAAAAAAAAAAAGTCTTCTAAAAGCAGAGGGAGGAAGAACGGGGAAAATATTTACTGAAAAACAGGGAGGCAAAGAGGGAAGTTAGGGAGGCAAAAGCGGACGTACAGCTGCATACTGCTGAAGCAGTCAAGAGTGGAGAAAAATAGTTCTTCAGATATAAGAGGGAAGAAAGGAAGGGGAATCGTAAGGATAGCTGAGGGGGGTAGGGTGACAGAGGAAGATGGGCAAAAGGCAACCATCCTTAATAAGTACCTTTGTTCAGTTTTCACTAGGGATGATGATGGTCTGTTTCCAGAGAATGGCATCAAAGCAGCCACTAAGGGGGTTCTGGGGATGAGGCAGCCAGTACTTATTAAAGAAAGGGTACTAAAAAGACTGGCAGC
Organism: Neoceratodus forsteri; assembly: GCA_016271365.2. Classification (NCBI taxonomy): domain Eukaryota; kingdom Metazoa; phylum Chordata; order Ceratodontiformes; family Ceratodontidae; genus Neoceratodus; species Neoceratodus forsteri. Next base: position 495,074,707 of record CM057455.1, read on the forward strand.
CCTGAAGATAGACAAGGACCCGGGACCAGGTGGGTTTCAACCCAGGATACTCGGGGAATTGGCAGTGGAACTGGCTAAATAACTGGTAGGGCTATTCAACAGCTCACTGAGGACTGAGGTAGTTCTGAACGACTGGAGACTGGCCGATGTAGTTCTGCCCCAGAATGGGGTGAGGGAGACCAGGAACAAGCTGGGAACTACAGACCTGTCAGTCTTACCTCTATTGTAGGGAAGCTGATGGAGTCACTAGTCAAAGAGGGCCTTGTGGTCTATTTTTTTTTTTTCTAATTATTTAACGAGGAGTGGCACACTAAGCTGAAAGATTGTTTACAGGTGCGACCTGGGAGCACAGGGAAGTTAAGTGACTTGCCCATGTTAACACAGTATGCAAGTGGGGGCTGTGGAATTCACGGATGAATAGTCTCCAGGATAGTAAACAGCACAGATTTGTGGCTGGGTGGTCTTGTCAGACTAACCTGATAGTTTCTTTGAGTAGGTGATGAGGGAATAAGATAGGGACCATGCTGTGGTTTTGCTCTACTTCGACTTCAACTAGGCTTTCAACTCTGTGCCTCACAGATGTTTGCTGAAGAAGACAGAAGATCTGGGTGCAGCTAAGGTCACAGTAAACAGGGCAGGTAACTGGGTAAAGGGGGGAGGCAGAAGAGGGTTGTGGTCAACAGGGTTAAATCAGAAAAGAGGGAGGTCATGAGCTGGGTACCATAGGGGTCTGTCCTTGGTAAGGTCCTCTTCAACATGTTCATCAGCGACATTGGTGAGGGAATATGGGGCAGGCTGTTGTCTCTTTGCAGATGACACTAAGCTTTATGGGAGGGTGGAGAGTGATGAGGGAACAGAGGAAAGGCAGAGAGACTTACAAAAGCTAGAGGGGTGGTCTAGGGTTTGGCAGTTGAAGTTCAATGTAGAAAGTGCAAGGTAATGCGCATAGGGAACAAGAACATGGGAAACAGAGAACTGGATGGGAGGGGTGCGACTTAGTACTATGGCTGAGGAACAAGACCCTTGGAGTTATCATCATTATCTCCCTAAAGCAACTGAGTCAGTGCAACAAGGCATGCAGCAAGGAAAGTAGGATGCCGGGATGTAATGAGAGGGGTACTGATGATAGCAGAAAGCTAGAGGTAATACTTCCCCTATATAGATCATTGGTGAGGCCACACCTGGAGTATTATACCCAGTTCTGGAATCCTCACCTGAGGAAGGATAGGGATATGTTGGAGGCAGTGCAGGGTAACTAAAATGATTCAGGGTCAACAGGGCAGGTTCTATGAGGAGCACCTCAAGACATCAAACAGGTACTCACTGGAGATCATAAGGGAGAGGGGAGATATGATACAGACCTTTAAGATCCTAAAAGGAATTCACAAGGTGAACTGTGGGGAACTATTTAGTTTGAACACTAGCTAATGGTCACATGGACATGAGTGGAAACTAACAGGAAGACATGGAAAAGTACCATTTTATGGAGGGTGGTGGAGCCATAGAGCAGTCTGCCAGCCGAGGTGGTGGGTGTGAAAACCATTAGTGGATTCAAGCACGGCTGGGACAGAATTAAGCGTACAGTGGTTGCTCAGGGTGGCAGAATCAGGATGGAGAACAGGATGATGGGGAGCGCTAGAATCCTGGAGGGACAGTACGTCCCAGGGCTACATCGGGAAATTGGACAGACTTGAGGGACCATTAGTGGTCTTCTGCCTTCATTGCCTATGTTTCTATAACTCACTTAAACTAGGTAAGGGGGGAGACAGTACAGCTGAGGCTAGGCACACCTACATGAGCAAAGTGGGCCAAACAGGGATCCCCCAAACATGGACATTAACCAAGCAGGGTACAGGTAAACATAGTGAAAGTGATAACAATGGGAATGGAAACAGAGAGAAGAGGGTGAGATTAAGGAGAAATGAGAATGGAATAGCAATGCAACAGCAGGAGCTTTGGCAGCAGAACTGCAAGGATCTAAAGGAGGGAAGTATAGTACCCCTTCCTAAATTGTTATGTTTGTTAAACCTTAAGAGTTGTATTTCCAAGGAGATCTTCCCCGGCTGACTTGTAGTATATATTGAGTTACATATTCTGTACTGTTTCAGGTAATCCTGAGATTATGCTGCGTTTTTACTTGAAAAGTTAATAAAATATATTCTACAAAAAAGGGAAGTATAATACCCATGCAAGGAGAAGAGTGCAGGCAGCAATCAAGGAGATCATGTGGGTAGGAAGCAGAGGGTGAGGAGCCATTTAAGAAAGGAATGCCCACAAACCTTCTGGAGAGCAGTATGTGTAAATGACAGAAGCCTAGGAAATAAAGTGAGAGACCTCCATGTGTTGGGTGTTTAAAGCTTACTTGGACTTAGCAACCATGACAGAAACCTAAGTCAATGGGGCACCATGACTGGGAACTTGAAATTCTTGGCTACACCTTTTACAGGAAGACATGATGGAAAGAAGAGGGGCTGTGGTAGCCGTTTACATTGGGGAAGGCATAAAAGTCACAGAAGATAGGCGTCTAGATAGGGCTGGCAGTATAGTCTAGAGGTTAGAGTAATGAGCTGTGAATGAGCTTGGTTCAGCAGACCTGGGTTCATCTCCCCCAACCTCCACTTGCATACTGTGCGACTCTGAGCAAGTCACTTAATCAGCCTAAAGCTCCCGGGTCGCCCCTGAAAGCAGGCAGTTGTGCCTAGTGGGCTTTACCCGGTTAACAAAGAATAAAAAATCAAAAAAAGTAGGGGGCTTCATGATGCCAGACTTAGATTGGAACGTCTCAATAATATCAAATGCCAGGAGCCAGAGGCTGATGGAGGCATTCCATGATGGATTCCTGACACAATGTGTTGGAGAACTGATAAAGGAGAGTAAATCCCGAAACTGGTCCTTACAAACAAGGGGACTACCAGGGAGGTTACTATAAAGAAATTGCTGGGGAACAGTGACCAACAGTCAGTATGGCTCAACACAGTGCTGGAGGCTGATCATGCTAATTCAAGAACCAGAGTACTAGATTTCAGGAGGGCTGATTTCAGCATGATGCAGGAATCCACTTAGGGGAAGGTTAAGCCTGGAGTAAAGCTGGCAGCAGTGGTAGACTTAAATTGGGTAGAATCAGGGAGGGGTCAGAAGAGGCCGCTAAATTCTAGATAAGGAAGGTGAGAAAGAGCAAGAAGAGAAGGAAACCTATATGGTATATTAGCATGTAGGAGAAGGGGAAAGGGAGTAGAAGGTGGCCTTCAAACAACATAAAGACAACCAAACTGATGAAAACAAAGATGTACTTAATCTGAAGAGGCAAGTAGGATAGTGAGGAAGGCAAGAGTTCAGCTCAAAATATCTGAGGGAGTGTGAGGGGGACTAGCCTTTCTTCTGCTACATTAAGGAAAAATGAAAAACAAAGGAAGGGATTGTTTAATTGAAAAGGGAGGAGGGTTGGGAGCAAAGCAATAAGGGTAAAGCAGACATACTGAACAAATACTGTACTTTTGCTTTGCCTTTATGTCATAAGAGACCAGTCCTCTCCCACAGTGCGGGTCAGGCCCAGTGAAGATGGGGGTCGGGGCAGTGACACAGAAGTTATAGCAGCGAGAGGGTAATTAAGGGGCTAGGTCCAGGTCCAGATGGTCTGCCCCGTAGGGTGCTAACAGAGATGGGGGAGGTGGTGGTACTGACTGAAGGGTAGCTGATGAGGTTCCACTACACAAGAGTGGCAGCTGGGATGACCCAGGAAACTACTGGCTGGCCAGCTTGATGTCAATAGTGGGCAAGATGCTGGAATCAATTATTAAAGAAAGACTGGTGGAGTTCCTGGAGGTAAATGGGATACAGAACAGTAGGTTACATAGGTTTGTGGCATGTAGATCTTGCTAGGTGAACCTGACTGACTACTTTGATTTAGTAACAAAGGCTGCTGACAGGGGTCAAGGTTGTGGATATATTGAGGAGAAAGAGACATACAGTGTATTCAGTAGGAGAAATGCCAGTGCTACTAGGGGGCGACCAGCCCAAACACAATACTAGAGCACAAAGGTAGCACTAGAAGGATTCAGTTAAAAATTGTAAGTTAACACCATAGTTTTATATGCAAACGTATTTATCGAACAATGGAGCAGAAACAATAAAGATGAAGACAAATGCCCTGGACTTCAGTAAGGCATTCCATTCCATCCTGCACAGAAGGTTGGTTAAGAAACTGCTGCACCTGGGTGTAAGGGAGAAACTAACTACCTGTGTTGGAAACTGGCTGTGGGAAAACACAGAGTGGTACTCAATGGGGGATCATCAGAGGTGAAAGTGGTCACTAGTGGGGTGCTGCAGGGGCCAATCCTGGGGCCAGTGCTTTTTTGACATTTTCATTTGTGACATAGGTGAAAGTATCCAGGGCAGTACTGGCCTCAGGCTGACGACATAAAGTCTGCAGGAGAGTGAACAGCAAGGAAGGAATAAGGTAATGAAGGAAGATGTGAAGAGGTTGGAGAGGTGGTGCAAGGCATGGCAGCTGATGTTCAAGGCTTAGAAATGTAAAGTCAAGCAAACAGAAGCAAAGAATCATGGAATACAGGATGGGTGGAGTGAGACTGGAACAGACTAGGCAACAGAAGGATCTGGGGGTTATTACAGCATATTTCATAACCAAAACCAAACTGCACAATGTACATAATAAGGTATTGGTAAAGGCCTACAGAATGTTGAGATGCACAGGCCAGGTGGATTAGCAAAGAAGCAAGGTGATATTTCCACTGTACAGATCCCTAGTGAGACCACACTTATATTGCATGCAATTCTGGAATCCCCTGAAGAAGGATATGGATTGGGTTAAGTCGTTCCAGAGGAGAGCCACCAAAATGATTCAGGTTGACTAGGTAGGTCCTATGACGAAAGGCTGATGGACAGAGACAATGATGGCAGAAAAGATCACTGGTCCATCCAGTCTGCCCATAAACCCTAACAAACACGGGACATAGTGTCCATACAGGGTTCTAACCCACACAATCCACACCCATGCTCCCTGCCCTACTGCTATCCACACCCATGCTCCCTGCCCTACTGCTACCACCCTAACCAAGTTCTTCACTTTGCACCCACCACATCAGCTGGCAGACTGTTCTATGGTTCCATCACCCGTTCTCTAAAATACAGCTTTCTCGCTTCCCTCTTGAACCTCTCCCATCAGTTTTCATTCATTCCCGTGTTCTTGATCCACTACTTGTGCTAAATAGTTCCTCACAGTTTACCTTGTTCATTCTTTTCAGGAATATGAAGGTCTCTTATATCTCCCCTCTCTTGTCTGCTTCTACAGGGGATACACTTCTACAGGAGATAAAGTAGATAGAAGTGAACTATTGCCCTTCAGTGTTAACACAAACAGTGGCGGTAACAAGAAGACGCTGGTAGGGGGAAATTAAAACAAGTATGTCAGGAGGTACTTTTTTTTTCTAAATAGGTTTTTATTACCTCTCCGGAGCCCTGGCAGGCAGCTCGCCTGATGGAAGGACTCTCTCCGGTCCCGCTCCGCCCCTCACCAGTCCCCAGTAATTCCTCCTGCAGTTTGCCCTCCCATGGCGGGCCATGAGGAAGGAGGTTGCTGGTTTCCTACCCCTGAGACCCAATCCAGAACCCAGGGATGGCCCTTGAGAGCGTCGGACCATCATGGAGCCTGCTAGGCTATTTTCCGCTATTTTTCTCCCATCCCCCTTCCCTACCAACGTAGGGATGTCGGACCCACACTGCCCTCCAGCCACCACCAGAGGGTAGTCAATGAGCAGGATGACAAGTCTCCCCCGAGAAAGGAGAGCAGTCCTTCAGACACTCAGTCCTCTCTCCACCCTGCCAACCCCAGTGGCCCAGGCTCATTCCCAAAACTGGGTCACTGGGGTACAAGGTACATTTTGTTTTTTTTTTTAAGGAGAGGGTGGTGGACAGCTGGAAAAATTGCCCTATGAGGTGGTCTGTGCAAAATCAGTGGCAGATTTCAAGAATGGGTGGGATACACTCATTTGGTTTAGTACGGCAATAGGTAGGGGAACGTGGAAAGTGGAAACAGGAGAGGGGACACAAAATAAGACATGATAGGAGTGGTGTAGTGCAATGGCTGTGGGGCGGCAGTGTTCCGGGAAACATTCTGGAGGCTGCGATGCTGCCCTATTTGCAGGCACCCCTCTGGTCTGAGGGAGGAGGCTGCCTGTCTCCAGGCTGATCTGGCTAGGATTCGTGAAACCTCCTCCCCCAGCCAGGGCCCACCAAGGCCAATGCCACTACCTCAGAGGTTGCCAAGAAAGAGGAGAGGCTGGACCAGGGTGGGCTCAGGGAGGGAGAGGGTGGTGGAACAGAGTTGCATCCCTCCAGGTGTACCACTCCACAATTCATATGCTCTTCTGGTGAATAGTGGTTCCTCTATGGAGGCACCTGCAGTGGAGACCAAGGAGGATGCTGGGAACCTTCACAAAGGAGACCCACAGGAGGGTGGCATGGGACCCCACAGGGGAAGCAAACAACTCCTGGTGGGGGACTCAATCATTAGGGGGGTAGAAATGTGGGAGGAAGGGGAGAGGGAGGTAAGGTGCCTGCCTGGCGCCACGGCTTGGAGGGACAGGAAGCGAATCCTCAGGATCGTGGAAGCAGCTGCACGAGGGAGGGAGCTGGATGTCATTGTCCACCTAGGGACAAATGACATGGCTAGGAATGGGATCAGTGCAGTGCAAGAGGAGTTTGTAGAGTTGGGGAGGGGCCTTAGACAAGTAGCGCATATGGTAACCTTCTCGGAGGTGCTGCCTGTCTATGGCAAGGGTGATGCTAGGGTACTCCTCATCAGGGAATTCAATGAATGGTTGAAAAACTGGTGTGGAGCTCAGGGTTTTGGCTTCATTGGGGACTGGGGAGCCACCTGGAGGGATGCAGACCTATACTGGTGCGATGGTCTGCATTTGTCCAGAGCGAGAACCAGGATCCTAGGTGAGAGGATTAAATGCTTCATTGGCAAGCATTTAAACTAGCTAAGGGGGAGGCACTGAAAAGGAGCAGGGAAATCCCAGCCTGCCCCCACAAAACACGGTAATTAGTGAGGTAAACACCAAGGAAGAGAAGTCATTAGGGAGCAGGACAGAGGTAAATGTTAAAAAAAGGCAAAGGCAGTAAGGACAGGGATGGAGCTAAAAGGGGTAAGGTCATCAAAAAGTGGAGGGTGATGAGTACCAATACCCATAGTCTGTGTAACAAGTTCCCTGAACTAGTGGCCTTAATGGAAGAGGGTTGCCTGGATATTGTGGCAGTCACAGAAACATGGTACACAGAGAACCATTACTGGGATGTCAACATACCAGGATACACAATCTACAGGAGGGACAGGGAGGGTAAAGGAGGAGGAGTAGCTCTCTATGTAAAGGAAGGGATCAAAGCAACAGAACTAAAGAGTAAACAGGGAGCATATGAGGCACTCTGGGTTACCCTGGAGACAGGAAATGGCACCACAATCCGTATGGGGGTTATATACAGACCCCCATCTCAGAGGGAGGGAATGGACAAGGATATGATAGAAGGCTCCTTAGAATGGCAGAAAAAGAGGAGATATTGTTGATGGGGGACCTGAATAAGCCAGATGTTAACTGGAGCACCTTTGCTGCAGGCACATCCAAGAGCAGGGTCATTCTTGATGCCCTACAAGGGGCATGCCTCAGACAGCTAGTATTGGAACCCACTCGGAAGGGAGCATGTTGAGACCTGGTACTCTCAAATGGCGACCAGCAAACACAGCCATACAATCAAGCCATACAAAGGCAAGAGTATTAGACTTTAGAAGGGCTGACTTTAGGAAAATGAGAGAGTGCCTCAGAAACACACTAGCAAATAGGCAAAAAGGAGGGGTGGAGGAACAATCGGGAGTAATCAAAACAGCCATCACAGAGGCAACAAGCCTTTGTGTAAAGCAAATCAACAAAACACAACGAAGGAAAAAACCACGATTGTTCTCAAAAGAGGTGGCATCGAAGGTTAAGGACAAAAGGATAGCATTCAGGAAATATAAGGAAACACAGAAGGAGCAGGACAGAGAACTTTATCAGTTAAAGCAGAAAGAGGCAGGGAAGGCAGTCAGAATAGCAAAGGCCCAAACCGAGGAAAGGATAGCTAACTCTGTTAAGAAGGGGGATAAGACCTTTTATAGGTACATTAGGGAGTGAAGAAAGACCAAAGGAGGGATACTGAGGCTTAATAAAGGGGAGGGAATGTGGGCAGAGGTGACCGTGAAAAGCTGGGATACTGAACTAATATTTCTGCTCAGTATTCACAAAGGAAGAGGAGGGAGGTACCTAAACCAAACAAGAGAAACACTCTGAAGACGGAGTAATACCAGACCATTTACAGAAGAAAGGGTTCTGAAAAACTAATAAAATTGAAGGTGGACAAAGCAATGGGGCCTGATGGGATTCACCCAAGAATTCTAAAAGAACTAAGGGTAGAACTAGTGACACCGCTGACTACTCTCTTTAGCAAATCATGGGAGGCTGGGGTGGTACCTGAGGACTGGAGGAGGGCGGATGTCATTCCTCTTCACAAAAGTGGGAGCAGGACAGAGGCAGGAAACTACAGACCAGTTAGTTTGACCTCAGTGGTAGGGAAAATAATGGAATCACTTCTGAAGGAGAAAATTGTTGCGTACCTAGAGGCTAGTGGGGCACAGGACCCAAGGCAGCATGGATTCACGATGGGAAGGTCGTGTCAAACGAATCTAATAGATTTCTTTGACTGGGTGACCAAAGTAGTAGACTAGGGAGGGGCTGTGGACATGGCCTACCTAGATTTTAGCAAGGCATCTGATACAGTCCCACACTAAATATTAATACACACGTTAGCCAGCCTTGGAGTGGGTCCCAAGGTGGCAGCCTGGATAAAAAAATTGGCTAGACAACAGGACGCAAAGGGTAGTAGTAAACGGAGACCACAGTGAAGAAAGGAGGGTTACTAGCGGGGTACCGCAGGGTTCAGTACTGGGACCGGTCCTTTTTAATGTCTTTATAAGTGACATTGCAGAGGAACTGGAAGGAAAAGTATGTCTCTTTGCAGACGACACAAAGATCTGCAACAGGGTTGATACACAAGAAGGAGTAGAAAGGATGAGAAGGGACTTGGCAAGGTTGGAGGAATGGTCAAATTTATGGCAGCTCAGATTCAGTGCAAAGAAATGCAAAGTAATGCACCTGGGAAACAAAAACCCAGGGGAAGAGTACACAATGGGGGGTGAGATACCGACAACAGTAAAAATGGAAAGAGACCTGGGGTAGTTACATCAGATGACCTAAAGGTGGGCAAGCAATGTGAGAAGGCAGTAAGGAAGGCTGGGGGATACTGGGATGCATAGGGAGAGGCATCAATAGTAGAAAACAGGAAGTTGTTATCCCTCTGTACAGACAGCTGGTGAGACCCCATCTAGGGTACAGTGTGCAGTTCTGGAGACCCCATCTCCGCAAAGACATAGACAGAGTGGAGGCTGTCCAGAGGAGGACAACCAAAATGGTGCAGGGTCTGCACCAGAAGACATACGAAGAAAGACTAAAGAAGCTTAATATGTATACCCTTGAGGAAAGAAGGGAGAGAGGGGACATGGTAGAAACTTTCAAGTACCTCAAGGGAATCACCAAAGTCTAAGACGGTAGCATCTTTCAGAAAAAGAGACATGCAAGAGCAAAGGGGCACAATTTGAAGATAAAGGGGGGATGGCTCAGAGGTAATGTGAGGAACTATTTTTTCATGGAGAGGGTTGTGGATGCATTGAACAGCCTCCCTGAGGAGGCTGTGGAGTCAAGAACAGTGGAGAAATTCAAGAATGCGTTGGACAGACATAAGGCAGTCCTAGTGGGGGGTAGGAGGAAGTAAGCTGTTGGTTAACTAGGATCTGCAGCTTATCTGTTAGGTAGAAAAATGGGCAGACTAGGTGGGCCAAGCGGTCCTTATCTGCTGTCAAATTCTATGTTTCTATGTTATTAACTGAACTGAGAAAGAGGTAAATCCCCTTGTGGAATAGATTATTTCTTCCTCTAGGCAACATCTTGGTAAATGAGTCTCAGACAACTGAAAAAGAGTCAATATAAATATTAAACATCTCTCCAAGGCCAATGTCGCAATCGTATACTGTCCCAACTCAAGTCTTAAAACTTTGGCTGGTACAGACTGAGGAAGCATGAGGATATAGCAATATAATTTATTAATAATAACCTCCCAACACATTTAGACTTGTAGATGCCCAAATCTCTGATGCATAGAGAACACTACAAGTATTTTATTTTAGCATTTAGTACTGTAATGAGCCCTTTACTGAACTTAGCTGTCTTCGTTTTACCTTGAAGATAGAGAAGATGACTACTCCACTGAAACTTTTGCGTAAATTTAACACATAAATAATCGTAATACGTGATTGTTTCTATCTTTAGGTTATTAATAAAAACAGATGGAACTGATTTACTGCTACTACCAAAAATTACTAATTTCATCTTTTCTCTGTTAATGGTTAAACCATCTACTTTAAATAAATCAGCAAAGAAGCTAAATTTTCTTCGTAATCCTAGTAGGGAAGTGGATATCGAGACTAAATTGTCTGCGTATGTGAGACATGCGATTTTCCTATCAATAATCTTAGGGGAATGGAAATCAGAATGTTCCAGCTTATCCAAGACTGGGTTTATGTAAAGATTAAATAGAGTGGGGCAAGAAGACAACCTTGCTGTACCCCAAGATTGGTATAAATAGACAAAGTAATTTTGCCTTGTTGATTATACTGGGCCACAATCCATGTGTCTTAATGCAATCTAATAAGGGTATCTAATAGGACGGGATCAATTTTATAACTTTCCAATTTTTTCCATAATCCTGTTCGACTAATGCTATCGAAAGTGGCTGTCAGATTAACAAAACAGCAATAAAATGCGCTCTTGCCAATAAGTGTAAGATCATACACACAGACATCAGAAACCCTAAGGCTGAATACAGATTGGGAGAGGTAACGGTTTCTGCGACTAAGGAGGAAAGGGATCTGGGAGTGGTGATCAAGTGATCAGCACAATGTAACAACGTGATAAGGAAAGAAAATAGGGTGCTGAAATGCATTGGGATGGGATTTAGCAGCAGAAGAAAAGTGGTAATTTCACCTTAGTAAAGACATAAACAAATCTAAGTCAGTCCAGAAGAGGGTGATCAAGAAGATACCTGGCCAGAAAGGCAGGACATATGAGCAAAGACTAGAGAGCCCCAAAATGTTCTCAATGAAGACCAGTAAGGAGAGCCAAGGCATGATCAAAATGTTTAAATAAATGCAGGGACTGAACAAAGTCGATACAAGCTAGCTGTTCACAGGATGTGGCAACAAGAATACTAGGGGGGGAAACAAGAGAAAACTGGTGGGGGATTGGTCTAAAAGGACATTAGAAAGTACTTTTTTCCCACAGAGCAGTTGGTGGAAAAGTGCAAGAGGCAATCCACAAAAGTAGCCAGATTTAATATGGTGGAGGGATTCAACAGGAGATGAAACAGAGCAGGTGGACCCCACATACATGAGACCTCCTCAGGGGAAAGTGTTTATCCCATGCAGACATAAAAACTGAAGTGAAATGGGAGGGGGCAACACCAATGTCCCAACAGTGGACAAGAGGAGCTCAGCTGGAAGAGTGCAAGGTATAGTATCTTGGATGTTGTCCAAGTTCAGAGAGCTGGGAACCCTGACGTACTTTGGGGGCATTTTAGGGCAGTGAATTTTTCAGTCACAGTCTGGAAAGGTACGAGCAGCAGAGATTTTGTGAGAGTGAGATGATAAGATCCAGTCAAGGCATGAGTGGTTTCCAGAGTGGAGGTTGTACTGGGTGGGATTAGAAATAAATTGAGAAAGACCAAGAAACTTGACTAGTGGAGTAAGAGATTTTAAAGCAGGAGAGAACCAGTTAATACTGATGTCTCTGAGTACAATAAGTTCCCCAAAAGAGGAAACAGTAAGAAGGGAGGAAAGGAGAGGAATAACAAAGTCAGACTTGACTTCAGGAGAGAGTTAGACCCCACTGATAAAGATAGGAAGGGAGTGAGAAATTCTACATGGTGTGCCAGTTTAAAGGAATCTGGTGAGGTCTTGTATAGATTATGCCTCTCAGTTCTGGTCTCCTTGTGTAGGAAAAGATATTAAAACCATAGAGGGGATTTAGAGAAAAGCACCAAATTAATACGTGCCATGGAGAACAAATCATATGGGGAGAGAGTAGAATAACTAGGTATATGTCACTAGAAACTAGGAGAGGTACATATCTTTTACTTTATGACATCCTAAAAGACAGTGGGCTTAGGGGCACCTTGGGGCTTAAATTTAGAAAACATCAAAAAGGTTACAAGCGTCATAGTAAGCAACTACTACCAACTAGATTTAAAACATTCAAAAGGAAGCATTTCTTTACACAGAGAGTGATCACCATCTGGAACACCTTGCCACAGTCAAAGGCTGAATCCCAAAATAAGTAAAATGTTAAAAGCAAACTAGATCGCCTCATCATAGACTGGCAAACCACCTGAAAAGCAGGAGGCAGCCTCGATGGACATTAGGTCTACTCCTGCCTTAACAACAACAGTAAAACCATAGTAAACCCTAGAGTGCACGATGCCTGATGACATCGCAGTTCATTCTGCTGCTTTAAGAACAGTGAAATCAAGCAGAAACAGGTAAATCTTTATACAAAGACCTAATTTAAAAGTGTTTCATTTTGAAATGCATTGTATAAACAGGACACACAATGACCAGACTGATAATAATGCTATTCTGTTATCACTTGTGAGGGGTCCAGACTTCCATTCTCACTCATGACTTTGTCAGTTGTGAGTTATGGTCCTGCGTCCTCACAAATAAAGCTAAACTGCATATTGAGTCAGGCTACTGCATAGTCCCTGTACAGTACATATGTATTCTGTCATAAGTTGTAAAGACCTATAGTGCTGACAAATGTCCTTTACTAAACTAGTTTATATAACTGCAAATCAATTACAGTACATTTTTTTGCACATTTTCTTAATGTTACATTGTATTTTTTACATCCATATACATTTCTGCTGTCCTTATATACCGAAGCAACAAGAAAGTCATTTATTTTCTGGAATACATCTGCTGCACGTTTAATATCATGTTGGTGTTTGACATCCTAATAATGCTTGGCTCCCACTTAGTGTCCAAATCAATATCTAAACCTGTGACATACTCTTTTTAGGCTTCCCTTTAATACAAAAGGATTATAAAATGGTGAAGAAAATCCCTGTACTGTGACTGTTTGAAATCAAGTAACATGACAACGCAGTTATTACACTAGAACTGCACAGGTCAGTTAAACAGACTTTTCTTTTGAGCTTTTTGCACAATCTTCTAAGCACGATGACTCACCCCAGGGTGTATAGTTGCTATATTTTACTTCCTTGGTGGTTACTGCAGAATACATCTGCAATGTTCTTATTAAGTACCTAAAGGGTATCAACTCAGTGCAGAATCAGAACCTCTTCCAAGAAAATAAGGAGGCATGTACTAGAGGCCACAACAGACGTCTAACGGGAGATTTCAAAGTAACATTAGGAAGTTTTTGTTCAGCAAAAGGGTGGTGTAACTATGGAACATGCTACCACAGGACGTCGTGGACAGCAAGACAGTCAAGGAGTTCAAAATATCTTTGGACAGACATAGCGGTATAATAAAATAAGGGACTATACTTGGGGGGATGGAGTAGGTCAAATAACGGGCAGACTAGATGGATCACGCGGTCTCCATCTGCTGTCATGCTCTTATGTGCAGTTATTACAGCTTATAAAATGAGCAAGACAGATCCTATGATCTGACTGGTCAACACCTGTCCAGACCTGTGTGGTAACTGACCAGTAACCATACAGGTCAGGAAACTGTAAGTGCAGGAACTTCTGCCCTACCTAGTGCCCAACTACCATCTGAGTTGTCAGTTTCAGAAAATGTCAGCTTGTTTTCCAAAGACCCCCTACTTCACTACTGCACCCATGCCTGACACAAGACAAGAACTTCAAATTACCTGCAGAGCTGTGTTTTGTCCCTGGACCGGCATTTGAAGAGCTGCCTTGCCATCCTGATCCCCGCACTAACATGGGCCAGCAACCGCGCAGTAACCCCGACACAGTACGTTCAGTGGCTGGTAATAAGGAAGAGACAGCAGGGTGCGTTTGGTACTCTAGCACTGCAGCTTCAACAGAAATGTCAGCAACTCCACGCCTTTGAACTCTTATCACACAGAACCGATGGACTGGTTGGTTTCCATGACCCGGCAGCCATCGGAGACAGGAAGAGGGGATTTCATTAATTATTCATGTTCCCTCATGAAGCAGAGGGACAAATGCTGGGCGAAGTACAAAACCTCCCTCACAAGTTCTGACTTCCATGAATATAGGCAGCTGAGAAACAAATGCAAAAGAGTCAGTCGCTCTGCAAAGAGCGAATACTGCAAATCTGCCTTGCTATCCTCGGCCAGTAAACTGAGGAATTTCTGGCAAAATATCAAGAACACTGTTGGAGGATCTGCCCGAGTCAAGGTCACTGACATGCAAATTGGCAGGGTTAGCTGCAACAACCCCCATACAATTGCCAATGCTTTTAACTCCATGTTCTCTGACCAACCTGCTCACCCCTCCTAGCCTCCTGACCCAAAGGCTCAAGGTCCCTCGCTCAGTGGTAAAACCACTTGACCTCCTTTCTACCTAAAGGTTCTGTCACTGAGACTTATAAACTCTTTGCTGGTCTCTCCCCTCACACTGGAGCTGGCCATGACAACCTTGAGCCCAAACTGATCTGCCTGGGGGCCTCTCCCCTGCCCAGCCTATTGTCCACATCTTTAACACCTCCCTAACCTCGGGATCCAGCCCTGATGTGTGGAAAGTAGTCAGAGTTGTTCCGGTCTTCTAACAAGGGGACCCTAAAACCCTCAAGAACTATCACCCCATTATAATCCTGTCCGTGGTTAGTAAATTGCTTAAGAAGGTGGTTGCCTTGCTGCTCCCCCACTACCTACAAAGCTATGACCTACTCACCCCAGCACAACAAGGCTTCCAAAAAGAGCACAGCACTAACACTACCCTTGCTGAGTTCACCTCAGAGACCAAGGCAAGCTGACCGGTGCCATCTTCGTGGACCACTCAAAAGCATCTGACTTGGTCGACCACTTGCTCCTGTGCTCTGCACTCTGGTCCCTTGGCCTCACCCCCCCCCTCACACCTGGTTCGCAAACTACCTCTCCGGGAGACAACAATACACTAGATTCAGCCAGGCCTTCCCTGATCCCTCTCCTGTGAACTGCGGTGTCCCCCAGGGATCTGTTCTTGGGCCCCTCCTGTTTTCCCTTTACATAAATGAGCTGCCCTCGGTCCCAGTCCACAGCACCCCACCCTGTACGCAGACAACCTTGTCATCCTCACCAGCTCCCAGGACATCAAAGACATCAACACCAGGTTGAACTCAGACTTCACTCAAATCCAAACCTGGCTAAAAGGCCACAAGCTTGCTATCAACCTACAAAAGACTCAGGCCATGCTCTTTGGCTCTCTGGCCAAAACTAAAACCTGCCCTGCTCCACTACAAATCTCAGGAGCTGATGGTTCCCTCCTGCAGGTTGTGGACTCTGTCGAGTACCTGGGGGTAACCCTTGACCAGAAACTTGACCTCTCCCTGCATATCTGTAATGTTTGTAAGGCTGCGAACTGCAAGATGGGCCTGGCATACAGAATAAAAAGCTATCTAACCCCAGCTGCATGACTCGCCCTAGCCAAGGGGGGTCCTCCTCCCCTCACTCTGCTATGGGCTTGTCTCCTTTGCCCCCATCCCAAAAAGCAGTCTCTCAAAATGGGACACCACCTACAACAATGTGTTTCGCTTTGCACTCCTCGCCTCATGCACCACTGTGAGTTGTACACCAGACTCGAGTGGCTCCCCCAAGAAAAATATTGCACCTTTGCCCTCGGCAGCTTCATCGATAACATCATCAGAACTGCCACACCTCCTGCACTCGCTCTGTCCCCCTCCTACCACTTAAGATCCTGTGACTCTCATGTCCTCCAGGTTCCCAAAACCCGTACCCAAATGGGTGATCGGGCCTTCGCTGTCTTTGCGCCCAGACTGTGGAACTCCCTCCCAGCAAACAGTCACTCTTCCCTCTCCCACGGCTGTTTCAAATCCTCCCTATGGGGTTTCCTTAAACTGGCATCCACTTGTCTCTGCACTTAAGGGCCCTCCCTAGTCCAAGCTGTCCGGCTGAGGCGATTCTAACCCAGCAATTACTGTGTGAGGAGATGAGTCTCCTGGTGCTGAATGTGCTCAATCCGCTAGCTCAACCTGCTGCTATCGGCTGTCTTGCCTGGAAAGGTGTTCCGTTCTTGCCTTTCTGTACATATTATGTGAATATTCTGTACTATCCCTGAGCTTTTGGGCTCCAGCCCACTAATATGTATTTGTGATGTTCTGTATATTGACTGCTGTCAAACACCTGTACCATACTGTTTCACATATGATGTGATGTCTACTGTCAAATTGTTCTCGTCTGTACCTTGTAACCTCCTGGGTCGCTCCTGAAAATAGGCACTTGGCTGTCTAGTGTGCTTACCTGGTAAACAAAAGCAAATAAAAATATACTGGTAGATCTGAAATTAGGCCACAGCAGGTTGGGAGGGAGGGCGTGATTCACCACGCTACAACAGGAAAAATAAAACATGAGTTGATCCTTTGTCTTTTTTAATTTTTTGGTCTGGGACCATTTTATAAATGCAATAATATACTCCAGGATGTGAGGTTACTGGGTAACTACCCTCCCCCATTGAAGGAACTCAGCAAACACCTCCAACCATGTGGTAACTACCCAGTAAACGCACACCCTGTTCTGTATTATTGCTTACTTATAGAATGGGGTCTGACAATTATGCCTAGTCATTAATCAAGAGCCAGTCACACAAGCGTGCTTTAGCAGATAACAAGTCATAGAAACATATACTTTGACGGCAGATAAGGACCACTTGGCCCACCCAGTCTGCCCATTTCCCTACCTACTGGATAAGCTGCAGATTTTAGTTAACCAACAGCCTACTTCCTGCCACCCCCACTATAATTGCCTTATGTCTGTCCCATGCATGTTTGAATTCCTCCACTGTTTTAGACCCCACAGCCTCTCCAGGAAGGCAGTTCCATGAGTCCACCACTCTCTCCGTGAAAAAAAATTTCCTCACATTACCCGTGAACCGTCCCCCCTCTAACTTTAAATTGTGCCCCCTTGTTCTTACACATCTCTTTTTCTGAAAGATGCTACCCTCCTGGACTTTGTTGATTCCCTTGAGGTACTTGAAAGTTTCTATCATGTCCCCCCGTCCCTCCTTTCATCAAGGGTATACATATTAAGCTCTCTCAGTCTCTCTTCATATGGTTTCTGATGCAGATACTGCACCATTTTAGTTGCCCTCCTCTGGACTGCTTCCATCCTGTCTATGCCTTGCGCAGATGAGGTCTCCAAAACTGCACACAGTACTCCAGATGGGGTCTCACCAACTGTCTGTACAGAGGGATAACCACTTCCCTTTTTCTACTTGTGATGCCCCTTCCTATGCATCCCAGTATCCCCCTGGCTCTCCTTCCTGACTTCTCACATTGCTTACTCACCTTTAGATCATCTAATATGACTACTCCCAGGTCCCTTTCTATTTTTGTTGTTGTTAGTACCTCCCCTTCTATTGTGTACTCTTCTCCTGGGTTTTTGTTTGGCAGGTGCATTACTTTGCACTTCTTTGCGTTGAATCTAAGTTGCCATATGTCTGACCATTCCTCCAACCTTGCCAAGTCCCTTCTCATCCTTTCTACCCCCCTTGTGTATCAACTCTGTTACAGATCTTCGTGTCATCTGCAAAGAGGCATACCTTTCTCTCCAGATCCTCTGCAATGTCACCTATAAAGATGTTAAAGAGGACTGGACCTAGTACTGAGCCCTGAGGTACTCCACTAGTGACCCCCCTTTCTTCGGAATGTGTTCCATTCACTATTACCTTCTGTGTCCTGTTGTACAACCAGTTTGCTACCCAGGCTACCACCCTGGGACCCACTCCCAGGCTGGCTAACTTGATTATGGTCATGGCTAGGGGGCATGTTACTAAGAATAATGAACCCCACAATAACACACCCCTAACCCAATAATGCACCCACTCCATTAATATACAAATGAACCAAATCACATGGCAAATTTATTTATCAAAGATTTTGGTAACTACCCGCTGCCCAGCAAAGCAATGAAACTTCCTTGCACCATCACAAAAACATAAACAAAGAATTTTAGTACAGCTGACAAAAATATTATAACTGGGGAGCGTCTTCTCCTACAGGGAATCCGAGTTATAATTCCATCGTTATAACTAGCTCATTATAATGATGAACATGCCCCCTATTTCCCTATCTCAGAGCATGCTCCAACTGCGATCTTCCTGTTCCCAGCGCCGTATCCCTGTTGTCCCCACTCCTCAGCGCTGAAAAGTTCCCTGAGTCGGTGGTAAGTTTTTTTTTTAATGAAAATATCAATGGACACATACCCAGGGCACAAACATTTTCAGTTGGAAATAAATTTAAAAAAAAACCAAACCTAAGCACTGCTTCTGTTTAGGTCAGAGCCGCTACAGACTGCGCTGAAACTCCAGCGGTCCGTGGCTCTACTCAGTAGACAAATCCATGTACAGTATTTTTTTTTTCAATTGTTTAACCAGGAGTAGCACACTAAGCTGAAAGCTTGTTTACAGGTGCGACATGGGAGCACAGGGAAGTTAAGTGACTTGTTCAGGGTCAAACAGTATGCAAGTATGCACATCCATTCTGCATTGGATAAAGGCAACATCACAGGTGTGGTCTTCATTGACCTCACTAAGGCCTTTGATACCGTCCACCACTCACTACTCCTAACCTCCTTGCTCAACCTGGGTCTCTCACAGGATGCTGTGGGATGGTTTTTGGACTATCTTACCAACCGGACCCTTCAAGTTAAAATTGGCAATACGCTATCCTCCAAATCTCCAGTCCTCTCAGGGGTCCCACAAGGGTCCAATTTGGCTCCCCTCCTTTTCAGCCTCTTCCTAAACTCCCTCCCCGCATCCTGCACCTCCAACATATTACTCTATGCAGATGATGCGGTCATCCTTCTCTTCCAGCCCAGACCCCTCTCAACTCCACCACTCCTTCCAGTCCTCCTACAACAGTTCTCTCGATTAGCCTGTTTTCAGTCCATATACCACATGCTGTAGCCTGCATGATCCTCTGGGAACCCCAATGACTTACTGTTGTGTGCTCTTCTGCAAACTGCCTATGTTTATTTGCACTTTGAAAATTCTGTTATGTATGCTGCATGTATCTCACCTGTACTGTTCCCCACTGTCGTCTCATAATTTGATTGTTCCCCTCCCTGCGACGAGGTGCCTTTGTAAATGAGTCTTTGACTCAAAGGTTGTAAATCCGATATATGAATTAAAATAAAATAAATAAAATGCTGTCGAAGCTGGTTAGCCTCCTAGCCTTATTGTAACCATAAAAAAAACTAAGGTATGCTCTTAGCACATCCATGGGAACTCCAGAAAGGGCTTTTTCCCGAATACTATCAGCATTCTTGACCTCCCCTGGAATTTGTACGCACCTTTAAATACCTGGGCATCACTTTGGACACTGGCCTCACCTATCATGAGCATATATATCAATTATCCAAGGCCCTAAACATCAGGCTAGGGCTCTTGCACCGCTATAAACATTGCCTTACCCCGGAGGCCCTTAAACTTGCTATCTCCTCCTCGGTTCTCTCCCTACTTGACTATGGCCTTCTGACTTTTGGAGAGGCAAGCCCCTCAGCCCTTGATAGTCTTAGACTTGTGCTAAACAAGACCCGTCGTCTGATATTAGGGAGTGACAGACTCACCCATACCTGTGTGCTATATAAGGACACTAATTGGCTTAACCTTGATAACAGAATCAAATTCCACACTTGTGTCTTTGCTAAAAAAATTACCCTTGGCCTCTCCCCCGCATCCCTCACCTCCTTAATCACCTTGGACTCTAAAGTTAAACATACCTGTAGCTCTGATACCCTTTGTTTCTCCATCCCTCCCTGTCGCACTACTCAATTTCAAAGATCCTTTTGCTAAAGGGCACCCTTGTGGATGAATAACCTACCCTCCTCCTTGCGTCTGGATCAAAGAATTGGTCATTTCAAAATGCACCTCAGGGCCCATCTTCGCTCCTCAAGTGACTGCGACTGCATATGAACTAGTGCCCCAGTCCCTCTATTACTGACAATGGCCTCTGCATACTCTTCTCCGCTCCACTTACTCAGGGATGTTAAGTTTCCAGTCTCTTTTAACTGTCTCAAACTGCGCTAAGATCCTGAATACTAGCCTAGCATTCCTGTTGTAACTTAACCTTACTCTGTAATAATCACTGTATTTGTATCTGTATCTGTACTAACTGTATTTGTGTAACTGATTTGTTATGTGTGACGTGGAACCTTTGTAAAGGAGTCTATGACTCAATGGTATTTCTGATTCTTCTGAAATAAAAAAGTGGGGGCTGTGGAATTCAAACCCAGGTCTCCAGATTTGCAGCTCAGAGCTTTAAACCACTGCGCTATACTACCTCCATAGTACCTAGAGAATTATACCTAGTATTTTGTATAATTGCTGTGGTGAAAACATGATTCCCAAGCAATTATACAAAGTAAAGGATGGGTAGGTGTGTAAAACTCGGATTTTACATACACCCTCGGGGTGGGATGCCTTAATAAACCTCTCGAGCTTCGCTCTTGGGGTTTATGTGGCATCCCACCCCTCAGGCATGTGTAAAATCCTCATTATAACCACCTACCCATCCATTATTCTATATGTGTGTGTGTATATGTATGCGTATATATAGGGGATACATGATGGGCAGGAGTGGGATATGGAAAATATTCTCACTCCTGCAGAGTGGGCTCTGTATTCTCACGAGTGAGAATGCACAGCTCAATGTGCAGGAGTGAGAATATTTTCCATATCCCACGATCTGTACATCATGTGTGCAGTTTATACCACTGGGGTGAGAGCTTTAGGAACATTGTCTGTGTTTTTGTGTGTTTCCTGCTCATTGTGGTGTGTGTGTGTGTGTGTGTGTGTGTGTGTGTGTGTGTAGACATAGAAACACAGAAGTTGATGGCACATATGGCCCGCAAGACCCATCCAGTCTGTCCATTTCTTTTTCTATCTTATAAATGTGTTATCGGCCTTTGCTCCGTCAATGGCCTATCGATTCATACTCACCTGTATTGCTCCTTTATGCCTATCCCATGCCTGTTTGAAGCCCTACTCTGTATTCATATCTACCACTTCCTGAGGTAGGCAGTCCCATGCATCCACCACCCTTTCTGTGAAAAAGAACTTCCTCGCATTACCCCTTAATCGGCCTCCCTCTAGCCTCATGCTGTGTCCTCTTGTCCTGTTATTTTTCTTATATTGAAACATGTTAGACTCTTTCACCTTGTTAATGCCCTTAAGGTGTTTGAATGGTGTGTGTGTGTGTGTGTTCTGAATGTACTGGGAGTGAGAAACACAGGTGAGTGTGTTTTGCAAGCTAACCGAATGATTCAGAGGCTCACTGAGAAAGACAAATTGCTGCAGGTAGCACTAAGAAAGACAAACTGCTTTGTAAAAGTTTCATTTAGAATTCAGGTTGTTTTGAAGCGGAGATCAGCACAGTATTGGGTTAGGAGTGTTAGAAACTCAGTGTGACACAGGTGAGAGTGTTTTGCAAAGCTAATTTATTTAGCTTTTGTTGACCGGGTAAGTGCACTAGACAAATCCTGCCTATTTTCAGGCATGACTCGGGTGAGGGGGATACAGATGAATGCCAACTGACCCTGAACCAGATTAAGCTGTTGGTGGTATTTTTACTGAATGAGGGAAATTTGGCCAGGACACCGGGGAAATCCCCTACTCTTTTCGATAAGTGCCATGGGATCTTTAACATCCATGTGAACTACCCAGGCAGATGGGACCTCGGTTTAATGTCTCATCCGAAAGATGGCACCTCAGAAGTGCAGCACCCCTCTCATGCTGCACTACAGTGTCAGTACTGGGATATTAACCCAAGTGCCAGATGTGGGAACTGAACCCACAGCCCTCTGATCTCCTGGACTCAGAGGCGAGTGTGCTACCTACTGAGCCACTGACACTGACTTAATTAAGTTGCGGCTTTAGTGAGAAAGAAAAACTGTTTTCTGAAGGAGTTTCCTTTAAAATGCAATCTGCAGTGCAGATATTCTCACTCCGGTGACATCAGCAGTGTGAGGATAAATGTGATATCCTCACTCTGGTGATGTCATCAGGATTTATCCTCACTCCAGAGAAAATAACACAGGTTATTCCACTGAGAAAGCTCTCACCCCAGTGGGATATATATCAGAAAACAAAGACACAGCTATCAGCAAAACCTATACCAAATGTTACCAAACACAACCCCCTCTAGAACAATAAAACTAGCTGAACTTTTTAACATCTGCATCCCTCACAAATACAGCTTCACAACACAGAGAAAAACAATGAATCCAGTGTTTTTCAGTGCATTATGTAAATGAATAATAACACAATATAACAAGCTACACCAGGTGGAGCAGCAGTCCTCACTCCCTTCCAACATGGTGGCAGACAAACTTGAAAGAGGGAGGAACAGGAAGTCATCTAACAGTCTTATTGGGGGCGGGGTGGAGGAACACATGGTCAAATAAGGGACTTTATTGCCCAAACAGACTGCACCTTAGTTGGAAGGGGAGGAAAATACTAAGGACAGGCTGGGAGAATATATGGGAAAGGAACTTGGTTTGAACTGCTAAGGGGGGGAGGAGGGGGAGGAAGGCCCACACAATTCAAAAAAGGGAGGTCGGTAGACCTCCCCCCACAAAGGCAGTAACAACAAAACGGGAGGGGGGATGGGGCCAGCTAAGGAGTGGGGGAGAGGAGGTGGGAAGGAGGGCAAGCTAGGACAAAGTTATTGAATGAAAGAGCCAAGGTATTACAGGGACAAAGTGGCAGGTGGTGTCACTGAATGCCCGCAGTCTAGGGAACAAGATGGCAGAAATGCATGCCCTCTTAGCTGAGGGTAAGGCGGATATAGCGGCAGTTACTGAGACCTGGGCTACAGCACACCATGACTGGGATTTCTCAATCCCAGTGTACAATCTATACAAAAAGGACAGAGTGATAGGCAAATGATGGTGGGGGGGGGGGTGGCAGCATACATTGGGGTGAGAATAATTTTCATGAGGGAAGAAGAAAAGGAAAAGGGGAACTTAGAAACATTGTGGCTCCCGCTGCAGGCTAGCAGAGGAAGAAAGATCAGGATAGGGGTTGTGCACAGACTGCCCAACCAGGGTGAGGACAAGGACAGAGAGCTATGTTCCCAGTTGAGGATCGCATTCGGAAAAGGGGAGGTGGTAGTGGTGGGGGATTTTAACCTGCCTAAAGTGGACTGGGCTACTCCCACAACATCCTGTGCAAGAAGTCAGGAAATCCTAAATGCAATGACTCAGTGTGTGACTGATGCCACCAGGGAGGGGGCAATCCTGGACCTAGTGCTTACCAATGGGGAGAATGTACAGCAGATCGGAGTTAGGGAACCCCTGGGTGGAAGCAACCACAATACAGTGTGGTTCAATTTGTACATGGGCAAGGATGACACCCCCACTAAGAAAATAACATTGGATATTAGGAGGGCAAATTTTAAAAAGATGAGAGAAGTGCTAAGGGAAAACCTGGAGAGCATGGAGAAGGGCATGGGGGTGGACCAATTATGGGCCACCAGTAGGGGGGACCACTCAGAAGGCCACAAGCAGTTGTATCAAAATAAGGGGGAAGAAACTGAAAGCCAGACCACAAAGCTGGTTTAAAGGGGACGTAGCCAGAATGATAAGGGAAAAGAAGGCAGCTTTTAGAAGATTCAAAAGAGCAGCAAAGAAAGAGGATGAGGAAGAATACTGGAGGCTAGCTAAGGTGGCAAGAAGGGAGGCGCAGCAGGCAAAGAGACAGAAAGAGCTCTAAACAGCTGAAGGAATAAAGAATGGGGAAAAGGCCTTTTTTCGCTATATAAGCGAAAGGAGGGATAAGAAGAATGGCATTCTTAGGCTGAGGAAGGGGGATGGTTGGGTTGATGAAGACGGGAGTAAAGCAGAGGTATTAAACAAATACATCTGCTTCATCTTTACAAAGGTAAAGGATGGACCAGTGCCATGGGCAGGGAGAAAGAGGAGGGAATGGGGGGAGAGCCATGGGGTAATTGGAATTGAAAGAGTGAGGGAGGGAGGGGCTGATGGCCCTGAGGGTGGACAAGCAGAAAGCAAGAGGTGATCACGCCGCTGTACAGATCCTTGGTAAGGCCACACCTGGAGTACTGTGTTCTGTTCTGGAAGCCTCACCTGAAAAAGGATATAGATGGACTGGAGACAGTGCAGAGAAGGGTTACTAAGATGGTGTAGCAGAGGCTGCACCACGAGACATACGAAACAACGCTCAAAGAACTGAAGTTATACTCACTGGAACAAAGAAGAAATAGAGGAGACAAGATAGAAACATTTAAATATGACAAGGAAATAAACACGACAGAGAATCTTTTCCAGGTAAACAAGGTAACTCGGACATGGGGGCACAAATTGCATCTGGTAGGAGGCAAGTTCAGGAGCAATTCTAGAAAGTACTTCTTCACAGAAAGAGTGACAGACCCATGGAACAGCCTGCCACCGAAGGTGGTAGCAGCTAAGACAGTAAGAGAATTTAAACTTGCATGGGACAGACAGTGTGGGCAGCTTAGGAGAAACACTTAAGGGGGTAGCCACCTTGGGCAGACTAGATGGATCAAGTGATCCCCATCTGCCAACACCATTCTTATGTTCTCATGGACAAATCCCCAGGGCCAGACGAAATACACCCCAGGGTGCTGAAAGAGTTAGCAGAGGATCTGGTGGGCCCACTGGCTGTTCTCTTCAATAGATTTCTGGAGTCAGGAGTGGTGCCGCTGGAGTCGAGAACGACATATGTGGTGCCACTCCACAACAACGGACCCAAGGATGACCCAGGTAACTATAGGCCAGTCAGCCTGGTCTCGATAGTATGTAAACTCGTGGAGACCATAGTAAAGGAAAGAAAGGCTGGTGAGGTACATAGAGGAGAATGGTCTACAGGATGAAAGACAGCATGGGTTTGTGGCAGGCAGATTGTGTCAAACAAACCTGATCGAGTTCTTCGATTGGATTACGAGGGTAGTGGACATCATATACCTGGACTTTAGCAAGGCCTTCGATTCTGTACCACACAAAAGGCTGATAATGAAGCTGAGGGATCTAGGGGTGGGGGAGAATATGATAAGATGGGTTGTAAACTGGTTGAGTGGTAGAACCCAGGGAGTAGTGGTTGGGGGCGAGTTCTCCAGCACCAAGGAGGTCACCAGCAGGGTCCCACAGGCATCGGTGCTGGGGTCTGTGTTGTTCAATATCTTCAAAAGTGACATCAGGGAAGGCATTAAAGGCAAAATGTGCCTGTTTGCAGATGACACGAAACTCTGTGGGAGAGTAGACACCAAGGAGGGGAAACGGGACCTGAGGGAGGACCTTGGCAGACTAGAGAGATGGTCAAGAATCTGGCAACTTAGTTTCAGTGTTAAAAAGTGCAAAATGATGCAGATAGGGGCCAAGAACCCTAGGGCAGAGTATTACATAGAAGGGGTTCAGGTAACTGCTTCAGAAGAGGAAAAGGATCTAGGTGTAGTGACTACAAGTGACCTGAAACACACTTCTCTTTGTGAAAAGGTGGCGGTGAAGGCTAACAGGATGCTGGGGTGTAGTGCAAGGGGATTCAGTGGTAGGCGGAGTGAGGTTATTTTACCATTGTGCAGGTAATTGGTGAGACCACATTTAAGAATATGGGGTGAGGTACTGGCATCCTTACCTTAAGAAGAATATCAGCATGATGAAGGGGGTCCGGAGGACAGCAACTAAGATGATCGAGGGGGTTACAGGATAGGTCCTATGAGGAGAGGCTGGGAGCCCTGGGGATGTACTCCCTGGAAGAGAGGAGGCAGGGGGTGATATGATAGAGACCTTCAAGCACATGAAGGGAATTAACAGAGTGAAAAGGAGGTCTCTTTGAAATGACTGATAACAGCACCACTAGGGGGCACAGCCTAAAACTGATGGGGAGGTGATTCAGAAGGGATGTAAGGAAGCATTTCTATATGGAGAGGGTGGTGTCCACCTAGAATATGCTGCCAGAGGAGGTGGTATCAGCAAGGATGGTGGAAGCATTCAAGAGAACCTGGGACAAGCACAAAGGGAAACCTTGGGACCAAGGGAGGGAGAAGGGGGAGAGGGAGGACAGTTGGGGGGGCAGGGTCATTGATGTAAACTGTAAGGCCAGATCCTGCATTACTTACTGAGCAGACACGATAGACCAGGTGGAATTCTTCTGCTAGCTCTATTCGTATGTTCGTAACAGTAGAAAGCTTTACCTAACTACTGCTCTTACTCTACTTATTTACTTATGCAAATAGCTGACTCTCCCCTAACGTTTATTTCCTCACCCAGGCCACACCTTAAAATGAGCTCTGACTTAGAGCACTTATCCCAGTCACCAAGTCTTGCATAACTAACTCACTCACTCACTTACCAACCAACAGCACAGTACCAGTTCTATACACTTCCAATTTACCTGGCTGACAAAAAAAAAGTAAAACAAAAAACAGTAAAACATACAGTATTCTAGCACTTGGGATGTTAATTGAGTATAATCTGCCCCCTCTTGTGTCTTATCCTTACATAAAAGCACAGCCTGGAGTGCATTATCGCTTACTAATAAAATGGGTAAAGATAATTTTGCAGCTGACTGGTCCACATAGCCATGCATAGTGAGATCACTACCAACAGCAAAAAAACAAGTGCTGCACCTGGCGACCGCTTGCAATGCCGATGTCCCAGGTTCAGAAACAGATACGGGAATCAGAGGGCCAGCCAGGCGGAACAGGACAGAACACCCGAAGAGCGGCTCTCCTTCTCTGGGTGGGGGGAAGGGCATAAGTTGGTGACTTCTGGCGGAGGCTGGAGGATTTGCCAGAAAAGCCAGTGCCTGCTTGCGTGGATGTTGGGACAGACGCTGGCATCACTGCACGCCCTGCCTCCCAGGGGAACACAGCCACAAAATCTCTGGTCCCCTGGCCATGATGCCCCACTCTGTCGCCGCTCCCACTGCCAGCAGTGTCTGCTGGGGAGAGGGGGGGTCTGCTCCTGTGGCCCGCCCGGGGGGGGGGTTAGCCAGGGCTCACTTCCATTGACTGTTGAGAGGGGACGCCTGCCCGGCAGCCCTACCCAGGGGGGGTAAGCCTGGGCATGGTGGGTTGGCATGCTGGGCAGGGGCTGAGGTCCATTAGGGGCATTTGGGGGACCGGACCCAAAAAAGTGCTGCATACCTGGTTGAACTGCAGGTGAAATCAAAGTGCTCATAACCCTTTAGAATGTTTTGGTTTAAACAGCAGTCATTGTCTCCTGTAAGCAACCACCATACTAACGGCAAACCCACCATGTTGGATACACTATTTTACATTAAATATAAACATATTTTCATTTTTTGTACTTTTTATAAATTGTATAATTTTTTTTTATCCAGTTACACATTTTATAAGTGCAATAAGACACTCCTGGGTATTGCAACTTGTGCCACAACTGCACTTCCAGGGACATAACAACTCTGCAAGTGGACATGTGCCTTCCCATGCCCCTGGAGCATGCGCTGTGGCACGGCTACCAACACCCATGTTGTGTCTCACTGAATACATACACTACACCTGACTGTTCGTCAAAAGGGTGTCATGCTATTGAGGGGTTCTGGAGACATTTACAAACCATAAGATTAAATGCCAAGTGGTTTATTTTTGTCTCTGACCCCAAGATAGTATTGCACCTGCTATTTTATTTTTTAATAATTCACAGCCTATACAGAAGGAACAATTAATTTATCAGCTAGGCCTATGGGAAACAAGTGCTCATGTATATAGGTGAACTCTATTAATTAAAAGCAGACAGAGCACATTAAAGTTGTACAGTAGGTACACTGTCACAAGAAAATTTTACATACATAATCCACTAAATGCTTATATTGATACACAAGTTGCTATAGGTACCATGATAATGATGTCATACTCTATTGCGATTAAACAAAATTAAATTTTGGTATTTACTGTGACTGGATGGACTAAGCTGTGAAGGAGGTGTAGCATGGGCAGTGTGATATGACAGCAGGCGGCACAGGGCAAATTAAAAGACTGTTCATGTGGTGCTGTACAATAATTGTTTAGTAGTGGTACCACTACTAAGTAATTGCAAAGCTACAGTGGACATATGTTTGCTGAGAAATAAATGTTAACCATAAGATATATATATATATATATATATATATATATATATACACACATATTTACACACACACACTGCAAATAGAGTACATAAGGAATATAGTGGGGGGCGGTGGCTCAAGACACATGGATGGGTCGAAAACCAAGGCACCAAACTAAAACTTGGCTCAGACATCCAAGGAAGCAGTTACATCCAATGATAGGATACAATAAGATTGCATTTACTCTTTAAAGCGTAATAAAAACACAACTGTACACATCTAAACTGTCGTCGCTTTAGAGGCTAGCATCAATGTTTCCAAGTCGCTCTGATAAAGAAGAAGCATCAGAGTGACATGAAATATTGACACTAGCCTCCAGGGGGGTGGGTGCTACCTGGTTTAGATGTACCACGACAAGCTGTGTTTTTATAGCGTTTTTAAAGAATAAATGCAATCTTATCGTATCTTATCAGTGGATGTAACTTCGTTTCCTTGGATGTCTGAGCGGAGGTTTTAGTTTGGTGCCTGGTACATAAGGAATATGCTTGTGTAAATATCAGCATCAGTTGTCTCATTTTAATGGGAGAACACAGCCTCTTGTAACATTATTTATATGTTATGCTACTCTAAGCTCAAAACAATATCGGAGACATATTTTCTAGTAATGTTGTAAGTTTGTCAATTACCACTCTAAAACATCAGATAACACCAGACCTGAGATAAAACGCAACATTAAGTAGAACATACTGATCACCAGTTGTTATATACTGTATTAGGCGTATGTACAGTATCTGCTGTTTGAAGCACAAAGGAAAGTAAAGGTGGTTCTCATAAAGGCAATGGCAATCATTTAATAGGATCCTACGTTTAATAGGAAATGCTGATTACTGGCCACCAGAGTATTGGGTCAAATTACATCACTGATGAATAGCCAAGGGACTCAATTAACAAAATAAGAGCATTTAAAGCCTTTAATGATGGAAGCGAGATGAATGAAAAGTGCATCAAGAGCAGGACTGTCATTACAAAATAGTAATTGCAAATGAGTTTGATAATTAACCCATGGTCATTGACTTTACCTGTTGCATTGTCCCTACATCTCATCTTAACTGCAAATCGAGGGCCTGTTATGTAAAAAGTGGCCACTGCATTCATATAGCCAAAGTTGCATGGTCATTGCCACATGTTCAGTATTTTTCCAACTATTAAAGACACAGTCACATCAGCTGGGGAGCAGCTCTTCATGATGTGTATTCAGTCCAACAAAAGGTTTGACCTTTCATTCAACTGTACATGCAGAAATCCTGCAATGGCATTCATTTGCATGCACAAAGTCTTGCAAAAAAAACCACCCTCAAAAACATGTAATATTTTCCAATCGTTTAAAACTTATTTTTTTCCATTGCAGCTCCACTGGTTCCAGTCTACACACACACACACACACACACACACACACACACACAAAAGAACCTCTAAAAAGTTGTTGACTTTGGTGATCCATCAAAAAATAAATTTCAAACTTATTAAAATATTATGGTCAAATCTGCCAGGACTGGAGCACCCATCCCCTCTGCCCCACACACTTGGTTTCTTCTAAAAATACTCTGAATATATTATTTTCAAATACTTAAAAGATGCGAAGACTTGCACTAAAAAAATGCCCCTGGTTGCAGAGCAGATGTATAGTCCAGTAGCCATTCTAAGAACTGCCTACTGTTTGTCAGTGTATTTGTGTTGCAAGTTGAGGAAAGCTTTAACAAACATTTTAGTAGCGTGAACACAATGTTGTTTGTGTATGAACTCGGGGAGGTCAACAGGTCAAGCATAGCTTGTGAAGATATTTCTACTGTTTCATTCTCACCCATGTCATATCCCAGACAGACAGACAGACAAGACAGATATTTAATTAAATATGCCCTTCTGTAAGAAAGGCACAGCACAGTAATCAGCAACAATCACACAGAAATTTGAAGCTGTGTCATCAGAAAAAGACTCGTAGTCCATCTTTTCTGCCCATTTTCCTGCCTGAGCTGTGCCAACCTACACTTGGTCGTGCCTAGGCTAAATGCTGTTTGGTAGTTTATCCTCTATGGGAAATTTATGGCAGGGTGTTCTAGCTCAGGGAGGGTAGTTTATAAAACAGATAAGACTAAAAACGTACTGTATATAACAGATGACAATTTAAATAATATACAACAACCACATAAAATGTTAATAAATTTATAAATGTTCACGGATGTAGGAATGTTGGCAAGTGCATAGGAGTTAAAGAGAGACAGAGAGCTAAATCAGTCTTCTGTTTTTCCAGGAACAGTGCTGCATCATGTTAAGGCTTTTGGTTTTTATTTGTGGGCACTTTAGCCATCGATCAAAACTCTAACAAGTCAACCTTAGATTCCATGCAACAAAACTATCAGTTTTAAACTAGATGTCATTTTTTATCTTATTTGAGGTTTCTGTTGAGTATTATGTTTTGTTTTGCTGTAATACACAAATATATCATATAAACAGAAAATCTGAGTATGCACTTCACCACCATCACTGCCTGCTACTAGAAATATTAAACTAACAAATTACCCCCTTCAGCACACACAAACTACATACACATGATACAGATCATGCAAATCAAAAGATCAGATTTAGCTATCTTAAATAAAGTTGTCAAAAGCCCACCTGACTGTCTGTCCAGACGGCGGAACAATGTTCCCCAAAACTATCATTAGGCTTCTTTTCGGTATCTAGAACTACTATCTTCGAAGGACATCCAAGCATATTTACGTCACCAAATTATGTGTATCATTTGAATTTGAGAGAGAGAGAGAGAGTGTAAGAAATGGGCTAAAAAAAGTGGTGCCACTTAAATGGTTCCTGGGGATTGATGACATAGGCACCCCAAAATTGTGGGCCCCAAATGGCCAAGTTATGAGCAGAAGAAAAAACTCTGTAAAGTAAAACTAAGCCCTAAAATGCATGAATCACCCATGCTTGTGGACTTAGGTTTTAAGTTCTTTTCATTTGGTCATTACTTGGCTATTTGGGACCCACATTTTCAGGGTGCCCAAGTCATCATCCCACTGTATGACCAGTAAATTGTACCTTGTAAATGCAACCCAAAACATATTTTTGGTGGTAGACCTCAAACAATTTTTCTGTGGCAAAGGTTAAAGGAACATGACTTTCTTATGAGGTGCATCTTGACTGCTTTGCACATGTCTGACTTGTGGAACAGTTTTTCACTCCACTGATTGGCTTTGGACAAAAATGAAGGAAGACTAGGCTTGGCTAACATGAAACACTAATGGGATTTTTGGGAGAAAACCCTTGCTTATCATGTTGGAACACCAGAGATGGTTCCTTGCATGAAAGAACTTGAAGGTCTCTAATTCCAGAGGTATAAAGAGAAGGAACTAATTTGTAACCTAACACAAAAGTTCAAAAGATGTTGCAGATGTGCAACAACAATTTGTAATTTCTTTATTATTAACTCTGTCTAATATGGGGACAGAGGTGGGCTGGGGAAATTATATTAGAATTGTTGCCAGAGGAAAAAGTAGTTGACCCTGAGAAGTAATTACAATCCCTTTGTCCTGTAGCGAAAGAACCCTCTGGCCAGTTAACAAGGGAGTTTCAAAGACCCCAGGGTCTTTCATGTCAGGAAACTGCCCTGGCCATGCAGCCACCACTTGCCAAGGCAGACACGGCTCATAACAAAAGAGAGTGCTTCTGATCCACAAAACCCAAGGTTCAAGTTTAGGACAGCTTTCCAGACAGGTGGTACCCACAGGAGATAAAGAAAGTGTCAAATCCTTGATGTCAGAGTGACATGTTTGATGATGCAACATTGGGGGCTGGCGGCTGAAGGCTCTTCAGGTGTATTAGACCCGGGCAAGTCAGTGAGTGTTGGGATTTCATACTTAACACCATCTAAGAGTTGGAGTCTGCCACAGTGCACTAAAGTTATCCTGTGTGTTAAGAAATCTTTCTACTCTTGTTAGTTTTAAGAAGCTATAAGAAGTTTTGTTTTACGTTTCTTCTGCTGTGTGCAAATCATTATTTTTAATTGTTGTGGTAACCCTATAATTCCATCAGTCTTCTATAACTGTGATAGATTGTATATTGTATAACTATTGTGACATAGTAAATATTTTTATATACTTTATGCCTCTGTGACTGAATCTTTCGGGGGAATAGTTAACTGTTGGTATTGACAAATCCACGATCTGGCTCAGAAGGGAGAAGGTTATAGTTACTATATTCTAATAAGTGAAGTATTTTCTCAGGCTTGAGAGGGGATGGCCATTTGTCCTTAGCTAAAGGAACACTGTGTTGTGTGGGCAGTGGCTCTGGTGTGATTCAGACCCTGAAAGTCCCCAGGCAAGAAAATCACTTTTGAGTGGTGGCAGCTAATGCAGTATCCTTACAAGTCTTGAGGGTTGAGAAACTTGACAACCTGCTACAGACTGCGTCCTTAGTGTCAACAGGTTGTGACCAGGTGTATTAAGGATTGCATTGGGATCAAAAGCAAAGGAAGCCGACACTACAACGCACAAAGAAATAAACAACAGTATGTGGAATCTCAGTAATAATTTATTGTGAAAAGATAAATTACTGTCAAAAGACTAAGACAAAAATCATGGCGCTCTCAAAAGCAGAGCAGGAATCTACCCAGTGATAAAAAATAGCTCTCAACTAGTTTCACAATTCAGTGCTTTGTCTAGAGGTCAAGATACATTAAGGACTGCAAGGAGAGCCCATGACAGAACCAAGTTCTTTGTCTGCACTGACCTGGAAAGAATCTACTAATCAAATATCAAAAGATAAGTTTTGCATATAAAAGTGCCCAGGGTGATGTACCCGACTTTCTTTTTGAAAGGTTAATTACTAGGGATCTACATCCAACTTTGAGAAAAGCATCATATAGGGAATTGGTAACACCGTTGTCAACTACTGAAAGGTCTAAATTCTTTTTTAGTTACATAGTTCCACGATTATGGAATAGTTTGCCAATAAGGTTTTGTTTGGTGAATAGTAGACCACCATCGATGAGAATTCTTAAACAATGGTTTATGGATACAGTGAAAAAACAAACAGAGATTTTGTGTAATCCCTGGTTAGATATGTTTAAAATGTATTTGTACTGTAAGTTATTGTGTTTGTGTAATATGTGTAATTTTATTGTATTTTGAATTGAGTATGTTATGTATGTGTATTGTGTTGGATGTTTTGCACTGAGTCACCACTTTAAATGAGCACTGTCCTCAATGGTTAAACCTTGAAATAAATGAAAATGAAATGAAATGAAGCCATTTGACATGGTCACCACCTTTAAGTACCTTGGTGTCTACCTCGATAGCTCTCTCTCCTATAGCCAGCACATAGACCATGTTGTCAAGGCAGCTAGTGCCAGACTAGGTCAGCTCTACCAGCATAGGCAGTGCCTCACCGAAAGTGCCATCAAGCTTGCAGTTAACAGATCCGTGCTCTCTATCATAGATTATGGACTGGTAGTCTACGGAGCCGGTACCAATACAGCACTTAGGCGAATCAAGATTGTCTTAAATAAAGCCTGCAGACTAGTCCTGGGTGTGGACCATTTAACTCACACTTGTGAAGTATACTCAAGCACTGGTTGGTTAAACCTGAATAGCAGACTTCAGTACCAAGTCTGTTTATTAGCGAAAAAATCCACCCTAGGTCTTGCTCCTCCAGGAGTGAGACAACTGCTAAGAAACTCCACTTTCTCCAGACTAACTAGGGGGTCGAGTAAAGCTGCCTTCATTATCCCATTTTGCTGGGCCTCACTAGGGCAACGGTCCTTCGAATACAGGGACCCCTGCTGGCTAAATTCCCTTAACTCTGAGCTGATTGAGGAAACAAAACTATGCCCATTTAAGGCCAAGCAGCTGCAATACCTGGCCACTCTTAGTAACTGTGACTGCGACTGCGTCACCTGTGCATAATCCTACTGTTATTGATAGCTTATCTGTCCTGCATAGCACCCATCTTCCCCCCACTTCCTCCCCTGCCTGGTGTGACCTAACTGAGCATTTACCCCATGTCCCTCTTTTATCCCTCCCCACCTTCCTGCTTTCTCTTCACAAATATTAATCCCCAACTTTCACCCTCTCCTGCTCCTCCTCACCTCACCCCCCACTTTAAAACCCTTTCCTTATCCCTCTCTCCACTACATCACCCAGCCCTGCCCTATCACCTACTTACGTAACCCTGGGTAGATTCCTATCCAGTCCCACCCTTGACTACTCAAGCCCTTATTCTGTCATCCCTTTGTCTCTGCCCCACCCTCCCCCTGCTCTCATCTATTCTGTCCTCCCCCTCCTATGGTCACCACCACTTCTAACCCTCCATAACTCTACCTGCATGCTCTAAAGCTCAGCTATCACTATAAATTTGCTTGTCCACCTTAGGTATGCTCTCAACACTGTTGCAATAAAGTTGACCTCTCCTACCTGATGTATTTTAACTGTACTTGCTTAAACCTTTATCTGTATGTACCATAATGTACTTGCCTGCTGTATATACCCCTATCTGTTTTGTAATGTCTATGTACCTTGTCGATTGCCTTATGACGTGGAACCTTTGTAAATGAGCTTTTACCTCAAAGGTGTTATCCGAGATTCCAATAAATAAATAAATTGTGGCTTTTCTTGGTTGTATCCCCAACTGTTTAGCACAATTCAAAAAATGTGTCAGGATGCCATCATTCATTGTGGATGCTGACTACTTCCTTTAGGACAAAAATGTGTCCACTATCCTATCTGAGTATCTTCACTTGAAGCGGTCATACCTCTCAAGAGCAAAGCTGTCAGCTGTGATGATGCCAAATTTGGGTGGAATATTAGACACTGATTTAGCAGGTCATTTAGTAAATAAAGTCTGAATAGTTACCTGAACTGCCATACTGACAAAAACTGGGAGGAACAATGGCAATCTTGGCTACTGCAGAGCCTGAAAATAAACCATCCAAACAACTGACAAATATTCCTTGGCACCACTGGAAGAAGGAGGAATGGAATGACCAGAAAACCCTTTTGGGGGGAAAAAAAAAAGGGACAAGGCAGACCATCCAGTGCCTCAGTACTGGTTGAGAATCTTGGAACCAGAGCACTGCTCTGAGATATAAGGAGATCCATGTTTGGAATCCCTCAACTGTAGGCTACTCAGAGAATCCACTTGTAAGATTAGCAACTCTACCAGAGGAACTGCTGTATACGACTTCTGCCCAGTGGAGTAGTCTATACATTTCAGTCAGCATCCTTGCACTTTGTGTCATGTCATATGTAGGACACCTACAATGAATAACTTAACTGGACTTTACTGCCCATTCACTGTGCTCTGACCATAAAAGCATTTGGGCTAGCAACATTGCCCTTATCTTTACAACACATTTGGGAATCCTCTACCTTCTGGGTCCAAAGCCCCTAAATTGGAATCTGACCTAGTACTGTATACTAGCCTTTGAGATGTGTAGCAGTCAACAGAATGATCTGTGCTGTGGTCAGCCATGGGAACTCCACAGATTCAGGGAGTTCTCCCACCATTCCAGGGATTGCCATACTGAGTTCAGAAACCAGACTACAGTAGCATTCATTAAGGCTTGATGCAGGAGGCAAGTGAGCCAGAAGAAAAATATGGGGAAATCTCAAGAAACTGGCTCAAGGGGCCACTTCTACAGGAGCAATCTCTATAGAGGCCATCAGCAAACTCAGAATCTGAAGCATCCGTTGGCTGAAACTACTTTTTGGATCTTGAACTGGTGGATTTTCCTCTGAAGGTCCTGCATTTTTTCTTGAGATAAAAACACTCAAACTAGATTGGTTCTGAAATTCACCCCCATAGGAACTCAATCACATGTTCATTATCTAACCATCTAGCTGCACCACTGTCATAACTGATCTCAGATATTCCATTGGAACCAGGATGGCCTCCTGAAGGGGTTCAGGGCCTCTAGGTCCAGGATAGACAGGATTCCTCTGGTCTTCTTGAGAACAATGAAGAAAATGGAAAATTATTTCTGTATAGAGGCAGTATAGTGTAGTGGTTTAGAGCACTGGGCTGCAAAATTAAAGAACGGGGTTTGACTCCCACAACCACCACTTGCATACTCTGTCACCATGAGTAAGTCACTTAACTTCCCTGTGCTCTCAGAATGTACCTGGAAATAAGCCTCAGCTTGGTGCGTCTTTCCTGGCCAAAAATTATTTTAAAAAAATAATTAAATTATAGTAAATTAATGAAATAATTCATTTGTGTCTGAATGCCATACTTTACATTAATGTTTGAGGCCACACCTGGAGTACTGTGTCCAGTTCTGGAGCACTCACCTCAGGAAGGACACGGATAGGCTTGAGACAGTGCAGTGCAGGGTAACAAAAATGATTCAGGGCCAACAGGGCATGTCCTATGAGGAGCACCTCAAGACACTGAACATGCACTTGCTGGAGTCCAGAAGGAAGAGGGGAGTTATGATAGAGACCTTTGAATTCCTAAAAGGAATTAACAGAGTTAACTGCAGGGAACTATTTAACCTGAGCACCAGCTTGTAGTCCTGTGGTCATGAGTGAAAGCTAACAGAAGGGAAGTTCAGGAGGGATGTGAAGAAATGCTATTTTACAGAAAGGATCGTGGAACAGGCTTCCAGCTATGGTGGTGGGTGCAAAAACCATTAGTGGTGTTAAGCATGGCTGGGACAGAATGAAGGGTACAATGGTTGCTCAGGGCATCAGCATCAGGAAGAAGAATGGAGGGGGTGGGGAGGGCTAGGGCCCTGCAGGAACAGTAGCCCCCCAGAGCTAAACAGGGAAATTGGGCAGACTGGCCGGACCGTTGGTCTTTCTCTGCCATCAGTCTACATTTGTACTGTGTGTTTCTACAGTATGTTAACATTTCCTGTGCAGGCTCAAGGACTATTGCTTGTCTGTGGAGCATTTTTCTCAAAACCACTAAATACGATGCTACTGCAGAAGATAAATGATTACATTTGCATCACAATTCGCCAATGACAGAGAAATGTTCAAATATATCTACAGTAAAAATAACTCCCAATGAGGGTATGGCTCTTGGCTGCCCCTCTTCTGAAGTGGAGATATATTTATATGGCAGAGGAGGTATCTCCAAAGGCTACATCAGATATTTGAATCAAGAAAGGGGACTCTACTCCAGAAGTGCTGTTTTATTACAGACGTCCGTTTATGAACGCCCTGTCACCATTAAAATGCAAGAGTATGGCCAGTGTTTGGTGGCCTGCACCTCTTCTTCCAGGGCAATAGAATAACTATTCTAAACTTTAATAAGTTCAAGGCTTTAGATTCCTGGCACATGTTCCTTCCTTTCTAACCAGCTATATGAGACCAACGGCCATTCTACAAACATTTTACGTAAGACAGTATATTAATTCCATAATAGACACCTAAAGAAAAGAAGGAATATGTGCGGACATGTGCTTGCTTTCTCTCTGTCATGTACTGTAGATATGCAGGTAACCAGTTCTTTGCAGTTTTGGGAGCAGGAGCAGCCATTCCGTGCCAGAAGTAAAGGCCTGAGCAGGGCCATGGATAGAAGCCACCACTTGTAGCTAAAAGTCATGGCCTGATCAGGGCCAGGGACAGAAGCTACTACTCATGGCTACAAGTAATGGCCCAATCTGGACCAGGGACAAAAGCTGCCACCTACAGCTACAAATACAGGCTCATTCAGGGCTAGAAACAGAATCCACCCCTCATGGCTGGAAGTGAAGGCCTGATCTGTTGCTACTCATGGCCAGGATTACAAGTTCAGTTGGGCCAGGGACAGAAGCTGCCAATCGCAGCTAGGAGTAAAGACCCAACCAGGGCCAGGGGCAGATGGATACGAGGAAAGGCCTAACTGGGCTGGGAACAGAAGCCACCACTTGTAGCTACAAGTAATGTCCCAATCGGGGCAAGGGATATAAGCTGCCACTTGCAGCTGTGAGTAAGGGCCCGATTAGGGCCAGAGGTAGAAATCACCACTCAGAGCTATTTGCTTTTTTCTTCTTTTTGCCAAAGAATTTGAGGACAAAAGAGCTGCTGTGCAATACTATAAATCCCTATGTGACCTACACCACTGCACTGCTGTTCTGTGGTCAACAACCTAATGAGTGATCATCCTATGGACTGAAAAATTAGGTAATTTGCCAGATCTGCTTTCTGACATACCCATCACTCCCCCTACATACTAACACAAAGCATCATTTTACAAGCAGCCTTAAAAAGAGGACGCAAAATACAGAAAATATATAAAATATGAGCCGAACGTCTCTAAATATTACCTTTTTTTAATGTCTCCCCCCCCAACCGAGGTGTCTGGGACACATTAAAAAAGCACAGTAGCCAAATAAATGATGGGTTGATTGTGGTGGCTATTTTAGTCATTGTGCAGAGCACTGTACAGCGTAGAAGAGTTATCTAATGGTTAAAGTTCAGAACTGTGAACTAGGTTATGCCCAGTTGAAATCCTGCAATCAACATTTGTTCATGCCACTTGTCCTCCCTAGTCCAGCTAGACGTAAGTGAAAAAGAGATGTCACATCTCAGTTGCTGGGTAATACCAGATAAGTAAATGGTAAGCCCCCCCCACCACCACCAACAAAAAAAACAAAAATAAAAGATCAGAAGATTAAGATGTCACCAATGTAGAGCAGACTGGCAGGATCAGCAGATTAAGCTAAATAAATATTCTGACTATTACAGAGTTCCAAGGAAGAGGCACAGGCTAGTTACCCTAGGCACATGCTAACTTCTGAATGTCACATGCGTGCTATGTGTGTTCTAGTGCATGTGCGTGTGTGTTCTGGTACATACACATCTGCTAGTTGGGGTGGGGGCTGTAGATATAGATATGTTACTGCACGGTATGATTTTAAGATGGACAGACAATTGAGGCAATGACATTCATGCCCTGCATTAGTCAATACTGTAACTCGCTGCAAAACATAAGGGGCAGTTACTTACCAGTACTAGTAAATCTTCGAGGGCACTTCCTCTAGTGAGCCACACCTATGAAACATAGACACCACTGGCGTCGAACCTGTCCAGAAGCTCTTGTCTTGCGGGCTGTGTTTGATGATGTGCATCGTCAGCGCTTATATTATAAGGTGGACGTGCAAGACTGACGAACAGCAAAGACAAGGTAGTTGAAGCCCCTAATGGGAGCAACAATGACCAGCAAAGAAAACCCAGTACAGGGGAAAACAGAGTGAAATGATGACACCCAAAACCCACAATAGTCCCCACAAAACCAAGGGGTCTAGTGACTCACTGGAGGAGAGTTCTTGAAAATCTATTGTTGTGTATGTGTTATGTAAGTAACTGCCCTATCTTCTTCAAAGATATCTCTCTCTAGTGAGACATGCCTATGAAACGATTTCCAATCACTCAGTACCCCACATAACGGGGGAAGGGGGCTGGCAGAAAGGCATACAAGCCAACCAACACACAGGCCAATGTCCCATAGGCCAATAAAAAGGCAGCCACAGTAGGGTGACCCCAAAAGAGCATAGGGGGTATGGGAGCAAGACACTCAGAAGCTCCAGCTGACAATGCAAAAAAAGCACTGACAGCAGACACACACTATGGCCAGTGTATGGACGTGGAGATCCAAGTATAAACAAAGAAATTCCATGGGGCCAGGCTCCACAAACAAACCACAATGCTGATGGAAAACTCACTGACAAAGAACACCTCCGAGGGGAAGTCAGGTGGTGACCAAACAGGAAACAGTTGGTGAGGCAAAGCCACACAACCGGGCCCAAGAGAGCCACAGGCCCCATGATCACGGGGACCTGGCCAAAGACCGATGGCAATGGCCCGAAGGACATGTGGAATGACCAAAAGCCAGAGCCAATGGGAAAGCAGATGATGGCACTCGGGCAAACAGCCATGTCAGAAGCAGAGGGGACGTCGATGAGGCAAAGCCAGGTGATGCAGCCAGCAAGAAGAGGGACACTGACAAAATGATGACACCATCCTAAGCAACAAAAAAAAAAAAAAAAAAATTTAGGTGAAGCCAAGCAATGCAGCAGCAGGGAGCTATAAGCCTCTCATGGCCAGGCAAAGAAGACAGGAACAGCCGGAGACATCCTAAAGGAACAGATGGACCGGTAGACGAAAGCCAAGACAAAGGAAAAGCCGACTATGGTAACCTGAAAACAGCCCTGTACAAAGCAGGGGACCGGGCATGCAGTGGGTACACCAACGAGGCAAACCTGGAGAAAGGCAGCAAAAAACTGAGATGCCATAAATAGCAGAAGCAAACCAGTCAGTGAGTCATCTATGACACAAGTCCAGAACACATAGCCAGAGGGAACCACGGCCCTGAAACAGGGGCCAGGGAGCAAGGTTAGGAACCAGCCAAGGCGTCCTTGAGGATTCCGGTTTACCATAAAACCAGGTCAGAGGCAAAGTCCATGATAGAAAAACATGGAAACAGCCTATAACAAGCAGGGACAGCACACATAGCATGTACGACGACAAGGCAAGGCCAGGTGATGACCAGCAGAAACAGAGAGTGCCAAAAAATGGCAAACCCCAACCCAGCAGTGAAACCAATGATGGGCAAGGACAAGTGTCGACAGGACTGAAGGAGCCATGGGCCCCAAAAAACAAGGGGGCCAGGCAGGAAGCCAGGAACTGACTGAGGTACCCCAGAGGATTTATGGACCAAGCATAAGGCAAAGCTGATGATGGAAACATGAACACAGCCAGGTACAAGGCAAGGGACTGGACACAAAGTGGGAATGTCACTGATGCAGTCAGACAATGACCATTACAAAGGGGAAGGTCAAAAAAATGAAGACCCAGCCCAAACAGAAAAGTTGGGGCCGAGGCACAGCCAGGCAACGGTGCTGAATGGAGCCCCAAACCCCATGGTAATGGGGTGGGTTGGCTTATCAAGCCAGAAACTGACCTTGGCGTCTGAAGACAGTCGGGACAGCTGTAAAGGACACATATATGACCAGCACTCACCACATCAATGGAGCAATGCATCCACCAGCACAGACCCATGCTAGAAAGGGTGGGACAAGCCAGCAGCAGAAGTCCATATACAGTGGGAGGCCAGCAGGGATCTGTGAAAAGGGGAGACCACCAACAGCCTACATCCAGAGAAGGCAAGGCAGTAGGCAGTGTCGGAAGCTCAGGTAACAAG
Organism: Neoceratodus forsteri; assembly: GCA_016271365.2. NCBI lineage: Eukaryota > Metazoa > Chordata > Ceratodontiformes > Ceratodontidae > Neoceratodus > Neoceratodus forsteri. Next base: position 495,116,317 of record CM057455.1, read on the forward strand.
GCCAACGCAGTAAGCAGAACAGACCCAAATTGTGGAAAACAGGAAAAGAAAGCTGGCAAAGCACACAGCAATGAAGTCCACGGGGGGGGTTCTTTGGTCTGATGAGATGTCAGTGACAGAAAATGAAAGAAATGAGGATGTTTGGGGCTGCCCACATTATACAGGCGCTCGTTGATGATGCATATCATCACGGATGGCCTGGTAAGGAAAAGTGTCTGGACAGATCCGACACTGATGGCATCTATGTTCCATAGCTGGAGCTCACTGGAGAGAGATATCCCTGAAGAAGATCAGAGTTATATAACTGAGAAATCATAATACATATCACTGATATTGCATATACCTGTACTGTCTATTGAGAATTTCTCTGCTGAGAATACACATAAAGGCATATTTTTATAATTTATTTACAGCATACACTTGTTCAAATGCAAAAGCTCAAAGGCACAGCCAGCATACATCTTGTCTCTTCTGAAGGACGGAACTGAAGAGTGTTATGAAATATATAACAAGACTACATGCTTCTGCTGCATGACAAGAGGTTTACTTTTATTCCAGTTGTTTCCATTGTTTATGTTTCTAAGCAGCACCAGATATAAATGGCTCAGTTTTAAAACATCATAACCACCTGAGACAGGAGTTGGCTTAGGTCTTAAACCCAATAAGGCTGACAGTCTCCACAATGGTGGAAACATAAAACAAAAGTCACCAACTTTGGTACAGTAAATAAAATCTCTCAGAAGGAGCTGAGTAAGGGATGTATTTTAAGAAGATTTTACATTTGAATAATTTATTAGGTGCATTTTAAAGCTAAATGTTCATTTAAATAAAGTAGGCAGTACGGAGGCAGTATAGTGCAGTGGTTTAAGGCTCTGAGTTGCAAATCTGGAGACCTGGGTTTGAATCCCACAGCCCCCCACTTGCATACTGTGTGACCCTGAGCAAGTCACTTAACTTCCTTGTGCTCCCGGGTCACACCTGTCAACAAGCTTTCAGCTTAGTGTGCCACTCCTGGTTAAACAATTAAAAAAAAATAAAAAAAAGTACATTTCTGTTTTACCCATCCTGCTGAAAAAGCAGCATATTCTGGCCAATTTCCTTTTCCTAACCTAAGCCAGACTTTCTGATTCACTAGTACTGGAAAGTATTACTGTGCTTTTTCACCCATTTACCTTACAGCGGGATCAAGTCTCAGCTGCAGTAGGGGCCAGTGTAAAACAGGCAATTTGTACATGCACTGCTATGCCACCAGCCCAAACCACTATACACAATCAGAGACGCATGTTGCAGGGGCAGGCATCCCCCCTACAACAATGGTGCCATGCACACTGCCAGCCCATATGTTAGTGAGTGCAAATGGAGCTTGGCATAATGCCAAGCTTCGTAGTGACTGCAGTGCCAAGCCAATAGGGGCGCCAGCTGGAAGTACCTCCCCCAGACTAACAGACTCTGGTAGTCCAGTGGACCCTTCCCCGACCCAGACATCATCTACCCTGGTAGACTAGTGGTTCATCTCTTCCTAACCCCTGCATTTCTCCATAACTGGTAATCCTGTGGTTCGCCCCTTCCTAACCCCAGCATTTCTCAATACCTGGTAGTTCGGTGGTTTACCTCTCCCTAACCCCAACATTTCTCCACACCTGGTGGTTCGGTGGTTCAATGGTTCATCGCTCCCTAACCCCAGCATTTCTCCATACCTGGTAATCCAGTGCTCCCTCCTCCAACAGGGAATGATTTCCTATGCTGTTGTGCACCATGTGCACCCAAACTCAGCACTGTGCCCATTACCTTCTGCCTTTATCAAGTGATAACTAAATGAGGACAACTGTATACTCCCAGGCCTGAATGGTGTATTGTTAACACTTCCATAATCACCCCATGCCACCTGGTTTCCCGTAGAGGAGGTCTTCTGTGCTACAAAAATGTACTAGATAGTGTGAATGTGGCAACTGACCTACCCAGTCACAGCTAGATGAGAGTCATCCTGTCATCCTTCCAGCTCAGTACTGACATACAGGTACCCCAGTAATGAAATGAGGAAGAGGGTGGACTATATCTGACACTGCATTAGTAAAAGGCTTCAGGTTCCTACATAGTCTATCCTTGCTTCTGCAAGGGTCAAATTAAATGAAATGAATTTAAAAAATCAGCAGAGATTACATGATTTATAGTGTGCAACTAGTCAAGATTTACAAGTAAACTCATCTCTGTTTGCTGCAAGAAAGTAAGACAGCAATGGCACTTGATAGCATGCCGCCAGTGCAGTCGAGAGAGGACTGAGCATCTGGATGGGGGTCCAGGGAGGCACTGTCGCATGGCAGTGCTGTCATCCAGGCAGGACTTGTGCCAGGTTCCAGTTCCCAGGTGACTTCTGTGGAAGGCCAGGGAGCTAGTTCCTCCACAGGACGTTTTCTGTGCATCTGCAAGGTCTATAGGACTGCCATCATGCAGTGTTGGAGGAAGGAGGGAGGAAATGGGATAAAACTGCCAGGCTCCATCTAGATGGCAGCCACAACTGGCATACTCAAGCCTCACCCCACGAAGCTGACTTCCCTGGATCCTGAGTAAGTTGCCAGTGGATGGTCCCCTCAGGAGGACCTCCTGCCATGAAGGGAAGAACCATGGGAGTAGGCAGCAGTAGTGAAGCTAGTGGCCAGATGGGGCTGGATGGTTGCCAGAAGACAAGAGGAAAGGAGATGTGGGCCTGATCAGGAAACAAACAAAAAAATGACAGAAAAAAAGAACATAAGACTGCAATCAAACAATACTGATTCCAATGATGCAGTTAGGGCTATGTTATAATGAGTATTAATTCCCACATATCATTGGTAATGGACTATTTGTTATTTGGGACTGTATAACATATAATATGTACTATTCAGGGTAGTGTATTCAGGCTCCTTCCTTCAGGTGACTAGGGGTAGTCCCATGATCATCACACTTCTCTCAGTCATCTACTACCCCCGGCCCCATGTCTTGGAAAAAATCATAATATAATATCAATCCTTTTGGGCTCCTAGAATTTCATGCAATAATGCCAAATACAAGGTACTACACTTGCAGAGAAAAAAACAGACGTAGGACCTACACATAGGGAGGGGCTCCTCGTGCTGCAGTGGAGGAGGGCAAGGACCTGCAGGTCATAACAGGTAACAGACTGAAGGATGACAAGCAGAGGGTGGCGGCTGCTGTCAGAGAGATGCAGGATGGTGGTGTAAAAAAGGAGGTGACCAGCAGGGCTTGAGAAGTAGTCCGGACAGATTTTTGCTTGCCACGGGAATCACAGGGTACCCTGGGTAATAGAGTGAATGGGGAATCCCTACAAATAACGCACGTTTGCACAGCATACCTGCTCATGAAGTGAGGGTAGAGGGGCAAATGGACCTAGAATCCGTTCAGATCTCAAGTTATTATGTTACAATGAATTGTTCAGTGACAGGCTGCTAGGCATCTTTCTATGATATTAGGCAGACTAACCCCACCCCATGTACTCAACTGTCAGCTGTCAATGTAAGACAGCTGCTGGTACTGCAAGAAGGAAGAGGCCAACTGATCAGTTGGAATTTACTTACTGCCCCCACTCCATCATCTTTTTTTTGCCCATAAATGGTCTGTTCAGTTATTATTTCGGAGTGGAAAATATGTTATAAATGCAATATCAGGTGGGTTACTGAAACCCAGCTGAACTGTTGGGAGTTACCTATGTTCCCCCCCCCCTCCACTGGATCAGGGTTATAAAAGCAACAACTAACATTTTTTGCCTATGGAAGGTGGAGGGGGTCAGGTTAGGGAGAAAGGGGGGAGGCTGGAAAAAAATGCTTCTGGGAAAGAGTAAGAGCTGGAAAGGATGCTGCTTTTCAAAACAGGCCAGGAAGGGGAGTGGGAGCTGGAGATGATGGAGGGATGGGATGGCCAGGGGACTAGACCCAGTTACCTGGAGTGGCATTTTAAAGCTTTATTTTTACCTATTCGTGGCCCCGAAATAGTAAAATTTTGGTCCTGAATATGAATACTTGGAGAATGTTCACCAGGAGGTAGCTGCACTCCCTTAGCTATAATGTACATAACTACAAGCAAAGAATTTCCAGGGCCAATGCTGCAAATACACTGTATTAGAAATATTGCATTTTGGGGCTTAAAATGTTTGTTAATACCAGAATCAGTTTTTGAACCATGCAAGGTTGGTTTTAACAAAGCCACTGTTCTGGCAACCAAGGAACCTATGTATGCCTGCTGAATCTTCTCCACCTCCGTGAAATCCTGCCCAGATTATTCCCTTTGTATCATACATCCTATTGACAGCAGACAGCATTTCTAAACAGACACTGTGCACCGTCATCCTCAAGGCCCTTAGTCTTAATATCACTACAGCTACATTGCAGAAAAGTATTTCTGTATTGGGCAGAACCGTCACAATTTAAGCAGAGAATAAAACATGAATTTTTTAAGAAGCAACTATCCAGCACAGCTGTGTCATATGCTGCATTTTGTTCAACTAACAATAGATCAATTGTTCACATAGTGCAACTTCCAGTCAAGCCTTCTGTCAGATTTCACAACAGTACTATGCAACTGTCATTGAGGCATAGATCAGGAAGCATAGGAAAACCAGGAGCAGTTGTAAAAGTCCCAAGTAACGTTTTATTATTATCAGTAACAACAAAATAAAATGTATTCACTGTAACTATTTACAAAGGCAGTACAAACAGAGAAAACAAAGTCCTTTGTCTGAGGGTATCTCTAATTCCAAGTTTCAGTTTCTCAGTCTCTATCTCACTCTAGCAAAAGTATTGCTGCTCTTATTTCTGCCTCCTGAGCTTATTAAGAGACCAGAACTTTGTAAGTTTCTTTCCTTGCAGGTGCAACAAAAAAAGAACATGATGTCCCAGAACTGGCCTCTTGCTGACAACTCTGCAAAAGAGTGTATGCTGCATGTCAAGGTTAAGCCCCTAAATTCCAAATAGCTTTTTGCAATCATTTCAAAAGTATAACTATATACAGTTTCAAACTAAGGGATCCCAGTATCACTTAGTTTCACACAAAAATTCACATATATTTTTATAAATGCAATTACGGAAGGGCAAAGAAACGACTAAAACAACAAGTGAAGGTAGAGAGATAGCGAAAGGCAGAGAATCGTGTGACCGTCGGAGTGATCAGTTCCTAGGTCTCATGAGAACATTTAGTTTGGCCAAACAGACAGACAAGAGAAAGAAAAGGAGAGGACAGAACAGATCCTTGCGTTTTAACTCTTTCTGCGTAACAAATGTCACAGCAACCATCATCCTTCAGAAATTAGAAAGTGTTAGACTTCCGTTTTTGACACTTCAGCTACATTTCTTAAAGGGGTGCTTAGATTCTTAGGAATCCATTCTGCTTGAAGAAACTGGAATTTGGGAAATTCCGATTCCAAGAACGAGTCTTTTCAAACTTTGATTCAGGCTCAGGAGCGGAATCAGAGATGGAATCGGAAGTTCAGATTCTGCATCCAACTCTGTTTCAAAGCCAATCTCCCACAACCCAGAAGACATACATGCCCCCTTAAAGGTTCTTCCTCCATCCTTGTCCCCTCCATACCTCACTTGCATGGATCCTGGGCTGGTTGGGGTCCCTGAATGCTGAGACATCTGTATGTGAGAGGCAGGAGTCAGATCCAGTCTGGTGGCATCTTTAAACTGGTGCTATGTCCAATCTAATTGTTGTCTATTCTATCACGTAGCAGTTGAAAAACCAAACAACCCCCATCCTTCCTTTCCCTGCAAGTCTCCTCTGAGCTGCTCCATGTCTGCAGGTTTTACACAAACCATAACCCTGGCAGGCACCCTTTGTCTGCCTGACCAAGGCCCTAAGACAAAATGTCTTAATATATTACCCTTCCCCCAAAATCCTGCTGGCTGGTGGCTTATCCAAAGCTTTTATTAATGCTGCAAAGTCGCAAAACAAACTAGTGCCTGCCCAGGAACAGTCTGAGTCCAACCACCCCATCCACTCCAGTACTGGCTCCCTTTCTGTAAAACTACCCAGAAGCTCCAGTTCTCCATAGTGACCTAAGGTGGTCGACCGTAAGAAATCCCTGGCGTTAGCTATCACTAGATACCTTAATACAGTGTCTAATGGTGGCTAACACCAAGACTTTATTACGGTTAGCAACCTCAAGTCGCTAGGGACAACTGGGGCTTCTGAGTAGTTTTACGAAGGGAGAGCCGATACCAGGGCAGATGGGGGGGACAGACAGGACAACAGTGGCAGGCACTAGTTAATTTTACAACATTGATAAAAACCTTTATTTTTGGTTTTGATAACAGCATGCATTGGGGATGGGGGGGTGTCACAGAACGGGTGGTGGACAAGTGGAACACCCTGCCAGAGGAAGTGGTGGGGGCTGAAACAATCACGGGATTTAAGAATGCATGGGATAGACATAAAGGAATTCTGGAGGTCGGGGTAAGGTGCAACAGACTTCTAGGAAAACAAACTTGAACTTACAAGCTCAAATGGGCAGACTGGGTGGGCCATAGGCCCTTATCTGCCGACACTGTCTATGTATCTATGTATCTATGTACTATATTTGGAGTTTCTGATTCAGGGTCCGGGTCAGGCAGACTAGGGGTGCCAGCTAGGGTTATGGGAAGGGTAATACTTGTAGCCACAAAGCAGCTCAGCAGAAGCTTACTTGGGGGAAACACGGTCATTTGGTTCTACAATTACTACTGTATAGAGTGGTTAGACTTGGCAGTTGGTATCTTGGCGCCAGACTAACGCTGTCACCAGACCAAACCAGACCAGACTGCCACCTCTCACCAAGATGCCTGAGCCTCCAGGTACCCCAGCCAGTCTAGCAGCCATGCCATCAATAAAGGAAGGGAAAGGGGTGGGGAAAAGGCACTTTTTAAACGATACAGTATTGGTTGGGGTAGGCAGCTTTTAAGATGTGGAGCTGGATTCAGATTCAGCATCAAATAAGGGGATACTGGACTTCCTATGTTTAGCTTTCAATGCTAAAAGCAGCAAGAGGAAGAGGGCAGCTGCTGGAACTCTTCTACTGGGACTAAAGAACTAGAACTCTACTACTGGGACCTTCAATTAGGGTATATACAAAAAAAAAGAGTTTGTGTGCTTGTCTGAGTTGGGGGAAGGGAACTATTATCTGTGTTGTTAGCTAGGTGAAGAGAAGAGCTGTAAATTAGGGTGTGTGGCTTAGGCAACAAAAAGCCAGGTGTCTGTATTTAAAACATCCCTAGTTAGCTTTTGGCAGAGCGCAGCAAGAAGGAGGCAGCTACTAGAACTCTTCTACTGGGACTATATAGCCCTCCATCCCTCCCCTCCCCTCTACCCCACCACCCTTAGCCAGTTCCACTTTTATAGGCACTGGATTTGACTGATAACAGGAACTTCCTGTTTGGGAGAAGAAAGGGAGTGACCACAGAGGCACAAAAGACTCACCATCCTAGTAGGAAAAGAATAGCTCTCCCTCATCCCCTAGCTGCCAGAGGTCTGTCTCTGAGCCACTAAGGAGGAGACTACTGAGGAATACAGGAACTTCCTGTCCCAGAACAGAAATGGCAGAAGCTGTAAAGGCATGGAGACATTAGGAAAGTAGGGAGAAAAAACAAACAAAAAAAAGTAAACGGAGAGCGGATAGCGTAAGCATACAAAACAACAGTTAAGGGGCCATAAATAAGACATGATGGGAGTGGTGCAGTGCAGTGGCTATGGAGCGGCAGTCTTCCGGGAGACATTCTGGAGGATGTGGTGTTGTCCCATCTGCAGGCTCCTCTCTGGGCTGTGGGAGGAGGCTGCTAGTCTCCAGGCCGAGTTGACCAGGATTCCGGGGACCTTCTCTCCCACCCAGGGACCACCAGGGCTGATACCGCTGCCTCAGAGGTTGCCAAGAAAAAGGAGCGGTTGGACCACGGTGGGCTCAGGGAGGTTGAGGGTGGAGGGACAGAGGTGCATCCTTCCAGTTGTACCTCTCCACAATTCATACGCCATTCTGGAAGAGCATGGTTCCTCTATGGAGGCATCCGCAGTGGAGACCAAGGAGGATGCTAGGAACCTCCACAAAGGAGACCCACAGGAGGGTGGCACTGGACCCCACAGGGGAAGGAAACAACTCCTGGTGGGGGACTCAATTGTTAGGGGATAGAACTGGGGGAGGGAGGGGGCAGGGAGGTAAGGTACCTGCCCGGTGCCATGGCTTGGAGGGACAGGGACAGAATCCTCTGGATCATGGAAGCAACTATACAGGGAGGGAGCTGGACATCACTGTCCACATAGGGACAAATAACCTGGCTAGGAATGGGATCAGAACAGTGCAGGAGGAGTTTGTGGAGTTGGGGAGGGGCCTTAGACAAGTAGCAAGCATGGTAACCTTCTCAGAGGTGCTGCCTGTCTATGGTATGGGTGAGGCTAGGGTGCTCCGCACTGTGGGATTCAATCAATGGTTGAAAAACTAGTGCAGAGCTCAGGGTTTTGGCTTCACTGGGGACTGGGGATTCACCTGGAGGGAAGCAGGCTTATACTGACGCGATGGTCTGCATCTGTCCAGAAGAGGAACCAGGATCCTAGGTGATAGGTTTAAATGCTTCACTGGCAAGCATTTAAACTAGCCAAGGCAGGAAGCACTGAAAAGGAACAGGGAAATCCCCCCCAAAACAGGGCAGTTAGTGAGGTAAACACCAAGATAGAGAAGTCGATAGGGAGAAGGGCAGGGGTAAATGGAGAAATAGGCACAGGCAGTAAGGACAGGGATGGGGCTAAAAGGGGTAAGGCCATCAAAAAATGGAGGGCAATGAGTACAAATGCCCATAGTCTGGGTAACAAGTTCCCTGAACTAGAGGTCTTGATGGAAGAGGGACACCTGATATCGTGGCAGTCACAGAAACATGGTACACAGAGAACCATGACTGGGATGTTAACATACCAGGTTACACACATTCTACAGGACAGACAGGGAGGGTAGAAGAGGAGGAGGAGGAGTAGATCTCTAAATAAGAGAAGGGATCAAAGCAATGGAACTAAAGGCTAAACATGGAGGAGAGGAGGCACTGTGGGTCACCCTGGAGACAGGAAATGGCACCACAATCCGCACGGGTGTTGTATACAGGCCCCCATCTCTTATGAATATTAGAGAATACCTTGGAAGAAACAAGATTACTAAGGTAAGTAATTTTTTCTTCTCACCCCAGGAATTCTCCAATATTCCTAACCCTTGCAGACTATGAAGCAATACCTTTGGAGGTGGGCACAGAACCTATTTTGAAAACAGACTCTGCAGGACTGCTGTGCCAAACCTGGCATCACTTCTGGACTGAGTGTCCAAGCTATAATGCTTTGTGAAGTTGTGCAATGTTCTCCAAATAGCTGCTTTACAGATCTCCACTAATGGGACATCCCTGGCTGCTGCTATAGTAGCAGCTGTACCCCATGTGGATTGGGCCCTCAGCCCTGCTGGGGGCTCTTTTCCAGCTTTGGAGTAGCAAAACTGAATACACTGAACTATCCAGTTGGATATGGACCTCTTAGATGCTGGATTTCCTTTCCCACATCCCCATTAGTCAGGAACAGCTGTTTCTTGTCTTGCCTGTGGTCCTTGGTGACCGTCATGTAGTAGCTAAGGGCTCATTTAACATCAAGACTGTGAAGTCTACGCTCACCTGAACTAAAATGTTCAGTGAAAAAAAGGGTAATGGATTGATCAAATGGAAATCAGAAACCACCTTAGGGAGAAATTTCTGGTTTGTTCACAAGACCTACCTTGTGCCTGTGGAATGAAATGTAGTCCTGATCAATGCAGAGAGCCTGGAGCTCACTGATCCTTCTGGCAGAGGTAACTACCACCAGGAAAACTGTTTTCCAGGTGACATATTTCAAATGAGCAGAAACCATAGGCTCAAAGGGGGATACATGAACTTGGCTATACATACATTTAAGTTCCAAGCTGGCACCAGTTCCCTATGAAGGGGGGTTGCAGATGAGCCAGCCCTTTGAAAAACCTCTTGAAAATAGGATTTGATGCAATAGAGGCATTCTTTCCAGCGGAGATGTAAAAAGATACTAAAGCCAAATGGACCTTCAACGTAGTGGGCTGCAAGCCCAGGGAATGCAAATGGGTAAGATAGTCCAGCAAAGCTGGAATCCCTGCCTGTGCTGGTACCACATCATTGGTGGAGCACCAAATCAAAAACCTTTTCCACTTTGAAGCATAGGTTTCATAGTAGAGGGTTTCCTGTATCCCTTGAGACTGTCCAGAACACTCTAAGAGAGATGCAAACCTGCATATTTTAAGTCCTCAGGAGCCATGCCTTGAGTCTGAGGGATCTGATGTTCGGGTACACGATCCTCCCTTGGCTGGAGGTTAACAGATTGTGCCTCCAGGGCAGTTGTACTGGTTCTGCCATAGACATGGAGAGCAGTAGGGAGTACCAAGGCTGCCTGGTCCAATCTGGTGCTATCAAGATCTTTGATGCTGGCTGGAATCTGAGCTTCAGCAGAACTCTGAACACCAAAGGAAAAAGAGGGAAAGCATACAGGTGCTTCCCTGACCAATCCAAGGCCAGAGCATCCAGGGGGACTGTTCCCTGGATTGGTGGCCTGCAACAGTACTGTGGCAGGTGGTGGTTCTCAGGGGATGCAAAGAGATCTATCTCTGGAGTACCCCATCTTCTGAAAACTGCTTCCAACACCTGTCTGTTGTGGGCCCATTCATGATCGGCCTGGTTAATTCGACTCAGTGCATCTGCTAGGGTGTTGTCTTTTCCTGGCAGATGGATGGCCTGAAAGAAAACTCCTAGAGAGTAGGCCAGGCTCCATATTTTCATAGTATCTGTACATAGAGGGCTTGATCTCAGTCCTTCTTGTTTGTTTATGTAGTACACTGTGGTGGTATTGTCTGTTCTGACCTGTACCACCCTTCCCTGCACTAGTGGGGCGAAGCATTAGAATGTAGGCAGTTGATAAGGGCAGCATTTGAAAAGTGGCACAAGCCAATGATGATTCCGTCATTAGCATATGTTCTGTCTTCAGGCAGTTCTATCTTAAAGGCTGACTGCAAGAGTTAGGAATATTGGAGAATTCCTGGGGTGAGAAATAGGTATGTTTTCCCAGCATACTGAATTCAGAGTTTCACCAGGAACTGCAGCACGTGTGACCCAAGCATTTGTAGTCCTGCCCACACAGCCTCAAAACATTTGCGGCACTGCCATATGGTATAATTAAGATCAGGAAAAGAAAAATATTTGCCATCGGCAAGATATAAATGTCGCTTCTGTTTGGCAGCTGATAGTATAGCATCTTTGATGTGATCCTTCATTGTATTTATCAGGACAGTTCTGGGCTGATCAGAATTCTGTGTGTGCTTTCTAGGAGACATCCTGTAAACTTTCACAATTCTCCCTATAAGGTCTAAGCCCAAAAGTTGCCCCAAAATGTCCTTTATTATTTGCCGCTATTATGCCCGCAACAACTACTTCTGATTTCCCAGCCGATTCTGTAGCTGCCTTGGCCTACGAAGATAGAGAGTCCATTTTTGTATCTAGTAGGGTAAAGCGGTTAACAGACTCCAGCTTTTTGTCTAAATCCCAAATGGCCTGTAATTGTGCGCTGTTGGAAGGCTCCACCCCCCGCTGGCTCTCTGTGTGATCCACTCGACCCTAGCTGGTCTGGCGGCTTTCCTTGTTTCCCTTTGCCGAGTCCTGTGAAGTGTTTTTGGGAGGGGTTCCCATCTTCAAAAACAGCTAAAAATGGATAATCAGAAAGCTTAAGGTAGGCTCTGCTCACTACATTCGATTTAGTCAATCAGATCAGCTCCTTGGGCTATGAGTCAAAGTTTGGAAACCAACATGTCCAACTTGAAACGGTACAACAGTCACATAACAGCAGAACTCAGAAACTGTAAAACACAAAAAGCGGCAGACAGTCGACTGTGTCCACGTCCTCTCATCTACTGTTCAATAGCCATCTATCAGGGACTTTTAAATAAATCAAGGAACAGCTTGAACAGTTCACCTTTTGCCTGTGCTGCACTTTGAAATGTCTTCTGGACCCCCCCAGTGGTCATGATTAGCCTGGCAGGACATTGCATCCTTAAACAAATATGGGCTGCATATAATTTTGTTTTAATATCCCTATAGGCTCACTGCTTCTCTTGAACCTGGGAGGGCAAGTCTTGGAAAATGAAAAGTTTCCTCCCTTCCTACAGTATTTCTCTGGCCTCACAGACCTCATTCAGAATATGTACTTTGTCCCAAAAATGCAAGTAATTTGAAGATCACCAGCGTCGGACATTCTCCTCTGCTGGCGTTGGGCGCAGAGCTCTGTCGGCATTGGGCGCAGAGCTCTGTCGGCCCTCTCAATCACATATGATGGGCTACTAGGCGATGGACTGGCATTTTTGGTGCATAGCTTTTGCACAATGAAACTTAAATGTTGTTGGCAGAAACAGACCTATAGGCCCATCCAGTCTGCCCCTTGTCCCTGCCTATTTCATCACCACTGACCCTAGCTGGTCAAAGGTGTCACTCCCTCCTCCTGAAAAATTAAAACTAAGCATAAATCCCTAAAACTTGTATTTCAGTTAAGGTCCACTACTATTTCCTTAAAAAAAAAAAAAAAGTTACAGTACAATTCATTTTGCGAAACATCTTGTTACTTTCATGAAGCAGGAAAAATACATTTACTTTGGTACCTGTCAAATTGTGCCACCGTGAATTCAACACAAAGTATAATCCCACTATTACAGGATATGTTGGAAAATGATTTGAGTGCATTTAACATTTACAGTAATCCAAAAATCACACATATCCCAATAATGCAAAGCATTATGGGATGTACTGTATATGCAAATCACCCTGCAAGAATTTAGACTGGTTTATCTTTAAGCAGGATCTAACACAGCATGCTTTTGTGTCTGGTAGGTCCTGCCTGACCAACCTCATGAGTTTCTTCGAACCTATAAGTGCTGCTTTGGACAAGGGTATTCCTGTGGATGTGGCGTTCCTTGATTTTTTTAAAGCATTCGATTCTGTTTCACATAAAATTCTGGTTCAGGAATTAAACAAACTGCAGTTCCCCCCCAAATATAATTGGGTGGATCAGCTCATAGCTAAATAATAGAACCCAATGGGTGTCAATAAGAGGTTACAAATCTACATGGGGAGTTATAACTAGCGGAGTACCTCAGGGCTCCGTTCTGGGCCAAGTCTTGTTTAATATCTTACTGTCAACTATGCAAACACCATTAAGTACCTGGTCATGTAAGCACGCCAATGGGTAGAACTGTCCACAATATAAACTCAGCGAAAATATTTCAAGATAGCCTAGATCACCTAGCTAATTGGGCACAAGAACACAAACTAATGTTCAATGAGCAAAAATGCAAGATAATGCACTTTGGGACAAACAATCTTGGTTTTCAATATTAATTAAACAATATACTATTAAAAGAAAGCACTAATGAAAAAGACTTAGAGGTTTGGATCTCTAACAATTTAAAATTTGATTATCATATTAACATGATCACAAGGAAATGCAACCAAATAATCTGATGTATTTTAAGATCAATAAATAGTAGGGACCCTGAAGTTATTCTTCCACTATTCACAGCCCTTGTCCACCCACATATGGAGTACTGTTTATCTTTATGTGCCCCGTACTCAATCCAGGGGAAAAGTTCAAAGACGTAACACGATAAATCAGGCCAGTAAAAAATCTGCGATATCATGATAGATTAGAACATTTAAACCTTTGTACAATGGAATATAGAAAACTGAGAGGCAAACTATGCTTGACATTTAGAGCTTATAATGATGATGCATTCCTTAAATTAACTGGTTTAATGAAAAATCCTGTTCATTACAAAAATACGACATCACATAACCAGAAATGAATTGGAGAAGTAAATAAAACACGAAAAAGAAGTCAGTGGTACACTCAGAGAATTGTTAACATCTGGAATACGTTACCAAGACATGTGGTTGACGGTGACAATATGGCAGTTTTCAACAATAGATTAGTTTTATGGGCAATAGAAAATTCCTCAGTTCCACCGTGAAAACCTAATACGGTGGCAAGTTCAATTATGGACGTCAGTATTTCTGAACTTGATTCCCATCTATGAACCTATGACAATATGGTGCTGAATGGCCTCACACAATCTATAAAGGCTGAAACCTGGCTTTATTGCCAATGTCCTTCCGGGGTAACTCCTGGCTCAGAGTTTTTGCACGGAGGTTCTTCATCAAGGAGCAAGTTCTGATCGAACATGAAGCCAAAATATAATTACTTAAAAGTACTTCATAGAACCAGAGCAAGTGAGGACTCACTTGATCTGAAACTTATCACCCTCAACCCTTGATGCTGTCCTGCCCCCTTAACCAAGATTATCAACCATTCTCTTATGCTCTCCCAGTTCCCCCTCAAGTGGAAGTCTGCCCTGGTGACCACAGTCCTTAAAAGCGGTGACAGGGCTTTAGATGGAAATTACAAGCCTATCTCCATTCTTCCTCGTATCCAAAGCACTCAAAAGAATTGCTGCTGACCAACTGGTTGAGTACATGGGAAAATACAACCTGCAATGCCCTCAGCAGCATGGCTTTCACAAAAGGCATAGTACCACCACTGCTCTCCTTGAATTTACGGGCTACATTCACCATGCACTTAATCAAGGACAACTCGTCGGTGCCACCTTTATTGACCTCTCAAAGGCATTTGATACGGTCAACCATCCACTACTAATTGAACAGCTTGCAGACCTAGGGCTATCAAATGGCACCTTAAGTTGGTTTAACAGCTATTTCTCTGACCACTCGCAACCGGCGAGGACTGGAGATGTCTCCTCAGCAAAGAAACCTGTCTAGTCAGGTGTCCCCCCCAAGGGTCAATTTGGGGGCCACTACTTTTCAGCATTTTCCTGAACAAACTCCCTGCCTCCTACCCTGAACATATTCTCTTGTATGCAGACGATGCAGTAATTTTTGCTAAGGACACTGATCCCTCCCTCCTGGAGAACCAGCTGCAGAAAAGTTTTACGAATGTAAAGGCTTGGTTCATCTCACAGAAGCTAGTGCTCAATTACTAAAAAACTAAAATTATATTTAGTCTATGGCTCGCACAATAAGAAAAAATTATTCACCTTAGTAATCTTGTTTCTTCCAAGGTATTCTTCTATATTCATAACTCTGCAGTCAGCCTCCTAAGCAGAGTTGCCCGGATAAAATGGAACTATGTGTAAATGATAGAACTATCATTGGCTCGTGACACATATTCAAACTGCTGCCCTTATCTGCTGCAATATTCCATCAACATATCAGATTTCTAAGGAGCCTACAAGGCAACCTATACTAAGACTTATCTAAATATACTTATCTAATGTAACACAACTAAAACTATCCATGACAGCATAACACATCCTTATCATTATTATAATCCTAAACCCCCCTGAATGCCAGAATCACCTGGAAAAAGAAGGGAATTAAATATTTCCCACTAGGGTTAGAAAACATATATGTCAGTGTTTGGGAATTTCAATTAGAAAACTCGAACAGGAGTGCAGAGGCTCTGGTTCTGGAAGGGGGGGCAGGCAGGGAGAGTTATGAATATAGAAGAATACCTTGGCAGAAACAAGATTACTAAGGTGAGTATTTTTTTCTTCTAACCCCAGGTATTCTTCTATATTCATAACTCTCTGCAGACTTCAAAGCAGTACCTTTGGAGGTGGGCAGAGAACCTACTTAGGAAAGAGGCTCTGCAGGACTGCTGTGCCAAACCTGGCATCACTTCTGGACTGTGTGTCCAAACTGTACTGTCCTCCAGGTAGCTGCTTTACAGATTTCCACTAAAGGAGTATCTCTGGATACTGCTATAATAGCAGCTGTGCCCCTGGTCGAATGAGCCCTCAGGCCTGCTGGGGATCCTTGACCACTTCTGAATAGCAAAACTGAATGTACTGGACTATCCAGTGGGAGGCTGACCTCTTAGAAGCTGGGGTGCTTTTATCTACATCCCCATAAGTAAGAAACAGCTGTTGCTTGTCATGTCTATGATCCCTGGTATGGGTCATACAGTAACTTAATGCTCTTTTGACATCTAGACTATGGAGTCTGCGTTCACTTGAACTAGCATGTTCAGTGAAGAAAACTGGAAGTGTAATGGATTGATTTAAGTGAAAATCAGAAACCACCTTGGGAAGAAATCTCCTATTTGTTCTCAGCGCCACCTTGTCATTATGGAAGGAAAAATAGTTCTTCTCAACACATAAGGCTTTTAGTTCACTGATTCTTCTAGCTGAAGTAACTGCAATCGGAAACAGTTTTCCATGTAACATACTGTAAATGTGCAGAGGACATAGGCTTAAAAGGTGGTTTCATGAGCTGAACAATGCATATGTTCAGGTCCCATATGAGAACTGGTTCTCTAATAGGTGGGTGCAGGTGACACACACCTTTAAAGAACTTTTTGAAAATGGGATTGGTGGCTATGGAAATACCTTTCCCAGCAGAAATGTAGGCAGAGACTGACGCTAGATGAACTTTCAGGGATGTATATTTCAGCCCCTGGGAGTGGAGGTATGTGAGGTATTCCAGGACAATTGGGGTTCCCGCTAAAGTAAGGGAAATCTCCTTGGAATTACACCAAATAGAGAACCTTTTCCATTTCGATGAATAGGTTTTCTTAGTAGGTTTTCTATATCCTTTCAGGATATCCAGAACAGCTTGGGAAAGATTCAAGTTTGCATATTCCAAGTCCTCAAGAGCCATGCCTTGAGTCTGAGAGAGCTGAGATTCGGATACAAGATTCTCTCCTGGTGGGAGGTCAATAGGTTGTGCCTCTTGGGTAAGTGTATTGGTTTGGATACCGACATGGAAAGTAACAGAGGGTACCAAGGCTGCCTGGTCCAGTCTGGTGCTATTAGAATCATTGATGCAGGTTGTGACCCGAGTTTGATCAGGACTCTGAAGATGAGAGGGAAGCGAGGAAAAGCATACAGACTTTTCCCTAACCAGTCCAGAGCCAGAGCATCCAGTGGGATTGTGCCTTTGGCTGGTGGTCTGCAACAAAAGAGGGTCAGGAGGTGGTCTTCTTGGGATGTGAAGAGATCCACCTCTGGTGTGCCCCATTCCTGAACACTGAGTCCAGCACCTGCTTGTTGATGGACCACTTGTGATGTACCTGGTTGATTCTGCTCAAGGCATCTGCCAGGGTACTGTCCTTTCCTGGTACGTGAATGGCCTGTAATGAGGCCTTCAGTGAGTAAACCAGACTCCAGACTTTCATAGCCTCTGTGTATAGAGGGTCTGACCTTGTTCCCCCTTGTTTGTTTATATAGTACATTGTTGTGGTGTTGTCTGTCCTGACTTGCACCACTTTCCCTTGTACTAGATGGGCGAATGCTTTCAGGGCCAGAAACACTGCCCTTAGCTCCAGCAAATTTATATGCAGGAGTGACTCTCTGATGGACCAGGTTCCATGAGTGGTATGATCACCTAATTGAGCACCCCATCCTAACAGAGAGGTGTCGGTTGTGAGGATAGCTGATGGGGTTTCCCTTTGAAAGGGTACCCCTTCTTTGAGGCTGTCTGCTTCCTTCCACTATAGGAGTGCTTGAAGCAGGGTTTTTGTTACTGGAACCGTTTTTTTCAGTTTGTCTTTTCTCTGGCACCAGTGTGCTCTGAGATGAAACTGTATATCTCTCATTTTGAACCTGGCTCCCAAGGACTGTGCCTGTTGCTGCAGCCATATGTCTCAAGATTTGCAGAAACTGTCTTGCTGGTCGTGGCTTGTTCAGCTTGAATGAGGCAGCTAACTGCAGAATGCTTTGTACCCTATCCTGAAGGATGAAAGCTCTTCCCTGTATTGTGCTCAGTTCTGCTCCTATGAAATGCAGGATTTGTACTGGAGTGAAAATGGATTTCTCCTGATTTACCAGGAATCCTAGAGACTGTAACAGGTTTAGTGCTACCTTCAGATGATCTTCTACCTGCTGTGGTGAATTTCCCACCACTAGCCAGTCGTCGAGATAAGGGAAGACTGTTACACTTAACCTTCTTAGGTATGCCACTACCACTGCCAAACACTTTGTAAACACCCTGGGTGCTGAAGTGAGACCGAAAGGTACAGCTGAGAATTGTTAGTGTCCTGATGGAAGTCTGAACCTGAGGTACTTCCTGTGAGATTCTCTTATTTGGATGTGAAAGTAAGCATCTTTTAGATCTAGAGATGCCAGCCAATCTCCCTGTCACACTGACAAAATCATTGCCAGTGTGACCATTTTGAACTTTGGTTTTACTAGATGGCTGTTCAAAAGTCTGAGGTCTAGAATAGGCTGCCACTCCCCATTTTTCTTTTTGGTGAGGAAGTATCTTGACTAGAAGCCTCTTCCTTTCTGATGACTTGGGACACACTCCACTGCTTTTAGCTGGAGTAAGCTTTGATCCTCCTTCTCCAGGAGTTTTTTCTCTATGAGGGAAGGTGGTTTGAATGCCCTTGTTCTCAAGGGAGGAAAAGCCTTGAAACTCAGGGACAAACCGTGACTCACTACTTCCAGAACCCACTTGTCTGTGGTGATGGAATGACAGACCTGGAAACAGTAAGCCAGTCTGCCCCCTACTGGTAGAGAGGAGGCAGCCTTGATCATTAAGTCAGGGGTTATGTTTTGCCCGGGGCTGAGCTTGGTTAGTTTAGGAACCTCTCCTCGAGCCCCTTCTACCCCTGGCCCCGAAATACCCAGTCTGCTGTGGGTATTGTTGATACTGTGGGACAGTCTGTGCCTGATAAAAAGGCTTACTATAAGCTGTCCTTCCTCTGCCTCCCCTTCCATATGGCCTATAGGAGGAAGAAGGCCTTTCTTTTGAGGAATTACTCTAATAGGTGGCTTTATATTCATTCACCTTCTTCACGTATGCTTCAGTCTGTTGACCAAATAAAGAGTGATCCTCTACAGGAAAATCCATGGCTTTAGTCTGGGTATCCTGTGTTAACTGAGTAGCCCTGAGCCATGCTAGCCTTCTAAGGGCTATGATAAGAGCCATCCATCTGGCAACATTGTCGCTGGCATCTGCTGCCATTTGAAATTGGTACTTGGCAGTTTCAAGTCCGAACCTGGCTGTTTCAGCCAAATCATCAGAGAGAGGTGAAGGAGCCTTCTCTGCCATGGCCAACATGGACTGCCAGTGATTTCTGGTACTGTGCTGAGTAAGCTTGGTAGTTAGTCTGTCTTACTCCCAGCGAAGCAGCTAAATAACCTTTCTTTGACATGCTGTCTATTTTTTGAGAGTCTGTCTCAGGTGGGTGGGAAGCTGGAGGAACCCTCGCCTTCTCACAGGCTGCTTGCTGGACTATCCCCTGATGATTAGGGTGAGAGAAGAGGAATTCAGCCCCTTGTCTGTCCAGTTGGTACTTTTTATCCACCTTCTTATCCAGAGGTGGAATAGAATTTGGAGTCTGCAGGATTTTAAACAAGTCTTTTTTTACAGAACTTATTTATTGGGAGGATAATTTTCTTTGTGGGTGTTAACCCTATCATCTTTATATATTTGGCCTCTTCCTCATCTTCTATGACCTCTGTGGTAGCCAGGTCAAGGGCATCCACTATTTTTCTTAAAAAGGAAAAATGAGAGGAAAAATTCTCTGGTCTGAGTGGAGAGCTGAACTCCTGCTCTGGTGAGATCTCTGGTTCAAAAGGCTCACCTTCATCAATTTCAGATAAATCATATTCTTCAAACTCCACCTCTTGAGGTGGGTTTGGTCCAGAGGAGGGAGCAACCAGGATATGAACCAAGGGAGGGTTGGAGTAGGTATGAAACCCTGCAGAGCCTGTATGACCGTCATGGCCTGGGTAATCTATTCTGATGATGGCAGGCTGTGAGGCACAGATGAAACCCCTTTTGGTTTATCCGCAAGGGGTTCAATGTGCTTTAATTTCTTAGTTTTTTTGGTGGGAACCAGAGAGTCAGCTGGATCACCCATCCTTTTTCCAGTAGTTGTTTCACCCTTGTCAGGGGTGTTTAAAGAATAGACAGCGGTTTCACCTACAGACTTGGAGGGTGTGGGTTGGTCATAACCCGTGATACCCTTCTCTAATCTTTTTTGTAGTCTTTCCAGTCTCTTTTCTACTGTTTTCTGTGGGAATGATTTGCAGATATCATAATCTGCTGAAAAATGATCATTCCCTAGGCAGACTACACATAAATCATGCTTGTCTGCTTTTGCAAAAACGTCCCCAAACTTCAGACAATTTTTAAACCCTGGGGGTACAGTCTTTTTCTTATGTTTTTCTGCCATCATCAACTGATGAAGAAAAACAAGAACCGCAACAAGGATTTCACTTTTTTTTTTTTTTTTTTGCGGTCGGTTCAGGAACTGATGAAAGTTCCGATAATGAACCGAAACTTAAGAATCGGAACCGGGTTAGTGGTTCAAAGACACCATGTTAGAAGTTTCAAATACAAGATTTATTTCAGTTAAAATAAGTAAAAACAGTTAAACTAAATAGTGGAATTTAGCAAATAAAGCTTCTGCAATGGTTCCTAAACTCCGGTTCCTCGACGGTTATACTGAACCGTGAGGAACCAAGAAATTAAACTAAAACAGCACTAAATAATGCTAACAAAATTAACGTTTAAGGTAAAAGTAGAAAATAAAGGCAGCAGTAAGAATAATACTATAAGAAACTACTTGTATTCAGTGAAGAACCACAAGGAACAACTGATATGGGAAGTCTCCTGGGTGTCTTGACTTGTCAGGCAGAGAAAGAAATCTGATACGTTGATGGAACATTGCAGCAGATAAGGGCAGCAGTTTTACTGTGTGTCATGAGCCAATGACACTTCTATCAATTGCATAGTTCCATTTTCTCCAGGTAGCTCTGCTTAGCAGGCTGACTGCAGAGTCTCAGGAATACAGAAGAATACCTGGAGTTAGAAACATAAAACCAAACATCTGACTGTCAGAAACTGCTCTAGAGATGGGCTAGAACAGACGCAAATGTTCAAGTACCTGGGTGTCACTCGGGACAGCACACTGTCCTTCTCCAATCATATTGACATTGTTGCCAAATCTGTGAATACCCGCATCGGCCTTCTGTACAAACATAAGCACTGCTTGACTCCTGAAGCCCTTAACCTAGCAATACAAATCTCGATCGTTGCTTGTTATCTATGGAGCTGCCACTGATTCTGCCTTATGGTGCATCTCTATTGTGCTGAACAAGGCGTGCCGACTACTTACTGAGGCTGCCACCGCACGCACACCTGTGACCTCTACGAACAGGCAAACTGGCTCTGACTCCAGGGAGGTATCTCTTACCAAACCTACCTGGTAGCAAAAAAGGCCTCCCTTGGTCTCATGCCCATTGGGGTACAGAAGCTCCTCAGTCTGTATTGCAGCACCCACCACACCAGAAACTCTGACAACTCAACCTTACAAGTCCCTCGCTGTCACACTGTACAAGGCCAGTGGTCATTTGTAGGCAGAGCCCCAAAACTGTTTAACTCGCTACCCTGTGAGGTTGCCAACACAGCCACCCTTGGCCCATTCAAACACAAACTATGTCAGCTTCTAGTGACTCGCGTGACTGGTGACTGTTTCACTTAAATCTTGTGAAGGCAGCTCTCACTTCAGGCCCACATCCTTCACTACAGTCCCACCTTTCATCCCCCCCTTTCGTTTCTCTCCTCACTTGTTTACCATCCCCCTCCCTTTCTCCACCCCTGCCCCTTCCCTCTTACCATTCACCGCCTACTGCCCTCTCTTTCCATCCAGTGTCTCCACAACTTATGACCCCTTCCCCCCTTTAATTCAGCCCTCTTCCCACTTCTTCTTCCTACCTCTCTACTCCATCCCTCTCTTACCGAATCCCCTCTTATAACCTTCCTATCTTACCATGTAAACTGCCTCCTGGGAGCACTCCTTCCCTCACCCTTATACTGAAACTTTACCCAACTCTGACTCACTACCTCCCCTTTATAGGACTAGTCTTGCCTGTGTCTAGTTTGCCTTTGCTACTATTTAATGCCTTTTTTGGACAAGGCCTCTTGGCTGCACTCTTTCAATGTATTGAATGCGTCTACTTGGTCTCCACTACTGTAAATTTTACTAGTTTTGCTCTAGTAGTTACTATAGTCTAATGTCTCTTCCTGTACATATCTTAAGTTGCCTTTTTACCTGCCTAATGTAACCTTGCCTGAATGTTCAATTGTCTTACCCTATGTATGTAATTCATGACATGGCACCTTTGTAAAATAGCCCCTGGCTCAAAGGTGTTAAACTGAAATTCAAATAAATAAATAAATCTTTAAGATTTATTGACTTGTACAGTAGATGACATAGGACAAAGAAAAGCTTTAAATCAATTAATTCAACACTATTGTTCCTACTTACTCCTCAATCCTTTCAGAGCTGGCTGGATTGTTCCACCTATCCACAATGTCTTGTACAGGACAGTGCAAGCATTGTATAAACAGAGTAGGAGACACTGCTTAGTATCCTATGATGTTTTTGCATGTGAAGCCTGTGACAGCAACGAAGAGTAGGAGTCACTAGAGGGGAGAGTGAAATATCCGTACTGCGATTACGAGCATCCAAAAAATGAAAACTAAGTTGCGAACTACACAATTTCTAATTATATAATGTGCAGTATCATCAAAATGAAAAGAAAAAAAAGTATACAAAAATATTTTATATAAAAAAATCTTTAAACCGGCTCGTAATTTTATGTATCAATACAAAAAAAATTAGCAGTGATATTTTGTCGATACAAAAATAGTATTGCTACAACGCGTTTATTGGCTGTCACAATTAAAAAAAAATGCATCAATAATATGCACAAAAGCCACTTTAAATAGTATCAATACATACAGAACAGTATTAGAACATAAGAAATGCATTGATAAGACTGACTTAATAAACAAACTTCAAGTTTAAATTTTTTTTTTTAAATGTTTGTTAGCCTAATGGTTCCAAAGCTAGACCTTTCAAAAGATAATGACAAGATGATTGCATTTCCTCCCTCAGATCTCTCCGGTAAGCCCCCAATAACAAAGTTATTGTGCCTACATTGTCCTTCTTGATCTTCCACACGCTCTTTGATTTGGGCCATTTTCCCTCTCAGATGTCTGATCTCTAGTTCTAGTCTAGCCAGACTGTCCTCCGTGGAGTTATGGCGGAGTTCTGCATCTCTGACTTGTCAAGAGAGCTCCTCAATGGCCAGACCATATGGTTTCTTTAAGTAGTGTAAGCTCCTTTATAAACCTCTCTAGTGTGAGCACTTTTGAAATCAGGCCTTCTGATATAGTTGGGGAAGCACCCTGGTGGGAATGCTGAAGCCCCTGTTCCCATTCTAGAAGTGGAGGAGGAGAGTGTGTCAAAGTTAAAATCTCCCTGTCCGATTCAGCTGACTCCATATTCGTTACCCTGCTGTCATTGGGCATCAACACACACGTTGGATGAAACAAGTTCAGCACTTAGTAGCCCGATAACTTGCTTTTTTGGCTAATAATCATCTTGATGGTATGGATGGAGCAGCACAGCACTGCTGGTGCTAGCTTGAGCATATCATGTGACCCCAAGTGACCCATCTTCTGAAAACTGAGGCCAGCACTTGTTGGTTCAGGGTCCATTCATGGTTTCCCTGGCTAATTCTGCGTAGGGAGTTTGCTAGGACATTGTCTTTACTTGCAAGTGAACTGCAGAGATCTTTACACCTAGGGAGTGAGCCAGATCCCAGATCCTCATTGCCTCTGTGCACAGTCTTGAGGACCTTGTGCTTCCCTGCTTGTTTGTACAGTACATTGTTGTGGTGTTGTCTGCTCAGATCTGAACAGATTGACCTTGGAGCAGGGAGGTGAAAGACTACACTACTAGCAATACTGCCTTGAGCTCAAGGAGACTGGTGTGCTCCTGGGTCTCCTGTGTGCTCCAGGTGCCACTCACTGTGAGGACCTCCAGGTGGGCACCCCGGCCCAGGAGTGAGGCATCTGCCATGAGGATACTTGTTGAGGATTGCTGGAGGAAGGGAATGCCATCTCTGAGGTTGTCTTCATCCTTTCACCACTTCAGTGTCCTTACCAATGTCTCTGTGACTAGCACTAGCTTGGAGACTGAGTCCCATCTTTGAGGCTAGTTGTCGCTTAAGTGCTGTGGAATGTCCCTCACTTTGTCCATGGCACCACTGCTGTGTATGTGGCCCAGTAACTGCAGGAAATCCCTTGCAGGCCTTGGTTGGTCTGGAGTGAAAGATTTTGCAGTGGCAATCAAATCTGATACCTTTTCTTGAGGGAGGAAAGCTTTTCTCTGCAGGATATCCAGTTGTATGCCTATGAAGTCCAGTACTTGGACAAGTTCTGTTTGGGACTTCTGCAGGTTTATCAGTATCAAGTATGGCAATTTTCCAGATCTTCTAGGCCATGGAAAATTTTATGGTGAACATATTGATCCGGATAGTTCACCTGAACAGGAGTTTGGCTCCCCTCCAAGGCCTACAGAGGATTACACATATTCATCTTTTATTAGGCAAATGGTGAGCACCCTCAGAATCCCCTCTCAGGAAACTGAGGAAGAGGAAGATGAAGATGAAGCAGAATTTATGGATATGATGGGGTTAGCTCCTACAAGAAGGCTGGTAGTCAACATACATTAATCACTCCAAAAAGTCACCTCAGAAATCATGTCTGCACCTACTTCAGCTTCAGACACAGACAGAACAAATGAAAATAAGTATCAGGTGGACAGACATGGGGAGGTGAAACACCTGTATGCCCACTCCAATCGTGAAAATGTAGTCCATGCAGCTGCTTACAAAACGGTCGACTCCCCTTCTCTGTGCAACCACCACAAAAGAATTCATGAAAATCAGATACTCTGACAAAAAAAAGTATATACAACAGCTTCTGTGCTCATTAGACACACAACTTATTTGGCGTATACAGCTCAGCACCAGAAAGCACCGTGGAATAAGCGCTGGCACTAACTGACAAGGTAAAAAGTAAGGAGGGGGTCCAGAACCTGGCTGCCACAGCAAAGTCAACCCTGGATACCACTAAATATCAGTTTCTGGTTGGATGCACCAGCCACATTAATCGTCAGAAGGCCAGCATCCAGGCTGCGCACAAGGGTCTAGATGCGGAGAGCTTTCCAGCACAACGGGAGGGAATGCGTCCCACCCTGCTTGTGGAGGTAGTACATGGTCGTCGTGTTGTCCATCTAGACCTGCGTGACCTGACCCTGAACATGTCAAGCAAAGACTGTCAGTGCCAGACACACTGCACGGAGCTCCAGCAGGTTAATGTGACATTGGGATTCTTCGCAGGTTCACAGACTATGGACTCTGTAATCCCCAAGGTGGGCACCCCAGCCCAGCAGAAAGGCATTGGTTAGGAGAGTGACTGTTGGCTAGGTGCGGAAAAAACGGGACTCCTTCCTGGAGATGGTCTGGGACTAGCAACCACTGGATGGCTTCCCACATCTCTTGCATCACCATGACTGGCTGGTGAAGGTTGCAGCAGCACCGAGACCACTGCCAGGCCAGCCCCCACTGCAGGGAGTGCATCCTCCAGTGGGCCCAATGGACCACGCTGGCGCAAGCCATCATGTATTCCAGGAGGCACAGGAAGCCCTTGCAGTGTGCAACTGCCCAATCCGAAATGACTGAGCAAAGGAGGAATAATCCTCACCCTGTCCACTGGAAGTTGGGCCTGGGCCTGACAGGAGTAGAGCTCCACCCTGATGAACTGAATCACCTGCAAAGGACTGAGTTCCGATTTGGCTTTGTTGACCAGGAGGCTGAGGGCTGAGCAGGTCTGTAAGGCCAGATCCCTGGACTGCTCCACCTCCTCCCTGGAGGAACTGGCGATCAGCCAGTTGACTAGGTACGGATACAGCTGGACTCCTCGGCACTGCAGGAATGCTGCCACCACTGCAATGCACTTGGGGGAAGACCCTTGGGGCCGAGGAGAAGCCGAATTATATGGCCTGGAACTCCTACAGAATCCCATTCAAGCGGAACCGCAGGACCTTCCAGTGTTACAGACAGATGGGGACGAGAAAGAAGGCATCCTTAAGGTCCATGAAGCAAAACCAAATATACTGCTCCAGGGGCAGAATGATATGAGTCAGAGTGACCATCCGGAATCTGTGCAGCTGAAGAAACTGGTTGAGATCATGCAGCTCCAGTATGGGGCACCAGCCCCCCCGTTCAGTTCTGAAACCAGAAAGTATATGGAGACAAACTCTGGACCAGCCATGGCGTCCTGGACACAAACCACAGCCTCCTTCTAAAGGAGCTAGGTGATGACCTCCAGAAGGGTGGACTACATGTTGACTGCCACCATGTCCTCCTGTGGGATGCGGGCTTGGCTGGGTGGGAGAGCCTCAGACTTGAGGCAGACCCTGGCCGACCACCTCGAGCACCCACCTATCCGAGGTAATGATGGACTAGGCAGAAGTGAATTGGCAAAGCTGGCCCCCCACCGGAGGTACTGGGGAGCACAGGATGGGTGGGAGGAGGGCACTTCCTAACCCGTCACTGTACAGTCTTGGAAGTGGTGGCAGGGTTAGCTGAGGAAGCAGCAGACTTTTGGCCACCAGACTTTTTTTTTCTGTGCTGTCTAGTTGGCTTAGCCCTTGACTTTCCTGTGGTCCCTCTCCCCCCGGGGCTTACCTCAGCTGACGATCCTCCCAGGTTTACCCCCGTGGTGCTGCAGTTTGCACCCCCCAGTGGAGTCTTGTCAAGGTACCAGCAGTCCAATGTCTACCAGCAGTACTCCCAGCTTGCTCCCCAGGGTGGGGCCGAGGGGGTCGGGACAACTAGTCTAGGTCACAGCTGGGAGTCATGGCGGGTGCAACAGGACGAGGAAGCAAGCCATCATTTGCATGGTCAGTGGTTTTTCGGTGCCAGTTTACTCAGAGGGAGGCGTGGCATGCAATGACGTAGTGCACTGAGCACAATGTTTGGCACACCTCTCTAACTATTTAGCTTCCGTCGCTGTTCCCTCAGCCTCCGTCAGGAGTCAACCATGCACCGATCGCTTGCCCACCCTACCCAGGAGGAGAGCAGTCCCTGGGATGCTCGATCCTACTTCCCCTAGCTCACCCTCGGATGTCTCTGGTTCATTTCTGAAACTGAGGCATCAGTGCTGCAGAAGGAATCCCTACAGCTGCAGGCCACCGGACTTCATGGTGGCAGAAGAGGATAGCTTTGGGCTGGACTGCCAGACCTGCTGTTGCTCTGCAGGGGGCTGAGGTGGTCTGGCCACAGGGGCACAGTAGGGCCGAAACTGAAAGAGCTTTTTCTTAGTTTTCCAGCCCTTAACATCCTTCTGTGTGGATGTGACAGAGTCCAGGGAGGTGCTGGACTTCACAATGTTAGTGAGATG
Organism: Neoceratodus forsteri; assembly: GCA_016271365.2. NCBI lineage: Eukaryota > Metazoa > Chordata > Ceratodontiformes > Ceratodontidae > Neoceratodus > Neoceratodus forsteri. Next base: position 495,143,682 of record CM057455.1, read on the forward strand.
GCCATCCACGCCAGGGCCAACCAAGACAGTGCTCAAAAAGGGGACATCCATAAATTTGTGCTGGGTATCAGCTATAAAAGTTGAAATTTACAGCCATGTTCTGTGGCGCATGGCCTCTGCTGAGGCCACTGATCTGGCATATGAATCACCAATGTCCAGGGCCATCTGGAGCTGCTGTTTAGCCACGGCATGGCCTTGATCATGGACCAACTTAACCGGCAACTACATGTCAGCTGAAAGCCAGGGGATAACCTGATGCAAAGTACCCAAAAAAAGCATTGGCAAAGATGGCCATCATAACAGCCAAACTAGCCTGTTGAAGGATGATGCCACATAGATCTTCTTGGCCACGTGGTCTAATTTCTTGAACTTCTTGTTGACAGGTTTATCGACATACACAATATTATATTACCTGTGTGCTGAAAGACCTGAGTCAGTGACCAACCCTTTGGCTGAAGGGTGGTCCGAAACCCAGTCAGGGACCCTGTAGGGACCGCGTATTTGCAGACCAAATGAGCCAACGGTATGCTGTCAAGAGTGCATGTGAATAAGAGCATGATAAAAATCATGCAGAGAAAATAGCGAAAGTGAAAACAGCTACAGGGAAATTATAGTGCCACACCTCTAGCCACTTTCAGTTGTGCTTAGCGCACTGTAAGTTTCATACTGTGTGCCAATTCAGCATGCTGTCAACGTGGTGGAGTGGTTAGAGTGACAGGCTGTGAATGCCAGGGATGGCCAGTGGACAAGGGTTTGAGTCTTCCTCGCTCCTTGGAATTCTTTTTGGTTATATATATTATGGGGGGGTGTCAGGGGCACAGCCCCCAACATAAAATTGTGGAACAGGTCCAGAGCGAGTTCAAATCCCCTCCCAAGTTGTAATACTGACTCTCCCTTCCCTCATCTTGCCCCTGCCAAGAGTAAATAGCCCCAACTCTTCATTATTCTGTGCATCTTTTGTTATTCCTTGTCTGTTTGTGCATGTGGAGCTGCATTGCCATATTATCGCTGTATGCTACGGTCACTTTTTCCCCCCAGGCCACTGTCTTTAACGACACTCTTTTGCTTGCATGGTTTTCCACCGCACTATTATTGTGTAACTCTTTTGACCTGGTCCCTGGGCTGACGGTACAGGCAAGGAGGCAGGATGCTGCCACAGCTCCAGAGTGGGACCAAGAATGGCCTCTGTGACAGGGAAGGCAACCCCCGGGGAGACATCCCTGTTGAGGATCTCTGTCAGGGGGCACTTTGCCCACTTCTGGACAAGTTCCAGCAGGATCTCCACAGACTCAGAGATCAAGCCGAGCAGGGCCCCGAAGGAAGTAGGCCCCTGCCCTGCAGGAAAGATCCTCCCTGAACTCATAGTCAGAGCCCGGGGTCCACTGTAAATGCATCACGCAGCCCTCCAAGTCCAGGGACTCCTCAAACACTGGCTGAGCCCCCGTATTACCACTGATAATGCAAGGTTCATCGGTCTGAGTCACTGTGGCCGACAGTCAACAGGGAAGTCTGGTGGGCCCAGACTTAGGAGGAGGCCCTTCTTTGGGCTGCAGAGCTGGGGGCGCCACCAAAATGGGCAGAGAGGCCAGTGTCAGCCTAGTCATAGGGTGGGCAAGCTGGGGCCAGGGTTGTGGTGCCCACGGGAGCACCAGAGGATGCCGAGACACAGGTAGCAGCCTATTGCCGGTGCCAATAAGCAACTCTTGTTACATGAACTCCTCATAATGGCGCCACATCTTACAGTGGGGCTAATCTTCTCCAAAGGAGGAGGAAGAAGAAGAGGAGTACTGGCACTGTTTTTTAGCCGAGTGTCAAGAGTGGAACTAACAGCCATGTTGGGAACCACTCAACCTCAAGCTGCGAGAACTCAACCTAAACCTCTACCGCTGGGAAAGCGGACAGCGGGGACAGGCAAAGGACGCCTGGGATCCCCTTAAAAGACTGGGCTCCTGGGGAGAAGGGTTTGGCTCAGCGTGCTGATCCAGCCCACCCTGGGAGAGATCAGCCAGGACTGGGGACCTGGAGAGGGAATCCTCTCGCTCGTCCTGCAACAACGGTCGACTGGGTCGAGAAAAATCTGTATCAGCTGGGTGGCCTATGTCTTGGCTGACATGCTCGACAGGGATTCTGTGGGGCCAGTCTCCGGGCCAGAAGCATCAGCCAAAGCTAACAGCCACTGAGCTAGCAGAAACATGGGAACCATAGGCCCAAGAGCGCTCTCAGTCCCATGGTCTGCGGTGGGACTTCTTACTCCTGGAGTCCCATATAGAAGATATCTACCCCCGGGAAGGGCCCCCCCAAGAGTCAGAAGGGACTGACACTAGTCTGGGAACACCCCAGTAAACAAAGTGCCAACGCCCACTGGAAGCAAAGTGGATATGGAGGAAGCACCTACTGCGGCCTGGACCGTGGTCTCCTGGAAGGTGCCAAGCTGCTCAGCCGAGCTCACAGCCACAGAAACTGCCCTACTGGTGTCCTTGGATTTAATGGGGGGGTCCTGTTCATCTAGATGGCCCAGTAGGAGGCGAGCGTGTTGATCCTCCAAGGTGGAAGGATGAAGGGCATGGCACAGATCGCAAGCTTGCGGGTCATGGTAAGGACCCATGCAGTAGGTGCACGTGGGTGTGTGGGTCAGTGCGCAACATTTTCTGCCTGCAGGAGCACTGTTTAAAATCAAGACCAGATTTCGAGTAACTTGATTCCATAATTCAAAAAGCGTAAGCTTGAAGACAGAAACGACAAAGAGAACGTTGGTTTGAAAAGCTAGGGCCAACATCTGGAGTGGAACTGTGATGATGGGAACCTGATGCTTCCAGCATAAAGGAAGATCTGAAGTCATGGGGCAGCGCCGAGGAGAATACCACCTAGGTGGGTGGGAAGGGGCAGCTTGAATTCCTTCTGGCCAGATTTAAATGGGAAAGGAATTCTGCCAGTAGTGTGGATAATACGCCATATCCACATCCCTACAAATTGAAATATTCTCACTCTAGGTCCCCATAATAAAACATATTCTCATTGTAGCTCCTGACTGGTCCCTGCCAGCAGCACGAGCTCAGAAGCACACTTGAGCAGCACAAAATGAAAAAAAGTGGAACTCAAAGAAAAAGTTACTCACCTTAGTAATGTTGTTTCTTCTAATGGAGTCTTGCTGTATTCTGACTATTGCAGTTAGGTCCTGCCTTTCAACTGCCCTGGAGAACAAAGAGTTAACTTTACATGGCCAGCATGGAACGTTCAACGCGAGCTCGGATGAAGCCCCTGTCTGCTGTTATTTAACCCTGTCTGCTGTTATTTAAACTCCAACCGTCAGATCTTTACGAACAATACTCACTAGAAGTTCTGTGTGGAAACTGTAAAACTCACACTAGCCAAACTGGTAACTAAATTTATTAAAAAGAGTTTTTTGGTTTCAAAGCAAAGACTCATGTCAGGAAACCCAAAAAACCAAAACACAACACAACACACACCCAAAGTAAAGGAGGGTGAAAAGGGGCACCCCTAGGGTGCCAACACTGCTCCTGCCCACCCGCATCCCAAATACCAGATTCTGAGAGGGGAGGCAGAGGGGGAGGTCAGAATACAGCAAGACTCCATTAGAAAAAACAACATTACTAAGGTGAGTAATTTTTTCTTCAAACAGCATGAAGTCTTGCTGTATTCTGACTATTGCAGACTACCAAGCAGTACCTCCATGGAGGAGGGACAGAACCTACTTTGGGAATAGGCTCTGAAGTACTGCTGTTAGAAACCGAGCATCACTCCTAGCCTGGATATCCAGGGAGTAATGCTTGTGTGAATGTATGGACTGTTTTCAGGTGGCGCTTGACAAATTTCTAAGATAGAATATCCCTGGCAGCAGCTAGGAAGCAGCTGTACTTAGTACAGTGAGCCCTCAGGTCTGAGGGTGGGTTCACCAGTTTTTCATAGCAGAATTGTATACAAGAGACAATCCACCTGGCAACAGATCTCTTAGTGGCAGGTTTGCCCTTACCGACCTCTCCATATGTGAGGAACAAATGGAGGGACTCAAACCTGTGACCCTTGGTGCGCTATATGTAGTAGCTTAGGGTCCTTTTAATATCCAAGCTGTGCAGCCTACTCTCTCCAGAGGAGGAATGGTCAGTGAAGAAAACAGGGAGAGACATAGACTGATTAAGGTGGAAATCTGAAACCACCTTAGGCAAAAACTTCCTGTTAGTTCTTAGGACCACTTTATCTCTATGGAAAGAGATGAAATCAGGCTCCACTGACAGGGCTTGCAATTTACTGATACGCCTGGCAGAGGTAATGGCTACCAAAAACACAGTTTTCCAAGTCAAGTACTTAAGCTCTGCAGAGGACAAAGGCTCAAAGGGTGGTTGCATAAACTGAGCAATGCAAACATTAAGGTCCCAAGCAGGAGCAGGGTCCCTAAAAGGAGGATTGGTGTGCAGCAATCCCTTGAAGAACTTGCAAAACACAGGACGGGCTGACAGAGGAGAGGGTTTGCCTACTGACAAGAAGGCAGAAACAAGCTGCCAAATGCACTTTAAGTGTAGCTGGCCTAAGTCCTAAGCCGTTAAGATGGACCATATAGTCCAGAACTGTAGGCAACCCAGCAGATTCTGAAAAAATATGCTTATTAGAGCACCAAATAGTGAACCTTTTCCATTTGGAGTTGTAAGTCTGGTGGAAGGCTTTCTGAAGCCTTAAAGATATCCAGAACCCCTTGAGAAAGGTGCAGATCAGCAAACTCTAACTCTTCAAGAGCCATGCCTTGAGATTGAGAGACTTGAGGTTCGGATACCAAATCCTCCCCTGAGAGGATGTCAACAGGTTGTAATTCCTGGGAAGAGACAGGGGAAGGTGGAATGCTAAGGACAGCAACAGTGGGTACCAGGGCAGTCTGGCCTAGTCTGGAGCAATCAGAATCACTTTGCACGGTTGTGACATGATCTTGACTAACACTATGAACAGGAGAGGGAAGGGGGAAAAACATACAGAAATGTCCCTTCCCAATTCAGAATCAGAGCATCCAGGGGGACTGAGCCCAAGACTGGGGGTCTGCAACAAAAGAGAGGAAGTTGGTGATTGTCTGGGGCTGCAAAAGATCTATCTGTGGAGTGCCCATCTCGAGAAAATCACCTTCAAAACTAGGGATCTAGGGTCCATTCGTGATGGCCCTGGGATATCCTGCTGAGAGCATCTGCTAGGACATTGTCCTTCCCTGGGAGGTGAACTGCCATCAGAGAGGTTTGCAGGGAATAGGCCAGGGACCACAACTTCAATGCCTCTGTGCACAAGGCCGTAGACCAAGTGCCTCCTTGCTTGTTGATGTACCACATGGTGGTGGTGTTGTCTGTTCTGATCTGGACCACCTTGTTCTGTACAGATTTGGAAAAGGCTTGCAGTGCCAGAAACACTGCTCTGAGTTCCAAGAGATTGATGTGAAACAAAGATTCTTGAGGTGACCACAGTCCCTGGGTGGTAAGATCCCCAGGTGGGCTCCCCAGCCCAGCAGGGAAGCATCTGTGGTGAGTATCACTGAATGAGACTGAGTGACAAAAAGAACTCCTTGTCTCAAATTGTCCTGATCCTGCCACCATTGCAAAGCCTGGATCAGGGTTCGGGTCACTGGGACTAGTTTGGTAAGGGAATCCTTTCTTTGGGACCAGAAGGCTCTCAAGTGGAACTGAATGTCCTCATCTGGAATCTTGCTCCTGACCACTGCTGTGGAAGCTGCCATGTGGCCCAGAAGCTGAAGGAAATGCCTTGCTGGTCGAGACACCTGTAGGGTGAATGAAGAGGCCAGTTCCATAAGGGTCCTTGCCCTGTCCAGGGGAAGGAAGGCTCTTGCCCTTACTGTATCCAGTTCCACCCCTATGACGGTGAAGAGCTGTACTGGCTCGAGAACTGACTTTGGAAGGTTGAGGAGAAATCCTAAGGAAGTGAGCACTTGCTGAGCTACTTGTAGATGTTACTTGACTTGGTCTGGAGACTGACCCACTATGAGCTAGTCATCCAGATATGGAAAGATGGAAATCTTTTTTCTCCTTAGGAAAGCAACCACTACTGCCAGGCACTTTGTGAACACCCTTGGGGCTGATGTTAGGCCAAAGGGCATTGCTCTGAATTGATAGTGGCCTGAGGGCAACTTGAACCTTAGGTACTTTCTGTGGGAGCACCTGATGGGAAAGTGAAAGTAGGCATCTTTGAGGTCCAGGGAGGCTAGCCAGTCCCCTGGCCTTAGAGAGGGCAGAATTATTCCCAGAGTCACCATTTTGAACTTTGGTTTTAAAAGGTGCTTGTTCAGATATCTCAGATCCAGGATGGGCCGCCATTCTCCTGTTTTTTTGAGGGTTAGAAAGTACCTGGAGTACAATCCTTTGCCCTTGTGTAGGGAAGGAACCCTTTCTATGGCTCTGAGAGCCAAGAGGGAAGAAACCTCTGCCTCTAGGGCAAGGGTCTCTGATGGGTTTGCAGGTGGAAAGGATCTGGTTCTCATCTTGGGAAATTTTTTGAAGCTGAGAACCAGTCCCTGGCTTACTACTTCCAGGACCCACTTGTCTGATGTCAGAGACTTCCAGTCCTGGACAAAGTAAGCCAGCCTGCCCCCTACAGGTATTGGAGAATTGGCCTGGGCAGACCCATCAGGGTGTCTGCTTGGCAGGGGTTTAGGCTGAGGGGTGGAAGCAGGCCTGCTCATTCCCCGTCTGCCTCTCCCTCTGAAGAACCCCCTCTGAGCATAAGCAGAAGAGGAGGCCTGGGCTTGGTAAAAAGGCCTTTGAAAGGGCCTGCCCCAGCCCCTGGAGTGCTGTCTCTGAGGAGTGGCTTGCCTTTCTTTGGCCTGAGCACTCCTGTAGGTGGTCCTGTACTCGTCCATCTTTTTCATGTAGTTCTCTGTCTGCTCCCCAAACCTGTGTAGGCCATATAGTTAGCCTGCCTGAGTCCCAAAGATGCTGCCATGTACTGCTTCTTTGCCATGGCATCAATCCTCCTGGAGTCCTTATCTGGGGGGTGTGATGCCAAGGGAATATTTGCCTTATCACAGGCAGCACCCTGCACTACCTCAACATGGCTGCATTGCTGAGAAAGAAACTCCGTGTCCGAGCCTGAAAGGGTATACCTCTTGTCCATTCATCTGTCCACAGGAGATATGGAGTTAGGAGTCTTTAGAATTTTAAATGTCTGTTTCCCAAAAGATTTATGGAGGGGAATAGAAAGTCTCCTGCACTCTGGGATGTCCATCATTTCAACAAAATCAGGCTCCTCCTGATCCTCTACTGCTTCTTCCATTGGAAGCTGGAGGGTTTCAGCCACTTTCTTGTAAAACATAAAGTGGGAAGGGGACTCAGAAAGCCTGGGAGGAGAAACACCTGAAGGTCTGTCTGGGGAGATGTCCGGGTCAATAGGCACATCCAGACTTTCATAATCACCATCATCATCATCCTCATACTCTCCCTCCTCCTCCTCCGGTTCATAAAATTCTTCTAAAGTATAATCCGGAACCGTGGGAACCGACCGAACCGAGCCCCTGCCAGATGGTGCTGGTTCGGCCAGAACCGAGGTTAGCGATTGCACTATCCTTATCATTTTGGCTATTTCATCAGCAGTCAGAGAAAAAATGTGTGGATCCGAACCGGAGGATTTTTCTCTTCTCTTTCTTTTAACCGGAACCGACTCCTCAGAATCGGCTCTCCTTTTGCCCGAAGAAGTTTTGCCCTGGTCAGAGGGCACTCCTTCTGGTTCAGTCAGAACTGAACGGGCTGGCCATCCAGGTCAGCGGACTCTCGCATCCCTTTCCTCAGTCTACCTACTCTCTTATCCAGGGTAGCTTTGGAAAACTTTACAAATCTGGCAGTCTGAATCAAGGTGGTCAAACCCCAGACAATAAACACAGGTGGTGTGGGGATCAGCCTTAGCAAAGGCTTCCCCCACATACACTGCAGTGTTGAAACCCAGTGGGCCCGGTTTTTTTCTTGGGTTTCTCAGACATGGCCAATCCTATCTAAAACTTACCCTTTTTTCAGCAATCCGCCAGGCAAGACTCCCCTACTGGTTCCTGACCATGTTACGGGTCTTGAAAAAAACGTAATTAAATCTGTTTTTTTTTTTAGAACCGATACGGACCGGTTACCACACTCTAAATAAATTCTAAACTTTTTAAGACCAATCTGATCGGTTCAAATCGAACCGATTCCAAATTTACAAGTTCCACACAGAAACTAAATGTAAAACCTATCTAGTACTCACGGTACCACAGACAGAGACTTAAATCGACAGATTCGGTAGCAGAAATTCGGTAGAAACCGAGCGTAAAATGACACTTTAACCGACTTTTTTGAACCGAGCAAAGGAGAAATCTCCGGAGCGACTGTTCAGTGAGGTGAAGTAAAGAATCTGCCGGTTGGAGTTTGAACAACAGCAGACAGGGGCTTCAACCGAGCTCGCGCTGAATGTTCCATGCTGGCCATGGAAAGTTAACTCTTTGTTCTCCGGGGCAGTTGAAAGGCAGGACCTAACTGCAATAGTCAGAATACAGCAAGACTTCATGCTGTTTGAAATCCAAGTGACTGGACTGCAGAAAAAATGGTTTAACATTTTACAAAGTGGGAGCACAAGAGGCTTCATCAGGTGGTAAAGCAGCAGTCTTTTCTGGTCTGTATTAAGTGTGTGTGGTCTGACGTCATGTTTACGCATCAGAAATTGGCTCAGTGCCACTTCAAAACCACTATCACAAAGTAGCTGAAGAAATCTTAGAGAGTCCGTTAATGCATTATTTAGGGTTATGGCTAAAGCGACTGAAGTAGGGAAATGTGACTTTAGGGTTTCCAACCCTAAAACCCCAACCCCAACCCTTAAAGAAATCAGGGGTGGAGTCTTCCTTGGGGTTGTCAACCCTAAAGCGCACCCCACTGTGGTAGCAAGAAAGGTCAGATGTGATGGACACAGTTGTGCATGTTTCAGGAGTGTATAGAATGGGGCAAGCTTTGGGGTTGACAACCCCAAAGAAGATTCCACCCCTGATTTGTTTCAGGCGTGGGGATGGGCTTTTAAGGTTGGAACCCCTAAAGTCACATTTTCCTACTTTTGTCGCTTTAGCCATAACCCTAAATGTTGCATTAACAGAGTTTTTTGCAATTAATTTCCTTACTTTTTGAGATAGTATAATTGTATCCTTATTTGTCTGTAGGAGCGCACATCTACCCACAGTTTTTCAGATAGCGTAATTGTATCCTTATTTGCCTGTGGGAGAGCAAGGCCCTCTGGGCCCTTCGCTCCCATCCATCCACAGATGTGCATATGTATGCTGCTGTGGAAGTGCAAGGCCCTTTGGGCTCTGCGCTTCCATATGTAGCACAACATCAACCAAATTGCCAGCATAGCCTTGTTATTACCTAACCTCATGAACCCAGTACTGAAAGTCAAATCCCTGCCGAAACATCTTTCCGCACCACTGTAATGTCAATCCACGCCAGAGGTGTGAAAGAAAAAATTACGCACCATAGTAATGTCGTTTCTTCTAATGAAGTCTTGCTGTATTCTGACTATATGCAGTTAGCCCCAGCACTTGAACTGCTCCGGAGAGGAAAGAGTTAACCCTATGCAGAAGCATAGAATGTTGAGCTCGAGCTCGGTTTCCAAACCTCTGTCTCTAGTACTCTATAGTGTAACCATCAGCTTCTTACGAGCACTAAACTAACTAATCCAGTAGGTTGAAATTGTTTCTAAAGTTTTGTGCCAAATGGCAGTAACAGATTTTTAGGGTCAAAAGACTCAAGTCGAGAACCCCAAAAAGAATATAAGCAGGTAGTGAAACAACCAAAAACATACATAATAAAACCCAGTAAACACCTTAATAAGATAAGGACATGCCAAGCACACCTCTGGGGTGCGACACTGTGCCTGCCAACCCACATCCCAAAACTACTAGGTTCCAGGAGTGGAGGCAGGGAGGGAGGTCAGAATACAGCAAGACTCCATTAGAAGAAACATTACTACGGTGAGTAATTTTTTCTTCAAACAACATGAAGTCTTGCTGTATTCTGACTATATGCAGACTACCAAGCAGTACCCCCTTGGACGAGGGAGTCACAGAACCTATTTTGGGAACAAGCTCTGCAGCACAACCATGCCAAACCTAGCATCACTTCTAGACTGAATGTCCAGAGAGTAATGGTTGGTAAATGTGTGAACAGACTTCCAGGTAGCTGCTTTACTGATATCCACTAAAGGTATATCTCTAGCTGCTGTGACCGAAGCAGCTGTGCCTCTGGTAGAATCAGCCCTCATGCCTGAGAGAGGCTCTTTCCCAAGCTTTGAATAGTGGAGGCCTAAACTGCACCAAATAATCCAAACCAGTGGCAATATCAGCCAGCTCTGGCTTGACATGCTTTTGGGAACACCAAAACCTAAATCTTTTCCATTTGGAGTTGTAAGTCTTTTTAGTAGTAGGTTTCCTGCTAACCTTTAAAATACCCAAGACTGACTGGGAAAGATGCACGCTTGCATATTCTAGCTCTTCAAGAGCCAGGCTTTGAGCCTGAGAGTCTAAAGGTTGGGATACAGAATCCTCCCCTGGGAGGAGGTGAGGAGATTGTACTGTCTGAGAAGACATCAAGGCATTGTTACTGACAGAGATAACAGTAGTGGATACTAAGTCTGTCTGGCCCAATCTGGAGCCACCAGAATCACTTTGCAAGGTTGAGACCTGATCTTAATCAGCACCCTGAATATCAGAGGAAAGGGAGGAAATGCATACAGAAACCTGCTTGTCCAATTCAGTAAAAGAGCACCCAGAAGAGGTGGTCTGCAACAATAAAGAGGAAGCTGATGATTGTCCGGGGCTGCAAAGAGATCTATATCTGGAGTGCCCTATCTGGGAAATCCTGCTAAGAGCATCTGCCAGAATGTTGTCCCTCCCTGGGAGATGCACAGCCATCAGGGAAGCCTGAAGAGAATAAGCTAGAGACCATACTTTCATGGCCTCTGTGCACAAGGCCGAGGACAGAGTGCCTCCCTGCTTGCTGATGTACCACATGGTTGTGGTATTGTCTGTCCTGATCTGCACCACTTTCCCTTGAACAACAGTTGAGAATGTCTGAAGTGCTAGAAAGACAGCTCTCAATTCGAGAAGGTTTATGTGTAGAAGGGATTCCTGGTGTGACCAGGTTCCCTGAGCTGTAAGGTGATCTAGGTGAGCCCCCCCCCCAACCTAGTAGGGAGGCATCTGTGGTGAAAATTACAGAAGGAGCCTGGCTGATAAATGGGACACCTTGTCGAAGACTGTCCTCCTCCAGCCACCAATGGAGGGCCTGAACTAGAGTTTGAGACACTGGAACCAATTTGGAGAGAGGGTCTCTTTCCTGAGACCAATAAGATCTGAGATGAAACTGAATATCTCTCATCTGAAACCTTGCTCCCTGGACCACAGCTGTGGATGCTGCCATGTGGTCCAACAACTGTAGAAAGTGTCTGGCTGGATGAGAAACTAGAGGACGAAAAGAGGAAGCCAGAGTGACCAGGGACTGAACCTCTGAGAGGGGGGCAAATGTTCTTGCCTGAATAGTGTCTATTTCCACCCCTATGAAGGTGAAAAGCTGGGCTGGTTCCAGAACAGACTTTTCTAGGTTCAGAATGAAACCCAGGGATTCCAAGAGTATTTGAGTGACCTCTAAGGCTGACTTGACTTGATCTGAGGACTGGCCCACTAGGAGCCAGTCGTCCAGGTATGAGAACAGAATGATACCGTCTCCTGAGGAATGCCACCACTACTGTAAGACTCTTGGTGAACACCCTTGGAGCAGATGTTAGGCCGAAAGGCACAGCTCTGAATTGGTAATGGCCTGAGGGCAACTCGAACTTGAGGTACTTTCTGTGGGAATGTCTGATAGGTATGTGGAAGTAGGCATCCTTGAGATCCAGAGAAGCTAGCCAGTCTCCTGGTCTCAGAGAGGGAATAATTACTCTTAGAGTCACCATCTTGAATTTTGGTTTTGTTAAATGTTTGTTCAGGTACCTTAAATCTAGGATGGGTCGCCACTCCCCTGTCTTTTTAGGTAAGGAAGTATCTGGAATACAGTCCTTTTCCCCTGTGACAAAGAGGTACCTTCTCTACTGCTTGCAGAAGCAGAAGGGGGAGGAGACTTCTGCCTCTAAGGCCTTTGTCTCCAAGGAAGAGGGAGGACTGAAGGTCCTTGCTCTCATTTTTGGAAACCTTTTGAAACTGAGAGCAAGTCTCTGTCTCACTACTTACAGGACCCATCTGTCTGAAGTAACAGACTCCCAGGCCTGGGAGTAGTGAGCCAGCCTGCCCCTACTGGAACTGGGGAGGCGACCCTGACCAACACCTTAGGGTGTCTGCTTGGCAGGGGACTTAGACTGAGTGGATGATGGGGTTCTAGTCATCCCTCATCTGCCTCTTCCCCTAAAGAACCCCCTCTGCTGGAAAGAAGAGGAGGAGGCTGGAGCTTGGTAAAAAAGCCTGTGAAAAGGCCTGCCCCTTCCCCTAAACTGTTGCCTCTGAGGAGTGGTCTGCTTTTCTTTGGCTGAAGCACTCCTATACGTGGTCCTGTATTCATCCATCTTCTTCATGTAATTCTCTGTTTGGTCCCCAAAGAGAGAATTACCAGTTACAGTAAAATCCAAGGCCTTAGCTTAGGTATCCTAAGAGGTTGGTACACCTAAGCCAAGCAAATCTCCTCATGGAGATAGATTTAGCTATGTCCCTGGAATGAACATCATTTCAGTCTACAGCAGTTGCATGGAATTGCAACTTGGATGCCTCAATACCATTTGCAGCCACCTGCTCCAGCTCCTTGGCTAGCTAGGGAGGGGCATTCCTAGCCAGCTCCAGAACCATATCCCACATAGATTTCTGGTACCTGGCTGTATATGCCATGTAATTTGATTGCCTGAGTTCCAAAGAGGATGCCAAGTACTGTTTTTTTGCCATGGCATCCACTTTCCTGGAATCCTTATCTGGGAGGCGAGATGCCAGGGGAATATTAGCCTTGTCACAGGCTGCAGCTTGCACTACCCCAACACGGCTGCTATGATTTGAAAGGAATTCCATCCCAGGACCTGACAAAGCATACCTCCTGTCAATTCTTTTTTCTGCAGGAGGAATGGAAGTAGGAAACTGTAAACATTTTTGTGTCTGCTTCCCCAAGGATTTGTGTAAGGGGATAGACACTCTTTCTGACTCTGGAACATCCATCATTTCCAGATAGTCAGGTTCTTCCTGCTCCTGTTCGGCCTCTTCCGTAGGAAGCTGAAGAGTCTCAGCCACTTTCTTATAAAACAAGAAATGGGAAGGGGAGTCAGAAAGCCTGAGAGGAGAAGCCTGAGAAGGCCTGTCTGGGGAGATGTGGGGCTCTACCAACTCACCTAGGCCTTCACATTGCTCTTCTTCATAATCTTCATCCTCCTCCCAATCAACCTCATAGTATGCTTCTGGATCTCTATCTGAAGCAGCTACTTCCAACTGAACCAATCAGGTCAGAACCGGGTAAAGCAACTGCACTATTATAACCGCTTTTGCTATTTCCTCAGCGGTCGGAACATGTGGCGTAGGATCCGAACCAGCTGATTTTCATTTCCTTTCTGATGGAACTCACTCCACAGAGTCAGCTCTCCTTTTGCCCGATGTATCGCCCAGGTCAGTGGGCACCTCTTCAGGTTCAGCCGCAAACGAACCGGGCTGGCCATCCAGATCAGCGGACTTCTCGACCTCCCTCTCCCTCAACCTACTCAAATGTTTTTCCAGAGTGGCTTTGGGCAAGTTCTTACAGATTTGGCAGTCTTCTTTGAGGTGGTCAAACCCCAGACAATACACACAGACGAAGTGAGGATCAGCCTTAGCAAAGGCCTCCTTACATTCGGTACAGTGCTGAAACCCAGTGGGCCCGGTTTTATTCTGGGGTTTCTCAGACATGCCAAAAATTCAAAAAGTCACCCTTGTCAGCGTTTAAGCCAGGCAACTAAAAACTTATTGGTTCCAATCGTGTCACTGGTCGGTTAAAAAAATCACACAAATACCGGATTTTTTTAGGAACCGATAAGTACCGGAAAACCACAGAATTAACAGAGAAAAACAAATCACAATAAATTTCGGTTCTGAACTGGACCGACCGGAAAAGAACTGAAGGCAAAACAATTTCCAACAAATCACCAAAATAAACACTACCTACTACTACCACTTACTGTACTGAGACAGAGGTAAGAATACCGAAGAAAAATAGGAGTTGCGGTTGAAAAAAATGACTTACTGATCTGAAGCGCAGGAGGGACCTCAGGAGCGACTTCACAGTTAGGCGGAGTAAGAAATCTGACGGTTACACTGCAGAGTACCAGAGACAGAGGTTTGAAACCTGAGCTCGAGCTCAACGTTCAATGCTTCTGTATAGAGTTAACTCTTTCCTCTCCAGGAGCAGTTCAAGTGCTGGGGCTAACTGCATATAGTCAGAATACAGCAAGACTTCATGTTGTTTGAAACACATTTTGGCAAAGATTTGAAAAATTACAGCTGCCACGCTTGTGAGTTGGTATAAAGAAATGGCCATGTGCAAAAATGTGGTGTGAAAATATTGAAAATTAGGTAAATTACAAGTGAGTTTAGCATAATTTCAACAGATGCACATAACTTTGCCATTCTAACACATTTTGAAACCAAATTTTGAACATACCCTTCTTATGACCCCACCTCATGAAAAAAGATGGTGAACATTTTCAATTCCCAGAAGGTGATTTCACCAAGCAACTGTGAAATTGCCTTTCAAGGTGGATTTGCTTAATTCAACTGATATTGTTCATGAGGTGGAGTTTCAGACATGCCATGTTGAAAATTTGGTATCAAAATATGCAAAAATGGCAAAGTTATGCACCATAGTTGAAAACCCAATTGAAATACACTGAACCACAATTACTTTATTTGTTATATAGCAGTCACCGGTTCCAGTAGCAAGACATGTCTTCGATCGGATAGTGGATCTTCACCCTAGAACCTGTTCATATCAGTGAAAGTGTGTGTGTGTGGGGGGGGGGGGGTGCAGGGTGCTCAGTCGGAGGTTGGGGTGGAAGAGGCGTATCACTTCCACAGTGCCAGCAACTTGCTCGCTCTGCATAATGCCCATCGGCAACTCACACGCTGATGCACGGATGCTCACAATAGCCTCCTGTGTGTCAGTATGGCAAAACAACCAATTGATCATTCTGAAAAACCACTTGGACATCTCAATACACATACAGGGATATAAACAAACAAAATAAAAAAAGCCCAGTCAACAGAAAACAGTCTAAAATGCTAAAAAGCATCAGATAAATCAAATATGCCATGCCCCCATTAGAAATATCAGTGCATCTCCCTTGTGTACTTGGACCTTTGATATCACTTGTGGGCCTGCCACTTTTGATGTCATAAGGCCAAAATACACTTGGGAGAAATATCACAGATATTTCTAATGGGAGCATGGCACATCCCACATGTAAGGATGTAACGTGTGTGTGTATATGTGTGTGTGTATATAGGGTATGTGCAATGGTCTGACTCAAAATATGCAATTTATCTTCAACTGTGAGGGAACAAAACATAATTCACAAGTGGAAGACAGAGCCACAAGTGAGTTATGAAAGTAGTGCTCCCTCACAATTGATGATAAACTGTGTATTTCCAGCCAGGCCACTGCATATCCAAGATATGCAACATTATTTAACTAGTCATAGCTTTTAAATATGATACATATAAAAA
Source organism: Neoceratodus forsteri (assembly GCA_016271365.2). Taxonomy (NCBI): domain Eukaryota; kingdom Metazoa; phylum Chordata; order Ceratodontiformes; family Ceratodontidae; genus Neoceratodus; species Neoceratodus forsteri. The sequence continues at coordinate 495,159,409 of CM057455.1, forward strand.
TCACACATACCCCCAAAATGTAAAACATTATGGGATATACTGTATATGCAAATCACCATGAAAATTTAGGCTGGTTCTGCTTTAAGCAGGAATGCATGGTGCCAAAGGGCCTCTCATACAATCTGCAAAAGGTTAAAACCGAAGACAGAGTTTTAGCTTTTAAATCTGATGTTTAAAGATTGAACAGTTTTTTTTTCTTTGATTGCAATAGCTGGCTTCAGTGCTACACTAGGAAACTGTGATGTCATCAACACTGTGAAAGCTGATCTCTTAAATGATTCAGTATTTAACTGTGATGACAGTAACCTTCAAATTATCCATTGTGCCAACAGTGACAACATATTTTTAAATGCAGCCGTTACTGATATCACTAGCCAAGATATCACTTTCATCCTGTCTTGTTTTACCCCCAACTCCAGCAGATTTTTATATACTATATGACATGGGTGTGAGTGAGAGTGAGATAACATAAATATCTTCACAAACTATACTTGACCTCCTGACCTCCTGAGTGCCAAAGCCACAAATGAGGTCAGAAGAAATCAAGTATGGCAAGTGACGATTTTTCTACTGTCTCACTCTTACTCATGCCACATTTGATTTGTACAAGTGCTTAGGTGGTTTTGCAACAGAAAGAATCAAAAGTTACAAAATGTAAACAGTGCCCTTCTGATCAATGGCTCAGCACAAGAGAAGCAAATCAATACATTACAAATCGGTAAAGTATGAATCAATACAGTCAGTGCAGTACAAGTCAATACAATCAAAATAGATGCAAAGTGGAAAGCAAAGAAGTCTACAAAGCATCTGATGGCTTTTGTGCTGCACATTGCTACTGTGATGTCATCAGCATTGTCAAAGTTGCTCTCTGACTGGTTTAGTACTTCACTGTGACATACCCAGCTTTGCAAGGTAATAGCACTATCTTGCAAGTTGGTCATAAGATAGTAGTTTTATTTTGGCCAATCCAGACCCATACCTGTTGCATAAATAGGTGATATACACACAATAGCCTGACTCAAAATATGCAATTTATCTTCAAGTGTGAGGGGGGGGAGGACCATAACTCATGAGCGGCAGAGCCACGAGTGAGTTATGAAAGTCCTGCCCACTCACAAGTGAAGATAAATTGCCTATTTTGAGTCAGGCTATTGTATATTTGATATATACAACAGTAGTTTACAAGTTATAGCTTTTAAATCTGCAGTTTATTCAAAAAAAGTTGCTGTTTTTCTTTGATTTTAACTGCTTGCTTCAGTGCTGCACTAGGCATTGTGATGTCATCAGCATTGTAGAAGCTGCTTTCTGATTGGTTCAGTATTCCACTGTGATGACAGTAACTTAAAAGATATCCACTGTGACAACAGTAACAATATTTTTTGATATGTCACCAACAAAGATATATTTTTTATCTTGTCATTTTTACCACCTCTCATATACATATAGTCATGTGTGTGTGTGTTGCATATCTCAATCAAGCATTATAACAATAGAGCCATACTTAATTGTGGTTCTAATCTGAGTGTAGGAGTGAGTGACTCGGGAGAACAACAAGCAAGTATTGTTACTGCGCAGTTGACAGACAGCACATACAAAACAAATGCTAGTATTCTTCCCATGGGAGCAGCCCAATTAACACCACCCTGGATGCAAATCATCAAGTTTCCGCATACAGGTGCGTTTGCCTTGCTAGGTGTTCAAGATGAGGATATATTCCTCTCAATATATTGCATGTGTGGGAAAACTGGCAAAATGAAGAGCCCTGGTTATTTCAAGAAATAGGACTGGCAAACATTCACTTAGTCACAAGCAGTGTTTTCTTTGTGATACTGTAGAGATACTGTCACTAACAGAACCAAGTAATGTTGTAAGCATTTTGGGATAAAACCAAAAGAAAAAGAAATAAATGCTGCCTTTTTCTGAACTAGTTTTGGTTGCAATTTTAAAAGGGACACTGTCATGTTATGATGAGTCACCAGACACACACACACACACACAGTTCAGTGTTTAAGTCCTTTAAGCAAGTTTTCTTCTTCAGATAGTTAGCAGAATACTGCAATAGCAGCATTATGTACATGCTCCTTCAAGCAGCCCTCACCTCTCCATATGCTCCCATTCAGCTCTTGTACCTGCTACTCCTGTATAATTTTTTAGTACTGTTCTTCTACTTTGCCATAGCAGATTGTAGTTTTTATTTCTGCCTTGCTATTGAATTCTTGTTTAGTTTGCACGTATTGCATTATTTTTCTATTCCCACCGTTTTTTTAACTCCCCTACCCCAGGTTGCTCCTGGAAAAGACCTTCTACTTAGTGTGCCTTCCTGGCCAAAACTGATAAATAAGAAATTAATGAGAGCACATTCAATTTAACTAAGTTGGGTGTTGCATAACAACAGGGTGCTCAATTTAAGGGGTTACATTACAGTGTATTACTCTAGCCCTACAGGGGTCATAAGGCAGAAGGCTAAGCAGAGTACTTTATAAGGTTAGATTAATAAATGCAACCCAACCCCTGGAGTGCCTTAATGCTATTATTAAACTAAAATGTGTTTATTCTTTTAACATGTGTTTATTTTTTTTAACAAATATTTTACAATTTAAATTCTGTTTCATTGGATAGATGGGTTTCTAGTTGTAAAAATAAACATATAAAATACAAGTTGGACAATCAGAATGCTTAATTTGTTGTACAAAGCCATAGGTGACACAGCTGCTGTCCCTACTGGCTACATACTCTAGAGGCGGCAGGAAGAGATTGATGAGCCAGTTACTCCTGAACAGTGGCAGATAACCTGTTAAATAACTTTCAAAGTTACCAGTTCCCACCAATGGAGGGAGTACAACTGGAAACAACAGATTCAGTTCTTCCGTACCCCCTCCACCACAGCCCACTACCAAACTACTTGTGACGAAGCTTGTTGGAGACATTGTGGTGAAATACAAGTGCACCATACCCACTTAATCTGGGCTTGCCCTATCACATGCCCCTTCGTTCGGGCCCATCAAGAAGAACTTTAGGAGCTATATGATAGACCAGTTTGTCCATCAGCAAAAATATTCCTCCTTCTACAATTCCCATGAGGCCTGTGGAAAACACGCTCATGATATCTTCTAAGCATTCTCCTCATGGCAGCCAAAAAGTTATTACCAGGGCTTGGCTCACACCCCTATGCCCTATCCTTGCCACTTGGAGGTAAACAGTCAATCAGATATACAGAATGGAGAAAATTACACATTCATTGAATAATAAGCCTGAACTCTGCTACTCTGGACTGAACGTGTGGATCCTGCACATAATGCTCAAGGCCCCAGAGTTTGTACCCTAACCCTTTAAATAAATGTTGTGCTGCACCCCTACTCTATTGTAGTAGAGAACAAGCCAATATAATTGTAAGGGATAATGATCCACTGTTGATTATAGCTCCTCATCTTGACTGGTTCCGGCTTGCCACTCCCTGCTCCCGTGGGTCCGGGGATCCTGGTCCCATCTGCTTTCCCACCTTCCAAAGATAGAGTCCTTTCCACCGGATTCAGCATCTTTGCTAGGTCTGAGTGTCAGGTACTTTTAACTGCTCTGGTATGCAGAACATCCATCCCCCTCCATTGCTGGAACTTAGGGGGTGGAGGGAACAGTAATTAAAGCTAGCCTGTATGCCCAAGATGATGCAATGTAAAGAGGACTCATAGTCACACAGAGTTACAATCAACTGCTTTATTTGTTTTAGTCATGGATGTACCAGATATTGAAAAGTTCAATAAAGATTATATTGACAAAAAATACACAACCTACCAACCAACCAAAAAACCATGATGTAAAACAGTCCCCCCCAATTAATAAGGGCCTGGTAGGGTTGAATGTGTCCCTTTAAATTCCCTTACTTTGAGCTCAACTTAAAAATGCAAGAAGTCTGTTTTGGATTTGTGATTTTGCCTGATGCTATTTTGACTTCATAATATCATTTTGATTACTCAGATAGGATAGATACCAGCTTCTACAGACACAAATCCAGATGGGTTACTTGGTGAAATTTTGAACTCACTCATCTGTTTTTAAATTTTAGGCTGCAATGCGTGTCTGTAGACTATCTTCCTCACATATGTTTTATGTTTGTCTGGACAGGTTAACCCCTGTAACTAGCAGACCATTATCCAGACTTTAATCAAGGTCATGAAATTTATAAGGGTAGAAGAAAGTGTGGCACAGCCCCCCTTCCCCAACAGAAATAATCCCTTTAAAAGGCCATTATACATTTCAAAAATATATAAAGTACCAACAAGTGCAAAATGGATTGATAATGTTACTAGTGGATATACAGAAAAGCATGCTTAGACAGTTGAATGGTCCACACTACTTTAACCATCACTGTTGCAGTTCCTTACTTTTAAAAAATGTAAATCTTAAGAGAATTGTTCAAAGAATCTGAACTTGTCAAGTCTGATGTTTCAATGGTATACATTTTTTTCAAACTGTTTAATCCAAAGTTTCTGAATAATTTGATGCAACATATCAGAAGGCAACATGACACATATGTGACAGAGTGCAGGTGTGGACGTCTGTCATAATAAAACCACTTAGATTCACTGTTAACGCAGAGCGCACTGAAGGAGCTCCAGTGAACCTCAGCAAGAGATTACGCACAGAGGTACTGGCAGAACACAGTGAGACAGAATGTCAGATTTCATACTCGGCAGACATCTACAACAACTGATGCCTTGTAGTCAAAGGCTGTTAAATTACCTGTGAAGGGTTACTGGCAGCCCTGAACGTTTTCCTCATTGTTTATTTAGTTCCAAAAGCTCTCGGCCTTTGTGCTGATTGCTCTAACTGACAGCACAGGAAATCTGGACTTTGTAAACAGGGTGCTGCTGTATTGAATTACAGGTAACAAGTGTGTAATCAACCTGCTGAGGCTGGACCTCTAGAAAGAAACCCCAGCACACAGTCACAAAGTAAAAAAAAATGTTTCAGTTCAGGAAATCCATTAAACATGAAAGCAGATGATATTATGATCACAGATAGTCTTAATCACAATCTCCTTATTTTCCCTATTGGCTCTGCAGGACATAAAAGACCTTGACCGAGTTGAATGCAAGTCAAGTATATTTACTCATTTTTTGTAGTAATGTCTACTAAATGGCACTAGGCTTCATATGCTGCTATTGTAACAAATCTTATCTACAGCCGTGCTGTACAAATGAATATTCTAAGGCCACTCTCTCACAATAAGAAAGATTATAAAAAGTATGTGTTTTTTAAGACATGTTCACTTGGTGTTTGCTGTGAACAAGAAATAGATGAAAATGTATGTAATATATCATGGTCACATTTATAGAGACTATAATATTTAATATCTTGATCAAGGCTTATTAGGATAGTACATTAACTCTAACTTGACTGAATGCATTAAAAAAAACATTTGTGTCAAAGCCCACAGAGGCTAAAGTGAACCTTACAGGTTTATTCACAAGTCATTTGAACACTGAAAAACTAGGTTAAGCAGTGTGTGTGTGTGTATGCGTTTCCTCCTCTAGAAGAAAAACAATCAACACTGATATGTCCAGGCTTCATGAAACTATAACCGTTCATGACTGGTGTGAGTCCTTTCGCCATCAGTAAACCAAGGAAAGGACTTCTGTTCTGAAATGCCACCTACTAGACAAAAGAAACTGGATGTAACAAATGGCTATATCACCAATGCGGTACACAGAAATAATCAATGCACATTGAGAATCACCCACATAGATAGGCTAGTTTGAAAGGAAAAGAGTTAAAAAAAATTATGTCACAAAAGGGGGGCAATATCTTCATAACCACATACCGATGCTATGCTTGCTTGTGCTCATTAAAAGTAATAAAGCTTTTGCAGGACTGATAGCATAACAGCAAAGGTTTCAAGAAAGATTAATACCATATGCTTTGCCTTGTAGAGTAATATTTATTAAAAACGCATGTATCATCATATTATGCCCCAAAGACTTGTTATTACCATTTGAAATTAGAGATTTTTTTAATGTAGGAATTCACAATACTAATTTTACGCTTTTTCTTGCAGTACTTAAACTTCATAAACATACCCTGGATTCCATAAATACATTCCCTGCACTGTACTTACACTGACGTGTTGCATGTAATTTGGGCTTTACGCACACAGATGATATTAATCTTTGGACAAACAACTTTGTAACTGAACTTTTTTACAACGATAACGTCTGCTGGCTTGGAACAGCTAGCAATCTGCTTTAAGGTCTGTTCACACTAATAATACACATCCAGAACTGTACAGTAACTAAATATATACTAGTATAAGCCTGAATCCTGTCAAGCACTTCTACTGATGAAACCTATATCCAGCATGCAACGGTGAATGCTGTTTCTCCTGCTAGAATCTCACTCTGACAGCTCCTTCTTTCCCCCTCTTCCTAATGCTTTAGAGGATGATTATAGGGGGCTCTATTCTGAAAAACAGATACCTCCATCTGACATAGCAAGTGGGTTTAAAATGATGAAGTTGAAGGCTGAGTCGATTTATTGCTAACCACATCCAAGAACAGTATCTATTAATCAACATATGTATCCCTTGATTACCTTATAAATCTTTTATTTTTTTTATAAATATGGTTATGGTGTGAAGAGCGGTCTGCAGAAAATTGTCTTCTGCATGAAATTAAGCAACCTGATTGGCTGTTGATTATATAACAATTTATATGTATGAGGACACATGAGTTTGGAGATCTTTACGCTATTACTGCCTACTTTCTACTGAACAGTAACAACCCCAAGAGAATGGGTAGGCTTTCTTTGTGAAGCAAGATGACCTTGTATTAAAAGGAAATATACTCTGTACCTCCTGGTGCTTTTAATGTGGAGTGTACTCTGAATTTTCTAGTTGTATCTAACAGTTATGGTCTAATTGTGTTCTGTACTCTGCAGTATCTAGGCTGTTCCTGAACACAGACATCCATTGCCTAGTGTACTTACTGTACTTGGCTACCAAAAACTAAATAAATAAATAATTGATAAACAGTAGTCAGTGTGCGTGTGTATGTGTGACTAAGGAGAACCAATCAAATGGTTACACAACCAGAGATCACTGCATGGAAGACGCAGTGCTAAATAATTAAGGGTCCAAATTCTGAAAGCCCCTCTTTGTTCCGACAATGGGCAAGTGTACCATTCCACCCTGCACTGCGGCCTCGCTACAGGGGTAAGTGATTCACATACACTATCCTTAACCTTGCATGTCTGCTGGGTGCCTGTGGCTGGGGCAGAATGGGACAGAGGCAGAGCTCATCGACATACAGGGCATCTAAACAGATGTCTGGATCTGGCTGTAAATGCATCCCTTGCTCTACACTTGGCCTATGTAACCTTACAGATCCATACTGTGCTGCATGAAGGGGCTACTCAATGCTGGCACAGGCTGCCCACCAAACCATTGCACAGGGTCGAGTGCATGGCTAACATAGTCCAGCAGAGCAGGATTGCTACACAGAGGGTGGATACATCTTAACATTCGTTTACACAAACCTGGCTGCTTCACTTCCATCTGTGCTGCTCCACCTAGCAGCTAGCTACCCTCATTTACACAACAAGAGCTGTGCACCACTGCAGGGTGGCAGAGAGAACTTCCTGAGTACTGTACTACATTTCTGCTAGGGCCGAGAAGCAAGTTATACAAAACTGGCACTACACTAGTGACTGAAAGCTGCTGAGTCTTCGATGTATTCCTTGTAATACAACTTGTGACCTAGGCAAAACATTTTACAAACACTCAGAAGACACCACATATCAGAATAACTGGAGTAATCATTATTTACTTGTTTACTTATTCACTTTATTTTGTACAGTTGGGCCCTACTCTTTTTTCCATATTCTTGAATGACCTCTCCTCTGTCTGTTCCTCTGCATCCATTCATATGTACTCTGTTAATACAGTTCTTTTTGCATCTGGTTCTTCTTCCCATGACCTTACCTCATAGCTATAGCTGGGTTTTGACAACACTCAGTGCTGGTTCCAGTCTAGCCAACTGTCCTTTTAGTGCACAAAAAAAAAGTTTCCATGACTTCTGTCACCCATCAGAGGCTTTCCAGACTCACCCCTCTCCTCTCCCTTTATTTCACATCCTCAATGGTGCTCTGATTTACAATGTATCCTCTTTAAGGTACACTGGGGTGCAGCCTGACCGAAATCTTGATCTCTCAATACATACTGATGCCATACCCAAAAGCTCCACACCAAGCATGGTACACTGTACAGGAACAAAGTGAGTATTCCACTTCCTGCCTGCCAAAAGATTGTTTTAAAGATATTTCTCCCTATGGTGACATAGTCTATAGTGGAGCTCCAAAATCCTCCCTTGCCAGACTATACCCCCTATTCCACTCTTTTTGTCATTTTGCTTTAGACTGTCCCTCTCATACCCACCACTGCTCACTCTACTCTACTCTGCCCTTTCACTCCTCCCCTCTCTTGATGCCAGGCACCTGTCCCACTGTGCCTCCTTCGTGTCTAAATTTTGGTTTGGTTCCCTTCCCTCCTACCTTAAATCCCTACTATCCTCTCCCTCTTCTTCTTCTTCCTACTCTCTCTACAATACTTCCCATTCCCTCTGTATACTTTCTAGAAAATCTACTGTTGGTCAATTTACTTTATTATACCACCTTCCTAAACTCTGGTCCTCCTTTCCCCTATCAATCCGCTCTGCCTCCTCCCTAAAATCTCTTCTTTGTGACTTTTCTTCTCCTATCTGCAACTGTACATGACCCTCTTCCTCTGTCTTCCTTCCCCCAACTAGTTTTGTCCCAGCCTTTCTGTTCCCCTCATCACCTGTTCACCATTCTATGCTTGTAAGGAGTAGTTTCCCTCGTCTAACATTTCTCAGTTTTTATCTACTACATGTATCCATTGTTCTGATTTCCCTTCAATATTTTTTGGTTTTGCTGCTCTGATATTCTGTATTTGGTGTATATGACTTTTTATTTCCACCTCTTGATACTCCTCCATACCCCCTTATCCTCATGACACATCTGGAAATGAGCTGCTAGCAGCTCAGTATGTCTTTCCTGATAAAACATTTGAAATAAATAAGTAAACAAATAAATACATACACAGATAATGTGTCCTGCTCTGTGTTACTAGGTATACATAAGCAGGAGACACTTATTCAATAAATACTAAATTTACTCCTGTATTTTAAACTTTAAGTGTGCTGGGTGCTACTGTCTGACATTTCTACAGTAGCATGAGTAAAACTGGAGACCTAACACATTGCTTGGGAAACTGGGAGGTTAAGTTACTGCTGACAAAACAATACAACAGGAATGGGCTGCAAGCAATACTGAAACACTAGATTATTCTTTAGGTAAGGGACTCTTTTTAAATGGTCTACCAGGTTGATACATTTTTCTTGAGAGAAGGCAGTAGCTAAGAGATCTGGGAGTCCTGTGCCACATAAAAAAAAATACAAATAAAAAAACTGACCTGCTTAACTTTACTGGTTGTACCCGTGGGAGGAAGTGAGAGTGGCACGGTGTACCATGGAGCTGCACCTTTGCTAACAAAGCTGTGTGTTTACATGCTAGTAAGAAACACCTGCAGCGGTACAGCTCCCCATCACAACACTTTTCACTCTGTGCCGACACACAGCAACCTACAACACTCTGCTAGCTGTTTACAGAACCTGATCTGCACAACTCATCTGCACGGCTCGCAACAGTGCAGATCAGGTCGTGGTAAATGTGCCTTCAGAATGCCTGATATGGAATGTTGGTGCATCAGAGTTCCATAGACTCTAACTCATCAGTCCACACTTCTTGCCATACAGTACAGCAATAATAATAATGACTATAAAGATAACAGCTCTAGTAATGACACATCTAGAGAAAAATTTGCAATACCTTGAGGATAAATCAGGATGCCATCTAATGTTCTAGCCACTATATGTCTGTGTCGTCTCTGTGAGGGTTCACAGGACCCACCAGTAATGGTTGAAAAACAGTTTTTTCAATATTAACTCTCCAACTGAAAGATAACACTTCATAATCTAGTACGCACTAAAATGATTATTTACATGTCTGGATAAATCAATTTAATTAGAGAAAAACTTAAAAAAAACTTGTTTTCACCACAAATCATAGAATGACAATCTACTGAATCATATGGACAATATTCTCCATGAGAGTTTAAATCAACTTCCAGTGTAGTGAAAAAGGGCAGACTAGGTGGACCAAGTGGTCCTTATTTGCTGTGAAATTCTGTTTCTATGTGTCTGTGTTCAGTGCGGTCTCAGTAACATGATTGACACTAACAAAAAAAGAAATGTTTGTTAAGTATGAAGACTTTCTTCTTTTTGTACTGCTCCACATTGTCAGTGGGAAGTGATAACACAGGAGTTCTAATAAGCAGTATCTATCCAGTTCTTGGGAGGGAAGAAAATTGCCGAATGTCATCAAGTGAGAGTTCTACTTTCTGATTACTGCATGCTGCACTTTGGGCATAAAAGATGCATTAGTAGAACTTTGAGTGTCAAGTCTGTAGTGCTTGGTGAAGGTATGTAGTGAAAACCTGGTGACTGTCCTGCAAAGCTCTGAGACCAAGGTCTCTGCTCGTTCAGCCCAGAAGGCCACCATCACCATGGTTGAATGTGCCCTGCTCAAAGCTGGTGGTTTTAATTTCAAAGCCACATAAGTCTTTATTATACAACATCTGACCCACACAGCCAAAACTGGAAGCCTTTTGCCTCTTTTGGTAGCCCCACAGAGGACAAAAAAAGTTTTCGGCCCAACATAACTCCTCTGTTCGTATCAGGTACGTTCTAACTGCTTTGCACATATCAAGCTTGTGCAGATGTCTTTCTCTCAAATTTGCTGACTTTCAGCAAAAGGAATGCACACCTGCTGGTCCACATGGAAGACCATAGATACTTTTGTGAAGAAAGCAAGCACGGTCCTAAGAACAACCTTGTCCCAATAAAAAATGAGATATGGTTCCTTACAAGATAGATTCAGGAAAACTTGCCACCCTACAGGGGATATGAAAGAAAAAAAAAACTTTTCCAGTGGAAACAGTCCTTACAAGATAGAGCCTGAAGATCACCAATCCTCCTCATCGAGCACCTGGCTACAAGAAAGCACATCTTGATGGAAATAATCCTCAGAAATAGGAGGACAAAGGCTCAAAAGAAGGTTCACCGAGAGCTTTAAGAACCATACTGAGATCTCAAAACAGGCACAGGAGACTGGAAAAGCTGGCCTAGATCAACTGACCATACAAAATAACCTAATGCTATCAGAGTGGGTTCCCAATACCAAACCCAGAGCAAAAACCTGATCCTTAAGGCAACTCAGTGCTAGCACATTATGTACTCCAGCTTGGAGAATTCCAGAATTTGCACTACAGCACTTTCTCAGGCTTAACCCCTGGGCCTCTTGGCCAAGACATAAAGGTGTTCCAGACTCTTCTATATGCAGAGGATGTGGAAACATTCCAGTAGGACATGAGTGTGTCCAACACTTTATCAGAATATCCAAGTTTCAATAGTCTCTGCCACTCTGGAGCCAGGCTGCCATATGCAGCTTATCTGGATTCAGGTGAAAAATAGGATATTGCCCCCAGATGATCACTGCAAAGGGGAAGACAGAATGGTCCCTCACTTCACAGACTTTTTTTTGAAAGTCAAAACCCTCTTGGCCACTCCAGAGCTACCAGTTTCTGCTTGAAGCTTGAATTTGTTTGTAGTACCATTCTTTTGTACCTTTTTAATTTTTATATACAGTATTTTTGTATGTAATTTTATAATTCACACTTTCTGTAAAGATTCTACATTGCTATTACCTATAACTGTTGTATCTTTGATATGTTTTCTGTAAGTCTCAATGCTGTATATTTGTTCTGCACTTGTTGTATTCTACAATCCTGTATTTGTCTTGTAATCAGTACTCTGCCAGGTTGTGCCTACAAATAGGCAATGCATGTCTAGTGCACCTACCTGGGTAACAAAAACTAAATAATAATAATAAAGCTGCAGGAGCTAGCAAAAGTGCGCTGGCTTGAATTATATTTTTCCTGAAAAACAAAGAGAGGACCATCTGCCTATGACATTCATTTTTTAGTATATGCCAACTGTGGCATGAGCATTTTGACCTATTCCTTTTTTTATTGTTTTCTGTGAGCCACTGATATGAGGTTACTTGGGAGACATATTCAGCAGGCTGAAACTAGTGGACTGCAAATTTGTTTTTCCATGTAGTCAGCTGCCAGTGCTATTCAGACCCCAGGCATGAAACTGTTGCGCGGGACATTTTTTTTCTAATGCTACTTCCACGAAATCCTACACTTTTAGTATGCTATAAAGGAAAAGGTTTTGAAAATGATGTTTCTTATTCAATACAAAAGTGCAGTGTGACAATGCAAAAAGGCTTTACTATGACACTTCCCTTACCCCATCTAGCTAGGGCAAGGTTTCTCTTGCCACTCATTCTACTGGGATCCACTAGTGGTCTGCCTGTCATAGCAGGGCCCTGGCTGATTGTAACACTCACAGCATGAGGTTATGGTGGCGAGTTAGAACCCTATTTATTTTATTATTAGTTTTTGTTGACTGGGAAAGGGTGCTAGGCAATTCTGCCTATTTTCAGCCTTGTCAAGGGCAGATGGAAACTAACATTTTGAATCAGGTTAAGCTATTGGTAGTATTTTTAGTAAATGGGGGACATTTGGAAAGAATTCTGGGGAAATTATCCTACTCTTTTGTGGGGGTGCTATGTGGCTGGTCAACCCTGGAGGTGGAGGAGAGGTGGTGGAAGCCTTGTTCTACAGCAACAATCCTGTGATACTTTATGGAGGTCGATACTGCTACGAATCATGTCTTGTCTGATGCAGCTGCAGTCTAGAGTATGGTACTTAGTCCAGCTGAGAAAAGTCTTGGTGACTCATCAGTCCTTGGAGGTCTAGAGCTTGGCATTCCAGTGAACCATGGAGATGTAAGGATTCCACTGCATGCACTAGATGGTTCTGGAGGGGTCAGAAGTCCCGAGTTGACACTACGACTTCGGACCGCGTCTCCAGCCACTCTGGTCACAGAGCGCGGTACTGACTGGGACCTCCCAACCCCCACCTCACCAGAGAGAGCTCTGTCCCTTGCAGTAGGCCCAACAGCAGCCCCAGAATCCGAAACAGGGAGTAAGGAGATTCCGTCACTGTGTGTGGCACCAGCACCCCCATCAGCACTGCAAACAGCAGCGGAATCGTACTTGCCGCCACAGATGGTGCCAGACGTGGCACCGGACCCCAACCCGGTGTCACACACAGCTCCACCATCAACACTGGAGGCATCCCCAGTGCCACAAGTGGCACAGTGGCTGGCACCAGAAACAGAACTTCCAGATCACATTGCTAAAGACCTAAGGCTAGGCCGAGAAGGGTCCCTATCCTCGCCAGAGCCAGGAAGCCAGTCAGGATCATCCCAATCATCACCCTCCGCATCGTAGGATGAGATCAAGGAGATCTCCAACAGACAGACCCCAGGGACTCTTCCTCTCCAGGTGCCGCAAATGGCAGCAGGAGGGGACCCGGCAGCACGGACTGTACCCCCCCTCTCACAGGCACCGGCCTTATTGCTAGGAGCCAAAGCAGCTCCAGACTGCAGCGCCAAAGGACCCGCTGGTATAGACCCAGCTTACAGCTGCGCCACTGCCACCAGAGGTGTCCAGGCCCCTGAGGGGTACCTGACTAAGAGGTGTGTGCAACCATCCCCCCAGAGGAAGCCGGCTGTCCCACAGACCCCTGCCCCGGGACTAATGGAGGCCTGGTCTCCCTCTGTACATACAGAACTGTGGAGTGGCTCAGGGGAAGAGCCCAGGGACCTCACCCTGGAATCCAGAGTACAATGTTGACCTCCGAAGGTGGGGGGAGGGGTACCGTCCCCACCTCATCACATGGAGGTCCATGCTAAAGCAGGCGTTACAATGATCCACGTTGTGGTCTGATCCCAGGTAAATCAAACACTGGTCACGGCAGTCCCGTATGGACATATTTCTCCAGGAGTGGCACCGATGCATGGAGGGAGACTCAGTTCTTTTTTCAGTCTTTTTCTTAGGCTCCTGACTGGACATGACCAAACTTTCAGCAAAAAACAATAAAAAAAGGACTCGGCACTGTACTGGAAAGACAGGAGAAGAGAAAAGCGGCAATGGGGCATTGAATGGCTATACAGTGTCAACTAGCTGCAACAAACAGAACTGTTGTACACTTGAAATGGCAGAACACTCCCACGAAGATCCTTCTTCTATGGTGGTAAAAATAGAACTGAGGGGGAGCCAGCGTTGGTTACTGACCAGTCCATGTGCACCACATCATACGTCTGCCTCATGGGCAGCACCGTCCCCGACATTGGCTCCCTTCCTCCAAAAATTCTTAAAGGCATACACTCCCGTAGGGTCCTACTGCCTCCAGCCCAAGACCCACCAGTGATGAATGGTGAAGACTGATTCTTGGAAGATCTGTATAATGTTCAAGCAAGAAAAAATGTAAAAATATTTTATCTGACTTGACCTGAAGAATCCTTTTTTATGCAGGTTCTAGAAGAGGAGACAATTAGGACTTTTTTGATTCATAAATACGCCCTTGAGAAGAAATATCATTACTGTGTAAGTAATTTTTCTTCTTTTGACAATGAGTGTGTGTTTGGGATATCATACAAGTAGCAGACCCCAAGCAGTACCTTGAGAGGCAGGGTCTAGAGAAGGTTCTGCAGCACAAATGTACAAAAGCTGTCATTCCTTGTAGTTTGGATGTTCAGGCAGTAGTGAGAAGTGATGGTGTATACAGTAGACCACGTGGCTGCCTTACACACCTCTAGCAAGGGTATACCCCCTTAATGCTGCTACTGTGATCAATGTACTCTTGTGGCTTGCCACAGCTCTGAGAAAGGCATGCCATCTACTAACTGATGCAGCGTATCGCACTCACACTTGTGACCTTTATGGATAAGCAAACTGGCTTCAACTCCAGGCTCGCAGTGAATGTCAAGCCTGCTTTTTGGCTAAGAAGGCAGCTCTTGGTCTCCTACTACCAGGTTCCCTTCAGCTTTTCAGTCCCTTCCAGGGCACTCGTAACAAATGAAGTTCTGTGAGTCAGAATTTTTACTGTCCTTCGCTATTGAACCTCGCTCTGACAGCGATCCATTGCAGTTACAGAGGCTAATTTATTTAATTCCCTTCCTCCTGAGATAGCGACGACTGCAACCTTGGGACCATTTAAGTGGAAGCTGCGTCAATTCCTAGTTTCTAGAGCATCTTGTGACTGCTATACCTAATCTTTGCAGACAGCTAAATGCACTGGGACCTCCATCTTTTACCATTCACTCCTGCATAGCCTTACCTTGTTGCTGCGCTATTCCACATACAGCACTTCCTTCATTCATCCCTTTCCCGTCCCCATCCATGCCCTCTTTTCATCACACCTCATCCCCCATTCCTCTACCCCTCCACTCCCACCTCCTTCCTCCCTCCCATTTCCATAGCGTGTTCTCTCTCTCTACCACCCCCGTGGGTCTTTTCCCTCATCAGCTACATTGCTTGCAGCTCCTCCTTGCTCTTATTTTTGCTCCTTCCACCACCCCAATTACTTCATCCTTCTCTCCTTGTAATCCCTTCCACTCCTTTTCAGACAAGGCCACTGGCTGCACTTGACACAATATTTATCTTGCCATATTATTTTTTTATTTATGCAATTACTTTTCTCATGTTGTACTACTTACTGAAACCATTGTAATTTGTTATTCTTGTGACTTGATGTGGAACCTCCGTAAAAGAGCCCTTGGCACAAAGGTCTTTCCGATTTGTTAAATACATAAAAAAAATGTACTGTACCTCTGATGAAATGTGCCCTTAAACCCTTTGGTTGCTCCTTGCCAGCCTTAATACTTTATAGCAGAACGCAATACAAGAGACAATCCAACACAACTGTCTCTTTCATAGTAGATTTTCCTTTCCTTACCTCACCATAAATGCAAACAGTTGTATGTGTTCAGCTTTGAAAAAACCACAAGCAATGTTATGGACTGATTTATGTGAAATAAGGAGACCACTTTAGGTGAAAATCTAACTTTGTTCTAAACACTACAGTAACCCTTTGAAACACCATAATATTAGGGTCTGTACAGAATGCTTGCAGCTCACTAACCCACCTGGCAGAAGTAACAGCCACTAGAAACATACTTTTCCGGGTTAAATATTTTAACTCTTGTGAAACATAGGTTCAAATGAGAGATTCATCAACTGTGGAAGATCAAGGCTTTAATACAATGGTGGGACTGATTCCCTAGCAGGTGGATTCAGGTGATTCCGGCCTTTGAAAAAAATATCTTAAACACTAATTGAGTTGCAAAGGAGTTATCCCTGCCTGGAGATTTG
The DNA here is from genome assembly GCA_016271365.2 of Neoceratodus forsteri. Lineage (NCBI taxonomy): Eukaryota > Metazoa > Chordata > Ceratodontiformes > Ceratodontidae > Neoceratodus > Neoceratodus forsteri. Next base: position 495,175,822 of record CM057455.1, read on the forward strand.
AAAACTATTTTCAACAAGCCTAAACAGTGTATATCCCTGACAAACATAACCATGAAAGAAAGATCTATGGGGGTAAAAGAACCTCCTCACCTCCAAGACCAAATCAGTACACCTTCTACCCCTATGTAAAATACTTAAACATTTAGCCCCTGCAGTCTATTATCTGGTTAATGCCAAACAGCGGATGCCAAAAATACATTTTTTCATGTCCTTTGGTACTAGCCAAAAGCTTGCAAGGCTCAGCTAATCTCCAATTTTTTAAGACCACTGATGGAACTCCTCTTGATAAGGTTTCTCACTTCAAGTACCTCGGTGTGTGGATGGACAGATCGAGACTTAGACTTCTCTAGCCACATCGATGCCATCCATGAAAATGTCTGCCTCAAACTTGCCCTTTATCATGATGAGTCTTGCCTAACTCTCCCTGCCTGTTGTAAAATCCTCCTTTAGAGGATTCCACTGTTGTTTTATTATGCAGATGTGGCCTATGAGCCTGCCCCAGATTCCTCCTGTGTCACACTGGTTCCTCTTCTCCATGTTTTATGTTGTTCTGCCACTATCCCTCCTCCTCTCACTCACTACTGCTCACCCTATGTTAACCTCTCGCTCCCTCTGCTTATGTCCAGGTGCCTATCTCACTGTCCTTCTTTCTCTCCACCTTTTGGTTCTCCTCCCTCCTTTCATATTTATCCTCCATTCTCGCTGCCTTTTCTCTAACCTACTCAACTCTGCTGACTCTCAGTCTTTCTCTGCTCCTCACTGCAAAACTACTGCAGCACAAACTACCTTCTCTTCCACCTTCCCTCCATCTGGAATAATATACCTCACTCAGCTTAACCTATCCTCCTCCTCTTACTGCTCATTCAAAAAGGTCCTAACAGTTCACCTTCCTCCCTCCTGTTCCTGCTCCTAACTCCCTCAGGCCACCCAGTAATCTCTTTAGTGGCTGCTGGGTTGAAAACCCCTCTGTGGCAACCTAACATTCTTCTTATCCAAGACTGATAATTTTTGCCCATTCTAGTTTTTTCCCCCTTATCATGTACATTATCTTTACATATCATTGTACCATTTTTTGTTGTTCGGTTTTAAGATCGATACTATTTTCCACCAGCATTAACTTGTGTTCAGTTCAGATTAGTTTTATTGATCAGCTAAAAGCTATTACAGAGAAATAGACAAGTAAAATACTTGTACATTAAATATCTAAAAAGAAGCCATGACAGGGTGTGCATTATAGGATTATAATACACAACAAGGAATAAATTACTATACTTTTTGTAATTCGTCAGATACATTTAGAATTTTCAGATGCATTGCACATAATTTTCCTCTGTTTAACAACTGTATCCGGGACATACACACACTTTAAAGCTAAAATTGGGCCTTGCCCAGACGATACGGCCATGCTGCTTAACAGGGGGATCCATTGAACAAGAAAAGGACAAAGCCACTTTTTCCTTAATATTAAGTATATTGACCAACGACTCACTACATGAACTGTGTCTTCTAGGATACCAAGCCTGCATCCATTGTTGCAGGTACCTTGCATATTAGAAGTACCTTCAAATCAAGCCTTCTGTATATTAGAATCAAAGGACTTACATCTGAATTTGCTGCACACTCTTCTTAGATTAGGTTTTTTAATCAAATCCAAATCAGGTTCATAACTGAGTCTTTTTATTCCTAATATACCATGAACTAAGTTGCTATAACTCCAGGGGCTGGATTTTCAGCAGGCCTGAATTACCGCAAGCCCCAGGTGTGCTGAAGATATGACATACCGGGCTTGTGGCACACTATTGGGATTCTACAGCCCTTGCGTTCCACTAATGCTTGCTAGACCATCTCTTTGTGGTCTAATGTGCACAACTGTTTGGGACCCCAACACACTGCTTATGCCCAAGACTGGACACGAGCTACAGCAAAGCAGGGAAATGGTCATAACTGCATCTGTGCTTTTGAAAATCAGGCAGCAGCTATGGCAACCAGGACTGACACAGCTGCATTAATAACAGGGTCTGACACCGGACTTGCGGCAAGCCCTGCACCAGCCTTTGAAAATCTGTCCCCAAGTTTATCTGCTAGTCATGCAATTTAACTCTGCTTAAAACCATTTTCCTATTAAAGCAATGGATAATTATTCCCTGGGCCATCATTTCTGTCACGAAACTTAAGCTAGTATTGGTCAAAATTCTATCCCCTAGTCTCAATCAACCATGAGCTAATCCTCTTCTTATAATACTTTTCATTTTTTCAAGGCTTGTATTCGTTTACGCTGTGTTTATTCTGTTATTTTATTTTTGCCTATCTGACATATTCTCTCATGTATCCTTCCTCTGCACTGCACCTGGTTAACAACCCTTGGCTCACTGTGTCTTTCCCAGTCACCAATTTCTAAATTGATCATTCATCAGTAAACATTATTCCTCATTCTTCACCTTGCTGGCTCAGCTTTAACTGCTTCCCCACAAACAACAAAACTGTTCCTCCACAAATTTCATAACACTCAATTCTCTTGCAGCAGGAAATGTTACGCCCAATAAGATACAAACAAAATAAACTTTTTAGAATTTTGAGACCCAAACACACAAAAGTGTTTTTGTGGCATGTGTGAACTTTATAGCCTATTTTAAAAAAATACAGAAATGCATGCCTCTTTCCTTCTTCAACTGGTACTAACTGCATACAGTGCTGGACTGGCTCAGTATGGAGGACCCACTTTATAAGCAATTGTCTAAGCAGAGATGTTCACTTTCAACAGGAGGTGCACCGGAAGCAAATGTGTTGGGATAATGATTGAATCGCATGCAAGTTCAAGTTTATCTGGCATACTGCCTTTCACCTTCACCATACACACAGGTTTACATAAATGACATACATGGCATGTTATGAAATCTGATAATACTTATACAAAGGTTAAATGAAAATTTAAAAACAGGAATTACCATAGCAGTAAAACCATTTCACAAATGAACACTACCGCGATACAGAAATCATAAATCACATTAGCTTTGGTCTTCAGGTGATGGCTTTCAAGGAAAAAGTAACAACTGGCTCAAGGGTTAAAAGGCCAGTCAAGGAAAGAAACCCCCAACTGATAAACAGGTGGTTTATAAGTATATGCACAAGCTCTACCGAACTAACCTGAACAATTTATTAAGCAAACCTAGACAGCTCTGAACACTCAGGTCTCAAACCAATAACCTCTTCCATGTTCTCCAAGTCAACAAAACCATTGAACAGAAGGTCTTATCCATAAATTCCTCAGGAACTTGGAATTATCTACAGCTTCATGGAAAAGCCTTGGCTACTATAAAAGCCTTCAAGTACATTATACAACCCTCTTCTCTCACCCTGCAGCTCAGCTGCCTACAAACTTCTGCTACTGACTGAAACTCAAAGTTCCTTGTCCTATGTACTCTCCATATACTCTCCTACCCACTTATTAACTCTTATCAAGTTATGTTCCTTAACTTCAGCTACTTTTAACCTACTAGTAATCAGTATTGTAGCTTTAAGTGTATAGGAAGTTACTTAAAGTAACTTCAGATCATCAAGAATATCATCTCCACAAAGCCAAACTCTTTGGGGCAAGAGGCACGTGGAGTCCATGGGAGACAGAATCTTTGGGGCTAGCACATACCATGTACAAGCACACAGCATCAAGTATGGTGCCACTTGTACCAGTAGCATAAAAAGTGGGACTGGCACCAACCACCTGTTTCTTTTTGTAGCCAGGACAAAAACAAATCTGAGCCAGCCCACAGCGCAGCGTGCTAACACTACTGGCACTGCTTTGGTGACGAGTTTGGGAATGGGCTCAGGTTGTCAGAGGACTGGCCAGGGGAGAAGGCTTGAGCATTCATAGGACTGCTCATCTCCTCTGGGGGGGGGGGGGAGAGACCTACCACTCGGTGCATGACCAACCTCTAGCGGTGCCTGGAGGTTTGGCATGCCCGAGCAGCACGAAAGAGGTGGAGTCTGACGGACACTGGTGTAAGCCATGGCACCAGCCCATGTCACATCTCCAGGGGGGTGTACATCGAAAAACACACCCTTGGTCTGACGTGACACCTGGTAAGGTCCTCGTCACCGGCGCAAGTGAGTCGAACAGCAGACCCCGACGAGATTCCAGAGTTATGGAACTGGGGGGTGGCTAAAAGGTCTGGCTAGCAGCTCCCACTCCATCCCTGCCTGGGGGTAAACCACTGCTCCATGGGGGTCCCTCTGAGCGCGCAGTGCTAGTGGAGGAGTCAGGTGACAGTGCCATAGACTAGGGTAGGGTATAAAAAGAAATATAAAAAACAAAACAAAAAAACAACCAAATCTGAAGTTCTTTTATTTTTTCAAGAAACAAGTAGAAAAGTAAAAAAACAAAGGCCTGAAGAACAGAATGCCTCCATATGAGAATCTAGTGACCTATAACAAGCAGAACCAGAATAGGGATTAGGATATTTTCGAAAGGGTTCCCTAACAGAAAAACACAGCCAACCCTGAAATGAAGGAGGTTACAAGTATCTCAATAGAATCTCCTAAGATAAAAGCAGAAATCTGAGTCTATAGTTCTATTAAATGTAACTGAAGAGAGGATTCCAATGACAGCTGGTAAATCCTCCCATATTTGCTGAGAACAGGTGAAAGTCAGCTTGGGTCTGGAATGGCCCAAGCCAGTGGACTAAAAAATGAGAACAGCAGAAGACACAACAAAAACGCTGAAACCGTCCACCAGTAAGGTCAAGGATGCAAAGAAAAGTGTATGTGTGTGTGAGTATTATGAAAAACAATAGTTTATAAGGCCAGGCCTAAAACTGAATAAAACATTTACATGAGTCAGGTCTCAGGTGGCTGGAGAAAAAAAAAATCGTATCTCCTGCACTCCACATCCAAGTACAGCAGTCCTACTTTCTAGCAGTTTGAGATAAGGAGCAGTTAAGGAGAGCCACTAACCCACCATCTCAGAAGCAGCAGCCCACAATGAAAAATGCAACAGAAGCTGCAGCCTCTAAACAGTGCAATACAGTCCTGTACCTCCAGAATCAGCTTGTCCAAGGTGATGCTGGATTACCACTGTGAAGAAAATTAGATGTCCCACAGGCTAGGATGGTCAATTCATGGGCATGAGGGACTATGCCCATGTTTCAGCTTGTTGTAGGGTCTCCTCTATTCCTGCTTTGATTGGTTATGAAAGGAGGGTTGATCAGTGGACTTTTGCTTTTACCTCATCCAACTTTCGGTGAAGGCTTCCAAGAATATGAGGAGACTTAAACCTTCGGTTTTGTAAGAACAAATCTGTCCGATTTTGAAATAGTGAAGATCCCTCATAGGGAAGATCAGCCTTCTTTGCTGCAATTCATAAGGTACAGCCAAAGAACACTGAACATTCTCTTTCTTTTGTAACACTACCTCTCAGACGGTTCTTTCTGTTTGTAACCAAACCACAAGGACAAGGTATGTTTTAATAAGACTGTACTTCCCCTTCTGAGGAGACAGACTACTTGAATAAAGAAAAGCTGAATAAAAGGGTGAAATTTCTAAATCCCTGAGAAAGAGAACTTTGCAAGGTTTGTGAAAGTGACTACTGAAGTGATGGCACATCACACAGAGTGTCTGTGCAAACTGTAAAAAAGGGCCAGCGATAGAAGGGCTAATGAAAAAACAAAGGCCGTCTTGTGATGCGTCATGATCTAGATCAAATAAAGCACACTCTTAAGTGAGGATTCAATGGGGATATCTTAGAACCAGCAAAGACAGAATGATTTCTCAAATAGCAAAGATTGTCTCCTGATGCAGCTCCACAAGCAACATCTAAGAGGAACAAGCAAAGTTTGACTTCTGGTGTCAGCTGGTACAAGAACACATGAAAAGGAGGAACGATGACCAAAGAATGCTGAAAATGAAGAAAAAGGGTTCAGTATCTTTGAATCGAAGACATCTAGTTGTAGGAGTTGAACTGTCAAGGGACAATGAGAAAACTAACTGTAAAGAAAACAAAAACTATCTGATACATAACTCAGAAAAAATACAAGGTTTAGAGTGCATGAAACTATGTTTAAAGTGTTCAGAAGGTCTACCTATAGGCCGACATTGTTAGCATAATATGGAGCTGTGGATAAATCCCCTGTGCACAGGATGTTTTACACAGTAAGGCAAAAAGAACTTTTAATTATTTTGTTTTTACCTTTCCTTTCAATTTTCACTTTTCAACCCAGAACCCTCCCAATAACACTTACATCATCTCCCTTCTAGGCACCAACACCTCTACCTGTACTGCAGGCTAAAACTGATCTGGATAGCATCTGCATAGTTCCCATGGCATCTGGCGGTTTGAGGGCCCAGAAGAAAGGCTCAAAGATAAAGATTCTGCACAAAAGTCAGGCAGAGTCACCAGCATCAGCCCCCACTCCCCGCCCCAGTATGATGTCAGGTGTAAGGGAGAGGACCAGGACTGCCTCTGCTACCATTGCCTCACCTAATAAGTGGAAAAACTGCAAGGGAGAAGGCACCATACAACGTGACTCTCTGTCCCCTGGACCACTGTGTGAAGTCATGTAGTGACAGCTACTGTGATCCCTCCAGACAGACATTTGGCATCACACTAAGACTGGGTTAAGCTTCTTCCAGCTCAGCTAAGATCCCAGAGTGTTGACATGAACCCAAGATGCTCGCATAGATGTCAGATATGCCTTTCACGTGGCCGTCAGATTAACCCAACTTATATTATTTAAAATACAGATTCTAGGAGGGTGTTGTACCTTCTTTATTTATTGTTCACCTATTCTACTTAGAATAATTATATCTGTTGTAAAAGCTACTAAATGTCAGCTTAATAAAGCTACGTTTGTAAACTATGCCAGACAATAATGACAAACTTCACTAAAATTTATTGAAACATACATCTGATTTTACAACTTTAGGCACTTGCTGACCCAATCGGCACAGCAGCAGAAGTGCCACACGACACCAGTGACTTGGGTTCAGGGACAAGGCCAGGGCACTGGAGGGTCCATGGAAGAGAAGGATGGCACAGCATCCCACAGGATTCTTGCCTCCTCCTCAGGTGGGTGGATGACCATTTCCTGCTGCATGAGTATCACCTGGGGGTGCCCAGGAGGTGCAAGCCAGTTGCGGACAGCAGTGGGAGGGGAGATGCAGAGGCTTTGTGGCATGCACACATGCCCATTCCACATGCAGTCCACACCTTCACAAACAAATGTTTCAGGGGAGGAAAGACAAGGAAGAAAAAAAAAACACCAGCAAGATGACACTGACGTGCTCAGGCTCCCCGTTGTCCACCTGTGCAGCACGAAGGAGCTCCCCAGATCACAGAATTCAAAGAAGCTAAGCACGGGGACTGCCCTAGCTCCCAAATGCCCCATGATTGGAGAGTTACCCATGGGGTAGGTAAGGGGAGTTCTCTGGGGTCTGAGACGGCAAAAGAACTGGGTGGAGGCCAAGCGGAGGGGGGGGGTTAGGGCTGGACAGGCAAGGACCAGCATAACTAATTTAAAAAAAAAAAAAAACTTTATTTGTACTTAGCATGGCATAACATGATAAAACTAATGATTTTATAGGTATGGTATAATGCGTATCTACTATGTTCCTTTGACAAGATGTCAATTTTCAAAATGTTCGATGGCATACTACATTTGCTAATGCTAAATAATCAAGGAAGGTTAAAAAATTATCTTTATCATCACAGTTGCTTGTATTAAAACTTTCAAAATTCTAATCTTGAGTACATAACGCCCTGTGCACGCCAGTAAAAAATGTTTAAAAGCATTTCTAAATCCGGAATTTAAGCACGGTGTTCATAGTATCCAGACTGTGCTCCGACACTGCGGTCTCGTGGCTGAGTACCCAGGCACCAGTGCAGCACCAATGCAAAGCTGCAGGCACCACGGTGCATGCTGGGATGCTCAAGATCAGGAGTCTCAACAACAGTAGAAAAGGTGACTACTTACTTCTTTAGCCCGTTATGAGCTGATCGATCTGTCTCCTGCATTTTTTTCATGGCTAGTCAGGCTCAGTTTTTGAACTTGTATCTCACGATTAGTTTCATTAATCTGTATTACAGCATGGTGGGAGTCCACACTGCTGTTAACTTGGGTTAAGGAAACCAAGTAGAACTGAAACTATGCTCCATCCTATCTCTGAGCAGGGCCAAAGCACCTCTTCAGGACACGAACTATAGCATGTTTTGTTACCATACCACAGTCTGGATGCAAACCTTTTAAACAGAGTTAAAATAGTTTAAAAGGCACAATGTAGACGGGCATAAGAGTATGTACTGCAGTCAGATCATGCTTTACTCACTCAAAAAAGTCACAATAATCCTTCAAACTCACTACTTCAAAGTTTGTTTACATATTAAGGTATGGCCAAGTTTTAAAATCCATATATTCCTTCCCAGATTTTGAGTAAGATGCAAAATTACTTTGTCCTTCAGAGGTTTAAGATGTCATTTCAGAACAGATCAAACATCTGCACTATTTTATTCCGACAACAGTACAGACATCAGACCTAACTATTTAGTCTATATTTTAGAAGTTTGTTTTTATTTTGCAAACAAAATCTCTATTCTTCAGTATTCATTGATATAATTAAGCCTGTGAGGAAATTTACCATAACTCATTTTTGTTTTTAATAACAAGAAAGAAAATGGCAACTTTGGATCACCATGTTAAAACTAATCCACAACACAAGTAAAATAAAATACTATTAAAGCTAGAAACGCCTGCTGCTAAAGTATGCGTCCATAACACTGATAATGAATGGAGGTTTTGAAAGATTTCTGTGTCACTGGCTATTGTATGCAAACCATGAGATTAGGCGTCGCATTGGCCTTCGTGACAGGTAAAAGTGATGGAGATAAATGGTAAAACTGCAGTGCACTCCTAATTTTCACAAGCATAGGCTGCAGCCACCATACCCCAAGCCAAACAGACTTCTTCATGTGTATATTTTTTGCCCATAGCTTCAATGTAAGGTTTGCATTTGTTCAATTTAAAATGTTTTTTAAAATAATGTCAAACTCTGCTTCCCCCATAATTATGCACTGTTTCTATTCTATGAGCAAGCCCTTTGTTGTTCATAATCCCTGCTATCACCTGTGCATGTTCTTTGGATAAATAGCATGTAGTTTATGTGGATGAAAAGGCTAACTGTGACTGTCATTTGCAATACCAGGAGTTATTAAGCTTTACAGTGCCACTCCTCTGCATCCTTTAAAAATGTTTAGGTCCCAGATGGTTGCAAATGTATAACTTTTTCCTTCTGAATTAATGTTCTGCCATTTAAAAAAAAAAAAAAAAGGTTTATACTGAAAAAGGCTATAATAACAAAAAAACTAACAAAAAAAACTTGTCTGTAACCTGCAATTTTACACATTCCATTACTACCGGCCATACATCTTTGATGGCAAAACTACACTGGTTGTAGCACCATAAAAATCAATAAATATTAACCTTTTCTGACACTTCCTGCACGGATACTTTATCAATTGCTGTCAGGTGATAAAACAGTCAGTGATGTATTGTATTTTTCAGCTGAGAATCAATATCAAACTTGGAAATCAATGTGGATTAACAAGGGTGCACTATTGCTTTCTCTGTAATACAGAAAGTAACATTGGATTTCCAGTTAAATATGATAACCAATCAAGCATTTTAGTATACCCAGCGAAAGCTCCTTAAGTATGTTTAAAATGACAATACGTGGCTGCACTCAAGCAGAAATCTTTTTGCATACTATGTAGTTATTATAAATGTGCACCAATAAATGCAACAGAGAAAACACTATTTGAGTCATGTTAGGAGTCAGAATGATGTATACTTGTATTGTTTTGGGGTTGTAGTTTTGTTAAACAAACGTTTTAGCATAATTTTACATTATCACAACCATAGGAAACACCACTGTTATAGGAACTGAAGATACTGTTTCTGCACCAAGGTTGATACTTACTTTTATGATAGAGTCAGTTCATTTTCAAAATGTTTTACTGTGGAAGCTTTCCCAACAAAACAGACTGGGCTGTACTGCAGGCTGAAAAAGTTGCACATGGGCCTAATGACTTGATTTCTGATGAGCTTTTATGAAATGACAAACAATTTATTTTATTTAAACTTCAGACTGTGCCGTTCCGCTGCAGTTAACAGAAAAAGTGCAAAGATGTGTGAGGATGAATAGAAACTTGACTGCAGAAGAGCCTAAAACTACTCTAATCTTAGTCCCTTGTGCTTTTTGTTCATAGTGGGTACCTGGTACCCATCTAAAACTAAAACTAAGTATGAGCTTGATGAACAAGAAGTGCCAGACTATGCATATAGAATGTATAGGAACACTGCAGAGAAAATCGGGGTGCAACCTGCATTGTTGCTTCTAGATGGGTCCATGGTATATTGGTTGGGCATAATTCAATAGGTAATCTGCATACTAGTCCAACATCCACATGTAAAGATGCTGCCTGCAGTGCATATTGGCAAGTGACATTTGTACCATAAAAAAAATTATAAAAAAAAAAATGTAACATTGTGTAGTCAAGGCACTCAGATTGGGGTCTCAGGTGGGCATGCTAATGTATCCCCTGGCTAAGGAGTGCCAGGAAAGGTTGGTATATTCCTTGACAAGGTATAAAATAGGGCATCTCAAGTATATTGGGGTTGGTGATTGGACAGCTGCAGGGATGAATGTCTAAGGAAGAAGACTCTGCCAATGTGGTTAGGGGTTCCCCAGCTGCAGAGTCCCTGGTGGATCCAGGGCCAGGCCTGATCAAGAGAGCAGGTGGTGGCATAGATCCCCATAAATCAGTCATGAGGGTCTGAAAGATTCCAGTGTCAGGTTTCACAAGGCCACGAAAGGCACCAGCCTGTTCATGTGTCCCTTTAGGAATGAGCAGTGGGACACACAAATGGACAATGCTGATTATGGCAGTGCTGGATTACTATGGATAAATATGGAAATTGAAACTCCAGTCTCATCATGGAACTCGAAATGAGGTCGTTGCCAGAGGATGGCAATAAATGCATCTGGCAGGGAGCCCCTGCTGCTGCTGTTTGTCAGCTGCATTGTTGCCTAGATCGTTCCCACTGTACTGACTGGGAGTGAAGAAGTATTACAGTTTGGACATTTGCTAACCCTCTGCACTAAAACAGAGGCTTGACATCAGAACTGTGCCTGGGTGCTGGACAAACTGGGGGTTCAACACCTAAGTCCCAAGCTCCCATGTATATGAACTGGCCATGCTTAGACTTTAAACTGTTTGGTAACTGAACTTTTTTTGTCCTCTTCAGGGCACAGCTACTGCAGAAGATCAAGTGCCCTTCTGTTCAAGGTTGGACTGGAATGATTTATCTGGTGGTTCAATGAACGTGCAACATGCCTGTTTTCAACTGCAACGTGACTGACTAGTGTTTCTTGTCTTCAAGGACTGATGCTGGGGATCACTGGAGCAGAGATGAGCAAGTGCTGAAATGCATCTTACATGCCAAGGGTACCCAGAGTGGCAAGGGACTGCTCTGGAAAAGGGTTTGTAACAGAGTTCCCCAACAAGCAAGTCTCCTGCCTTGTACAGTAGTTTCATCAAGGGCATTAACCAAAGAACTCTAGTCTGGAACCCTCATATGTTTTGGGAGTCTCCCACTTTCCCTGGGTTACAATCGTATCTAAGTATTGCTGCATTGTCCCTGACCTGAAAATAAATAGATAGATAGACATATAGACAGACAGACAAACATAGAGGTAAACATTTTTTTATTCATCTCAGAATATTTACAAAGATGAGCTCAATAGAGCCAAGGCTCATTTACACTGAAATCCCTCACCACTTTGTTGCAAGGTAGCAAAAATATTACTAAAATAATAGTACCTCTACAGATGAAGAGAAAAAAGACAAGGTGGTGGGCTATGTATCAATTAGCTGGTTTGCTATCAGGGTTGGCCCTGACTGCTTTAATGTAGGACTTGCCCCCCAAGGTCCTATACTGTCTATGACCATAAGGACAGTTATAATATAAAACGAAATCATTTCAAATTGATAAATGGGATGGTGGAGAAATGTTATGAGGAAAGATTGGCAAAACTAAATCTGTTTGGCTTAGCAAACAGAAGACATGATTATGGTCTATAGAATTCTTGAGGGTTTTGACAGGGAAGACCACTCAAGGATTTTCAAATTGGTCTAGCAGGACCGGGGGCATAGAGAGAAAATGGGATGGGAGTGAGTGGGAGGGGAATAAAAGGGAATATTAGAAAACACTAGTTTATATGGAGAGCAGTTAATACATGGGACAGGCTGCCTGAGCAGGTAATGGGTGCAGCCATATTACAGTGTTCTATGGTTGTACTGATTTCAGGCTTGCTTTACTACACTCCCCTAGACTGCCACAAGCTTTCGCCAATGCCATCCCCATCACCCACCTTCTCAAGGACTTACTCCTTAAGCACCAATTACCCAGGACCAATATGGTGGGTGGGGAAACATGCTGGTGATGTGTGAACCTGTGGGGGAGGGGTATGGAATCCCCTATGGGGGGCCAAGGTTTCTGATGAATTTAAAAACCAGGTGAATAATACATGCTAGACTGTAGCATGCCTGGGAGGTATAGACAGGTATGTGGCCTTGGATTCCGGGATGTTCCCACTATTGGTGGTTTCCCTTCACTCTTTGCTGCAGCCATGGGTACTTACAAAGAGTAATCTCCAAGACTGTAATCTAACATAGGTAAAGCATCATTATCAGGTGGTGGGAAGAATGAATCAGACAAACCTTAAAACTGATTTGCTAGTATCCAGGAGGACTTTTTAAATACGGTAATCAGACAAAAGTAACCTAATATTTCATTCATTTGCTGCATGTATCTCCCCTTGTTTTTTATTTCTTGGGACATTAAGGAGTTGGGAACCAGGCTGCGGAGAGTGGCTGGTATAGTGACCTTCTCGGAGGTCCTCCCAGTGATTTGGTGGGTAATGCAGCTGTAAATCTATCAATTTAACAACTGGTTGAATGAATGGTGTGCAGAGAAGGGGTTTAGCTTTACAGGGGACTGAGTGCATTTCATAAAAATAAAGGCCTGTTTAAAGCGATTTACTAAGAGTCAGCTGTGCTTTACATATCCTGGTGCCTTATATCATTGAAACAACATCTCTTTACATTTTATAAGATTTTCTGCTGTTATTTTATAAGTGGAAGGGATCGTATCTTGCCCTCCCCGGAGGTAGTCAGCTGATCTCTTCCACTTCCCGGTCTCTCGACCTGCCCATGATCCGGCCCCATGCTCAGGCACATAGTGACATGTACCCAGGGAGAGCATGGGGGTGCGCTCTTATTAAAGTCTAGGTGGGCCAGCTTTAACATTTGAGATTAATCAAAGGCACTGGTTGACTAACAAGGCCCTTACTATGATGCAAGATTAGTTCAGGGAGAGATTTGGGGACAGGCCAGTTTGGGGAGGAAGATAAGAGAAATACAATCAAACAAGAGATCCGAGAGGTATCCAGGATATGTCAATGACACGTGGTAGGAAAGGGAAAGAGGCACAAGAAACCAATTTACAGTAGCTCTCCAGGAAGAATGGGGAACCAGTTAAGGCCAAGAAATCAGCAAGGATCAGTTGGAGGCAAAGAAGAAGCTTTACTTTAGTAAGCTGAAATGTAAGCAAGGTCGTGAGGACGGCCATGGCACAGCTGGAACTCAGAACAGCAGAAAGGGTAAAGAAAAATGATGAGGCCTTTTTAAGGTCAGACTATTCATGGCCGGCCTGGTGGCACTGAGGGTTGAGGCACTGGATGCCACATCTCGCGCCACGCCAGTGAACTGGGGTCGGGAGCGACCTCAGGTGCTGGAGGGTCAGCTGGGGGGAGGAGGATCGAGCATCCCAGGGACTGCTCTCCTCCTCCAGGGAGGGTGGAACGGGACTACCACAGAAGCACTGGCTCCTGGCAGGGGGTCGGTGCATGCTGAGGTTAGCTGTGGGGTCGGCGTGGGCCAACCTTGGATGTGCCTCGCATGGCAGCGTCCCTGGTGTCATTGCATGACCATGCCTTGGGGGGTTCCAAGTACAGAAAGCCTCTGCATGCACAGTGAAGGTGGATCTGGTGGCATTGCATCAGATGCACCTTGGTTAACTCTCCTGGCGTCCACTCCCTGGCCTTCCACGGTGCGTGGGGTAAGTACCCACCCCCACCATGATGTGGTTGGGAGGGGCAGGACATAAGAGTTGGACAACTCTGGCTGCGACAGGACAGAGGAGACAACTGGATGGGGGGAACCATAGGTACAACCCCCGCCCCAGCCGAGGAGAAGAAATAAAATAACTAAAAAAAAAAAAAAGTCAGACTATTCAGATTAGTTGTCTCAGGTCCCCCTTATTCCCTTCCATGTGAAGAGTGACCACATCTGTCACTCTCCAGTCTTCTGGAACCACTTCTGTCTTCAGAGAGAAGTTAAACAGATCTGCCAGTGCCTATCCTCCAAAACCATTTTTTCTCAGTACCCTGCGGTGGAGCCTGGCCAGTTCCTTGTTTACCTTCAATCTCCTCAGCTCTTTGAGCAACCTGCACCCATAATTAGCCGCACTTCCAACTTCTGCATAATTTCCCTCACAGCTTTGTTGAGTACGCAGGCAGAGGACCCCTTCTTCTACCGTTAATACTGACCTAAAGTATTCATTCAGCAGATTTGCTTTCTCTTCTTCTTTGATACTCACTCCCTTGCTTTTGTAATCCTTTTTATGTTCTCTTTCATCTTCCTCTCTTCCCTAATATACCTAAAAAAGGTCTTATCATTCTCTTTTACCACCCCCTCAGAAACCCAAGATGTGCCACAACTTTGAGCTTTTTTTTCACTGCTCCTTCAGCCTGTTCAGGTAAATGTCCTCACTCTCTGCTGTCTGATCCATTTTGTACTTTTGAAGACTGCCCTCTTAGCACCAACAGTATCACTCACCTCCATATAGGTTTCCTATTTTTTGCATTCCCTCACCATTTTTGGGCAACATTTGGAAACTTTCAATACTGCACTTTTCATGGACTTCTACTTTGTTTTCACCCTAGCTTACTGTCCTACTTCATTGAGCTTAAACTGCATACTCCCTCCATCCTCCCAAAATCCACCACCCTGAAGTCTGACACTAGCTTCTTGATCTTTAGACAATGGCCCCCCAAGGGTTATGTTAAACCTCATGATACTGTGATCACTTTTCTCCAGAGGGGCATCAACCCATACTTCTTTAATAAAGAGTACCAGGTCTAGAATGGCTCCGTTTCTAGTGTGGTGCCTGAAATGCTGAACTAGGAAGCAGTCCTGAAAGATGTCCACCAATTCTTGGTTCAGTGAACTCCTTGCCCAGGGTACATTCCAGACTGAGTCAGACAAACTTAGTTTTTCCATCAGGAGAACATTACCCATCTTTCCATAGCAATATTTTCCACCTGGCCACATCCATTATTCATGGATGTTACTTGGCCGCAGGGATGTACCACGTGTAGGATTGTGTTTCCTGCATCCCCCCCCCCCCCGGATACCCACATGGCTCTAACCTCTGTGACAGAGGCTCCAGGGCGGCCCTCATTCTGCAGGCATGCCAGAATGCAGTGCTGATAGGCACTAGGACCCAGGAGGCCAGGTTGTCATTTAGATGACTGTGGGATTTTCTCTCTTTTCCTGGCCCTCCTACCTCCCAAATGAGGATGTAGCCTCTGTTGGTCTTATGCACATATAGCACATTCCTTGCGGCAGGAGCAAGCTGCCTGGCCTAGCTGCAGGGATTGCTGTGGTGGCAGAGCTCGCTGTCAACAAAGGAGGGCCTTTTTATTTGAGCGGTGGCCTTGCTTAAACTCACTGTAGCCATTAATATGCATACAAAAGTAATTAAATATTACTCCCATTGACTTCAATGGGGAGTGTCCCTGCACTGTTCCTGGGCATGTCATTTTGTGCCTGAGTGCAGTGGCGACCAGAGCAGTACAGAAGTGAAAGGGACTGGCTGGTCACTTCATTGGGGCCAAAACAGGATCACTTCCCACACTATCACAGCTCTACAAAATATTATGAAACTTCTGCAACCAAATTACCATCAACATACAGTAACTAAATATATAAGTAGCAAGCTTATATAAGAATCCTGTAAAAACACTAAGTTTGAGGCACTGTTTGGCTCAGGCTATGCTGGTGGGTGCACTGTTACCTAAAGCAAGGCTGTTCCAAATCTGTGAGGTCTATGGTTAAAAACAATTTGTCTGGATTTCTACCTGTGTCACAGAATAAGGAACCTGTTACCCACGTGGGTGTGTAAGTTGTTTCTGAAAGGATACGCAAGGTGCCTAGGTCACAGGGGAGTTTATTGAGCCAGTACTTACACCCATAAAGTGATAGGCGCTGTACATGCATATCCTTCATCAATGGCAAATCTAAGCAGTCACACAATGAGCAGTGGTTAGCCTGGATAGGGTAGCGAAGGATACATCTACCGAGAGCATTCAACAGGGTATCAAGCAGCAACAGCTAGCAGTTTGGGGCAACATCACAGATCACATCACCAAAGTTAATAACTGGTAAAACCATGTATTCAACAAAGCATTTTCTCATGCCTAGAGAAAGGCAGTCACCTCAGCCTAGCAGACCTTTTGCTGAGAGAAATATCACGGAAACAGTTTTAGACTGACTTAGCAATAGACAATTTTTGTGAACCAGTCTGAGAGAATGTTGAAACCTGATTTAGGGCATTGGAGATAACTATGGGGTTACAACCAGCTGTATACAGGATTGTGTTGTCTGCGTGCATATGGATATTGCAGGATTTAATAGACCGACAGAGGTAATTTACAAACACGTTAAAAAGGAGTGGTCCCAATACTGAGCCTAGTGAGACCCCAATACAGACCTGCCTAGGGTCACAGAGAGCAGAGCCTAGAGACAGAGATTTGGAGTAACATAGAAACATAGAATTTGACGGCAGATAAGGACCACTTGGCCCACCCAGTCTGCCCATTTCCCTACCTACTAGATAAGCTGCAGATCCTAGTTAACCAGCAGCCTACTTCTTCCTACCCCCACCTCTGAGCCGCCCCCCCTCTATCTTCAAATTGTGCCCCCTTGTTCTTGCACACCTCTTTTTTTGAAAGATGCTACCCTCTTGGACTTTGTTGATTCCTTGAGGTACTTGAAAGTTTCTAACATGTCCCCTCTCCTCCTTTCCTCGAGGCTGTACATATTAAGCTCCTTTAGTCTCTCTTCATATGTCTTCCGGTGCAGACCCTGCACCATTTTAGTTGCCCTCCTCTGGACAGCTTCCATCCTGTCCATGTCTTTCATGGAGACTGGGTCTCCAGAACTGCACGCAGTATTCCAGATGGGGTCTCACCAGCTGTCTGTACAGAGGATAATAACTTTCTGTTTTCTACTGGTGATGCCTCCCTATGTATCCCAGTATCCCCCAGCCCTCCTTGCTGCCCTCTCACATTGCTTGCCCACCTTTAGGTCATCTGATATGACTACCCCAGGTCCCTTTCCATTTTGTTGTTGTTAGTATCTCACCCCCACTGTGTACTCTTCCCTGGGTTTTGTTTCCCAGGTGCATTACCTTGCACTTAGCATTGAATCTAAGCTGCTATACATTTGACCATTCCTCTAACCTTGCCAAGTCCCTTCTCATCCTTTCCATCCCACACTTGGCATCAACTCTGTTGCAGATCTTCGTGTCATCTGCAAAGAGACATACTTTTCCTTCCAGTCCCTCTGCAATGTCGCATAAAGACATTGAAGAGGACCCGTCTAATAGTGAACCCTGCAGTACCCTACTAGTAACCCCCATTTCTTCAGAGTGGACTCCCATTTACTGTTACCTCTGTGTCCTATTCTCCAGCCAACTTTTACCCAGGCTGTCATCTTGGGACCCACTCCAGGCTGGCTAACTTGTATATTAATCTTTTGTGTGGGACTGTGTCAAATGCCTTGCTAAAGTCTAGGTAGGCCATGTCCACAGCACCTCCCTGATCTACTACTTGGTCCCCAGACAAAGAAATCTATCAGATTTGTCTGGCATGACCTTCCCACTGTGAATCCAGCTGCCTTGGATCCTGTGCCCCTCTGGCCTCTAGATACCGACAATTCTTTCCTTCAGAAGTGATTCCATCATTTTCCTATCACTGAGGTTAAACTAACAGGTCTGTAGTTTCTGCTTCTGCCTTGCTCCCACTTTGTGAAGGGAATCACATCTGCCTCCTCCAGTCCTCGGGTACCACCCCATCCTCCCATGATTTGTTAAAGAGGGTAGTCAGTGGTGTCACTAGTTCTACCCTTAGTTCTTTTAGAATTCTGGATGAATCCATCAGGCCCCATTGCTTTGTCCACCTTCAGTTTTAGGAGTTCTTTCAGAACCCTTTCTTCTGTATCCAGAGTGTTTCTACTGTTTGTTTTAGGTACCTCCCCTCTTCATTTGTAAATACTGAGCAAAATATTTCTTTAGTATCTCTGCCTTTTCACAGTCTTCCTCTACCCACCCTCCTCCTCCCCTTTATTAAGTCTCACTATCCCTCCCTTGGTCTTCCTTCGCTCCCTGATGTACCTATAAAAGGTTTTATCCCCCTTCTTAACTGAGTTGGCTATCTTTTCCTCGGTTTGGGCCTTTGCTGTTCTGACTGCCTTCCCAGCTTCCTTTTGCTTTAACTGATACAGTTCTCTGTCCTGCTCCTTCTGTGATTCCTTGTACTTCCAGAATGCTTTCTTTTTCTCTTGAACCTTCACTGCCACTTCCTTTGAGAACCATAGTGGTTTCTTACATTGTTTTGTTTTGTTTATTTGCTTCACACAAAGGCTCATTACCTCTGTGATGGCAGTTTTTATTATTCCCCATTGTTCTTCCACCCCTCCTTCCTGCCCATTTGCTAGTGCATTCTTTAGGCACTCACCCATTTTGGCAAAGTCAGCCCTCCTAAAGTCCAGTACTTTTGCCTTTGTATGGCTTGACTCTATTGCTGTGTTTATTGTCTATGAAATATGTACTTAGCAATTCTCTAATGTCTCTCTATGTCCTGTAACAATTTGTACAATGTGTGGCAGTATCTCTGCCTTTATACAAGTGTTGTTTTAGCTGTTTTTCCTGTATCATGCTGTTACTTCAATGATGCCATGTATGTATACAGTATGTTTGTGCTCTCCCGGGTTGTTCCTGAAAATAGGCATACTACTTGTCTAGTGTACTTACCCGGTAAACAAAAGCTAAATAAAATAAATAAATTGTGAACCATACTGTTCGATGGTCGCTAGTTCCCAGATGGCTACCTACTTCTACATCTGTGATCTTCTCTCCATCTCCATTTGAGAGAACCAGGTCTAAGATTGCTCCCTCTCGAGTGGGCTCCAATACTAGTTGTCTAAGGCATGCCCCCTGTGCAGGGACCACAGGTTGGGAAATCATATGAGCTTACCCCCCATAACAGTGACAAAGGACAAATGGCAAGTACTGTTGGTGATGCTAGGAAAGGAGGGCAGGATGGGAAGGGGAGAAAAGGGTGGAAGGTGGTAACCCTTAATGCAAGGAGCCTTGGGAGGAAAACTGCAGAGTTGCAGGTTCTCATGGCAGAGGGAGAGGTGGACATTGCAGCCATCACGGAAACATGGGCCACCCAATATAATGACTGGGACCTGTCTGTCCCAGGGTACAGGTTATTTCGTGAGGGACAGGGTGACTGGGAAAGGAGGGGTGGCACTATATGCTGAAGGAAGGACTGAAGTGTGTAAGGGAGGAAGGGGAGGAGGGCAGCAGAGTCACTTTGGTGCAAACCAGGATTCCAAGAATAGGAGTCTTAGAATGGGAGTGGTGTCAGGCCACCATCTCAGATGGAGGAGTTAGACAGGGAACTAGCGGGACAGATCAGGAGGACCTCGTAGAAGGGTAGTGTGGTGATTGTGGGGGACTTCAACATGCCAGAAGTGGACTGGAGCACCCCAACAACCAGGAACAGAAGGAGCAGGTACTGCTGGATGCCTTCCAGGACAGCTTCCCTGCTGCAATGGTCAGTGAACCAACCAGGTTAGGGAATACCCTTGACCTTGTGCTGGCAAATGGGGACTTTGTGAGAGAACTTACAGTGGAGGAACCGCTGTCAGGGAGTGACCACCACTCAGTATGGCTCACATTGGATATGGGCAAGGAAGGAGGGAATCTGGCACAAGAGTGCTGGACTTCAGGAGGGCTGACTTTGGGAGGATGGGGGAAGTGGTAAAGGGTACCTGGTCAGAATTCAATCTAGTATGGATACTAACCAGAGATGGGAGCTCATAAAGTTGGGGATAGTGGAGGCAACCAAAACCTGCTGCAAAGCCCAGAGCAAGAAGGCTAGAGCTAAGAAACCGAGCTGGTTGAGCAAGGAGGTCATGGAAAAGGTAAGGAAGAAAAGAGCTGCCTTTAGGAAATACAAGAAACAGGGAGGGGGAGGACAGAGAGGAGTACTTGACAGAATCAAGGAGGTGACAAGGGCGTAAGGGGAGCCAAAGCATCTACGGAACTCAGGCTGGCACAAGGCATTAAGAAGGGGAGAAGGACTCTTTACACATCAGGGAGAAAAGGAGCTAAGGACCACATAGTAAGGATTAGGAAGGAGGTTGGGTGGAAGCAGGGTATGATATGGAAGCACTAAATGAGTACTTCTGCTCAGTATTTACTAAAGAGAAGAGGGGGTGACACCAAGATGGGTGAAATGGCAGACGAGGGGGGGAAGTGGCACTGATGGGGAAACTATGGAGGACAGAGTTCGAGAGGGTTTGAAGGCACTGAGGGTGGACAAGGCACCAGGCCCAGATGGCATCCACCCCAGGGTACTGAAGGAGCTGGCAGAGGTCCTGCAGGACCTTGGCAGACCCATTTAATGCCTCACACATTCGGGTGTGTACCTCAGACTGGAGATGGCTCATGTGGTGCCCCTCCACAAGAGTGGCCCCAAGGATGAACCGGGAAACTACAGACCAGTGAGCCTCACATCCATCGTGGGTAAGCTAATGGAGACTATCCTGAAGGAGAGGCTGGTGGCCTCTTAGAGGCCAAAAGGACTACAGGACGGCAGACAGCATGGTTTACACGTGACGATCCTGCCAAACCAACCTGGTCGGTTCTTGTGACTGGGTAACTAGGGAACTGGACGGGGACATGCAGTGGATGTCCTGTATCTGGACTTCAGTAAGGCATTCACCAGTGCCACATGGAAGGCTGGAAGGAAGTTAGTAGGCACAGGGCAGGTGCAATGCTGGTGAGATGGGTAGGAAACTGGCTGCAGGGAAGGCAACAGAGGGTGGTGGTGGTGGGAGCCTCACACCCAAGGGCAGTGACGAGTGGTGTCCCACAGGGCTCAGTGTTGGGACCAGTGTTGTTTGGGATATTCATTGCAGACATATCATGGGACATCAAGAGCAAGATCAGTCTGTTTGCTGATGATACCAAGGTTGGCGCGGTGGTGGATGACCTAGGGGAGATGGCAGGGGTTGCAGGATGATCTGGCAAAGCTTGAAACCTGGTCAGACACCTGGCAACTGGGCTTTAATGCCAAAAAGTGCAAGGTGATGCATTTTGGGATGAAGAACCCAAGGAGGACTTACCAGCTAGGGGGAGTGCAGCTAGCCCAGACAGAGGAGGAGAAGGATCTGGGTGTTCATCACAGGTCAATGAACAACTCGGCACAGTGTGAGGAAGGCAGCTGCAAAGGCCAACAAAATGCTGGGTTGTATTGGTAAGGGGTATATCCTCAAGGAGGGAGGAGGTGATTCTGCCACTGTATAGGTCATTAGTTAGACCACACTGGAGTACTCGGCAGTTCTGGCGTCTCAGATTCGAAAAGGGACATTGTTACTGGAGGGAGTGCAGCGCAGGGCGACAAAGATGATCAAGGGTCTGGGGGACTTATCATGAGAGGAGGTTGAAGGAGTTGAACATGTACTCACTGGAGGAGAGGAGAGACAGGGGGACATGATTGAAACCTTTAAATACATGAAAGGAATAAACAAGACAGGTACAGAGGGGCTGTTCAAAGTAAGGGAGGGGAGGGCTACCAGGGGCCATGATATGAGACTGGAGCGAGGAAGGTTCAGGAGGGAGATGAGGAGACACTTTTTTACAGAGAGGGTGGTGGCTGGGTGGAATGCGTTACCTGCAGAAGTGGTATGCAGTAGAACAGTGGACTGCTTCAAACGAGGATGGGACAGGACAAGGGGGAGGGTTAATGAAGGGGAAGGGTGGAAGGGAAGGGCAGCTGCAGAATAAGGGGTGCTAGCTGCACATTAGAGCAGACTTGATAGACCTCTAGGCCTTTATCTGCTGGCAAATTTCGTATGTTCGTATGTTCGTATGTAGGGCATCTAGAATAACCCCACTCTTCGAAGTGGCTGCTGCAACTGCACTCCAGTTAACATCTGGCGTATTCAGATCACCCATCAGCAGTATCTCCCCTTTTTCTGCCATTCTAAGTATACTTCTATCATTTCCTTGTCCATTTCCTCCCCCTGAGAAGGGGGTCTGTATACAACCCCTGAGCGGATTGTGGTGCCATTGCCTGTCTTCAAATTTACCCACAGTGCTTCTTCTCCTCCTGTTTACCCTTTTGTTCTGTTGCTTTGATTCCTTCCTTATGTAAAGAGCTACTCCTCCTCAGATAGTGTATCCTGGTATGTTTACATCCCAGTCATGGTTTTGTGTGTACCATGTTTCTGTGACTGCCACGATATCCAGATGTTTCTCCTCCATCAAGGCCACTAATTCAGGAAGCTTGTTGCCCAGGCTACGGGCATTGGTACTCATTGCTCTCCATTTTTTGATGGCTTTACCTTCTGTTGCAGCATCCCCCCCCCCTCCGACCTTTCTACCTCAGTCTTTTTCTCATTTAGTACCCTGTTTTGTAGGGAGAGGCTGGGATTTTCCTGCTGCTTATCAGTGCCTCCCCCCTTTGACTAGTTTAAAAGCTTGCCAATGAAGCATTTAAACCGACTGCTCAAAAGACTTGTTCCCTTCCTGGACAGATGCAGACCATCCTGCCAGTATATGCTGGTGTCCCTCCAGGTGGAACCCCAGTCCCAATGAAGCTAAACCCCTGTGCTCCACACCATTTTTTCAACCATTCATTAAACTGCATGGTGCAAAGTACCGTCGCCTCCCCCATGCCACTGACAAGCAGCACCTCTGAGAAGGATACTGTGTGTGCTACTTGTCTTAGGCCCCTACCCAACTCTACAAAGTCCTTCTGCACTGCTCTAATCTCATGATGAGCCAAGTCATTTGTCCCTAGGTGGACAATGATGTCCAGCTCAGACTCCCATGCAGCTGTTCTCGTGATCCTGAGGATGCGCTTCCTGTCCCTCCAAGCCATGGCACCAGGCAGGCACTTTACTTCAGTTTTCCCTGCTCGCCCCAGTTCTATCCCCCTAATAATTGAGTCCCCCACCAGGAGCTGCTTCCTTTCCCTGTGGTATCCTCTGCCTCCTTCCTGTGGGCCTCCCTTGTGACAGTTGTCCTCAGCCTCCTTAGTCTCCTCTGTGGGTGATCCATAGGGGAGCTATGCTCCCCAGAATGGTGTATGGATTGTGGAGTGGAACAATTGACTGGGTGTGCCTCTGTTTCACCATCCTCACCCTCCCTGAGCCCACTGTGGTCCAACTGCTGTGCTTTCTTGCAACCTCTGAGGTAGTGGTGGTGGCTCTGGTGCTCCCTGGATGGGGAAGGTTCCCTTACTACTGTCCAGTGTGGCCTGAAGACGGGCAACTTCCTCCCTCAGGGCAAAGAGTTGTCTGCAAATAGGGCAGCATCTCAGCCTCCAGAAAGACTCCTGGAAGACTGCTGCCCCACAGCCATTACATTGCACTACCCCTACATGTTTATCTACTTTTTTTGTTTATGTGTGTGTGTAAGGTGGTGATTGGTTTGTTATATAGAAATATATATATTATACAATGTGTATGCTTATATTGTCAGTGCAGTGTGCTAGAGAGGATATGACAGTGATATGCACCTTGCACTCTTGAGGAAATGATGTCAGAACCCCAGGTATAAAGGAACTATTTCCAGGGGTGGGTGGGGTGAGGGTGGAAAGGGGTTGTGCCTAAACTGTGCCCTCACGAAACAATCAGCTAAAAGCTCTGACCCACTGCTGCGATGAGTGCCTTCCTGTCAGCAAGATGCCCTACACTACAATTTGACTGAGAAAATACCCTGCTAATCAAACAGTAGCCGTAAATGTATAAAGAGAACCAGGAGAATTAGGAATTGGTGAGGGCAGAGGAAGAGAATTTATTTAGGAGAAGGGTGAGATCTACTGTGTCAAAAGCTTTAGCTAGGTCGAATAATATGACACCTGTAGGCAGGCTGTTCTCCAAGCTGGATAGGATAATGTCTGAGAGTCTCAGAAGAGAGTCGGATGCATAGATGATGGCAGCACACTGACGCAAGACACACACCCCTGGCTAGTCGTCTGTGAAGCAGAGATCTCTTCTGTCGGGGAAAAAGAAGTTTTATGAACGATAGAATGCTTGTTGTTTCCCCGTTTTTGTCCATGCGGTGCTGACAGCCAATGGTGAAACCCACTACAATTTTTGCCTTTCTTTGCTGGGTTTGCAGGTTGATATATCTTATTCGTTGTAATCGAAGGTGAGATTCGGCAGCAGCTGAGACAGGCAAAGGCCACCCACCCCCCCCGCAGCAGGGCAAGATGCCAGTCAGTGTGTATGCTGTAGCTGATAACGGAATCCTTAGCTAAAATGAGGTGAATCCCATAACGGAAAATATTAAGGAGCTTTGAAGAGAGTCCAGTAAGCGGTCCAAAATGGATAAAGGCTGACTGGAAGGGCCCAATTTCTTCAAGACATACTCGAAGGTTACAGGTATCGTATAACTGACTTTCAACTTTAACCTAAACTCCTTTATGCTTAATTATGCTTACTGCTGAACACTCTCTGAGACTGGTGTAATATGTATAAGAACTGCCCAAGAAGTTTTCAGAAAACTTATGGACATGGACAAAAGGCTCACATTGGGCGTAAAGTAGCCTGGAAGACTTTGAATCTTAAGTGACTGCATCAGGTCCTCAATTAAATTATATCGCTATTGGAGCGTGAGGAAAGCACACACACACACAAAAAAAAACCCAACAACAAAAAAAACTGCAACTGTTCGTATTTAAAGGAAGCGTTTTAATGTGAACTACCATAAAGGGGGATAAAGCATTAATTCTGAGGATTTTACCACTTTTAGGCCATGTATTAACAACTGCAGAGACTTAAATCAATATTATAAGCATACTGCTAAACGAATAAAGTTTTGAGGAAACTGAAAAAAAAAAAACATTTTTTAAATACTTGTTTTTGAACTGTAAACCTGGAAACAAGAAGATTCAGCAATTATAAAAAAAGACCAGGTTAAAGGGAATGAAGGATCCCCTAATACACCTAAAAAATGGAAGGGGAAGATTTAGTAAAGCAAAAACGGATGGCTAAATTGTTTAACAATTCCATATCACAAAATAAAGACGGTGAACAAAAAGGCAGTAAAATTAAAACAGTGGTATTCAAATCCCCCCAAAATTTGGGATCAAACAAGAAAAAACTAAGGCAATAGCTATTATCATTTAAAAACTGTTGCCAAATAACAGGCCCTAAAAACCTCACAATGCCACCAAAGACTCAACAGGATCAAGATAAGAAAAAAGAAAGAGAGAAAAAGAGGGAAAGGTCAGGCCGGTCAACAAAAATCCACTACTAGCACTGGAGATGAAAATATAGATTTTTTATTTATTTTTATTTAGGTCTTGGATTAACACCTTTGAGCGGATGCTCGTGAAATAGGTTCCACGTCCGTTGACCAAAAATGGTAGGGTACAAATAGATGAGCCATTATACAAAGTTGGTACAGATAATTATGGATACAGTAACACAATAGGATGGTGACAGCTGAGGCATTGCACAATGTATGCCAGCATCAGTAATTAGAATCACACTACTAAATTGGACACATAGGGAGTAACAGTTGGAAATGACAGAGAGGAGAGGTCAAGGGGAGGGAGGGGGGAGGCACAGCATGGGGGAGGAGATGTAGTAGAGGTGCCCGAGAGGGGAGGCAGGGTGAGGATCAGGGAAGTGCTGAAGTTACTGTAGGCTGCACCAACTGAGGACAGTTGGCGGAGGAGGAGGTCAAGTGCTGACAGGTGATTACTATATAGCATGATTTTTCATTGCAGAGCTTGTTTTTTTTCACATTTCAAATATGTTTCACCAAAGGGGGCGCCTCTCCCAACTTGCACAGACTCCCCCACATCCTGCTCCCAGCAAGGTGCAAAAACAAATAGAAACTACAAATTTCATGCTACAAAATATTCAAAGCACATGCCCATAAGCAAAATCAGATGAAATAAGCAGTAATAACATGACTTGGAATTGATTTCTGGGAGAGCGGTAATGCATGCCTTATAGGCGCTAAGTCTTAACTATTAATTTATAGAAGCAATATTACTATTAGCTGTACCCACTTCCCTTTTCCAGACTTTCTTTCTCTGCTCTCTTTCTCCCCCCCCCCCCCATTGTTTCTATTCATAAAAGTTAACTGTAAAATAAATGATGCCTTGAGGAAATATTCTTACTCTATTTCCTCAGATTTTGCTTTTGGGCATGTGTTTCAAACAACCTGAAGCATGAAATGTGTAGTCTCTCTCTGCGTTTGCACCCCACTAAAAAAACAAGACGTGGGGGAATCTGCACCAATCAGGAGACACACCCCCTTCAGCGAAATACATCCAAAATGCAAGAAAAGCTCTGCAATGAAATATCATGTTATATAGATTTTATTTTTTCTGTAGACATGCAATCCATCCACGTAATTTTTTTTGATCAATTTTCTTTCTTCACTGGTGACCTGGGAACTCTCTCTGGTTAACCCACTCGCCACCGCTGCTCTACCACCCACCTGAAGCACGCCCCACTGGGAAATCGGCGACAGACACCCCCACCTACCTCAGGCCGAGGGACCCCCACAGCTCTGAGCACCCCCTGAGGTGGGGTTGCCTTCCACTCCTGGTGCTCTATCTAGAATCCAATGCGTACAGATACAGTAAGTGGTGGGGAATTTGCATCAGCCTCCAATCAAGAGGCTGCAGAGGCAGGAAAAGTCATCACTGGTGGGTTCTTCTTCCGACACAAACTCAACAGAAGAAACACCACCGATATGGCACAAAAGCTTATGGACAATTTTGCGTCTATGCAAATGGCAATTCAAAGGTTACAACATCTACCTGATATACTTGAATCACTTAACTCTACAATGGTCAGAATGGGAAATAAAATGGAACTAGAAGTCAAAAGGATTAATAAATTAGAAGAAAGGCATTCCAAAATGGAGGA
Source organism: Neoceratodus forsteri (assembly GCA_016271365.2). Lineage (NCBI taxonomy): Eukaryota > Metazoa > Chordata > Ceratodontiformes > Ceratodontidae > Neoceratodus > Neoceratodus forsteri. The sequence goes on from CM057455.1 coordinate 495,203,183, forward strand.
TGAGTTCGGCCCCATGCAAAAGAATGTAAAAGATTTCAAAAATAATTTTCTGCACTGAAACTGAAAGCGGATGATCAAGAGACCGGTCCAGATGGAAAAACATCTGAATTTTTGGTGTGCTGACTTGCTGGGAACAAAATTTTCAAATTGTGGATATTGTTAAGGACACATTTTCCACCCTACTGGGACAAGGTCAGGAGTACGAATTATTGACAGGGCACACTGGTTGGCTCTAAAAAAGGACAGTACATCTTGTCTGGTTATGGTTAGGCTTTTGACTTTGGCAGGGAAAGATACCATAATGCAAGTCTTTTATAAAAGCAAGAACTTTAAATATAGAGACAACAGTATATACATGAAGCATGATTTTTCTAGAACTTTATGGGACTTAAAAGAATATTTGGACCTGCAACAGTTTTTGTGGAAGGGAGGTCTAAAAGCTTATATTATGTACCCGGCAAGACTTAAAGTAATAGTAAATGGCCAATCTTTGATATACAGTAATGTGAATGAAGCTGTGGTTGATGTTAAACTGCGCTTGCCTAACATGTTTTAAAACTATGACAGTGGTTAGAGAATTTTTTATTTGGGGAAGGGGTTTCCATGAGTTTTATGGGTTATGATTAGGGATGTAAGTTTGTCATGGATGAGGTTTTAATGACTCATTGTTCATGAAATCATTAGTAAACAGTAGTAAATGTTGTGGAACTGTCATCATTGCTACATTCTGATGACACTAGTGAAAGTCATGGAAGTCCTGAATAAGGATCAAACGTCATGGAATCAATGACGTGTATGACTGCCATGACAAACTTACATCCCTACTTATGACTGATACAGGGTTTTATTTAACTCTAAAAATTGATTAGCGTTTTGCTCATAAAAGTTCTAAAACATTGTGAAAATACATAGCACTTGCCTCACTGTGTTTAACAAACATAACACTTCTAGAAAACCTGAATAAATGCTTTCTGTACAGTTAGTATTGTCCCAAGAAAAAAAGTGCTAATCAATTATTTAAAACCCTGCTGATACTATGTCCCTGATGGAAGAAACTAGTCTAGGGTAGGACACCTGTACCTTAGTAGGTTCAGGTCATGCCAGAATTGAGTTTTTGGCATATGGGGGGGGTTCTAAAACTTAAGAAAAACAGTTTTTCTCTGGTGAAAAGGAGACTGGGTGCAATAACATTTAGTTATACATTTTTTGACAGGGCATGAATGGGGTGTTTTGGCATAAATCAAGAAGTCAGAGGGAGAGGGAAGTTAGAAGTTTTAAATATGGAATTTCTCCCTTAAAGTTATATTATGTGGTACTTGGAACATATATGGAATAAATTACCCTGTAAAAAGATACAGAATTTTTAACGGAATTAGAAAACTTAAGCTGGATTTTGCCTTCCTGCAGGAAGTATTTTTGAATGAGACTGAAATTAAGAAACTAGAAAAAATAAAGGCGTTTCAAAAGTATTATACGCTACAGGTAATAAAAATAGAAGTGCAGGAGTGGCTATTATACTCAGCACCACATTTAAGGGGAAAATTGTGATTATATTACAAAGAGGGAAGAATAATATTGGCTAAGACTGAATACTATGGCAAAGAGCTGGTGGTAGGATCTGTATATGTGCCTTTCGTAAGATATGGAAATTTCATGGCAGAATTAATGAAATTGCTTTGTATTTGGAACTGTCCTCATATCATATTGGGGGGGATTTCAATGCAATGTGAAATCCTATAATAGATAAATCTTCTCAGCCACTTCAATCAATCAATCAATCAAAATCTTTATTTAACCAGGTGAACATCATTGAGCAATGCTCATTTGTGAGATGGACCTGGACAGGTTTCACTGAACATTATACCATACGGTGAATACAACAATGCCAAATAATTAGATACAGACTGAGCCAGAGGCAAAATACAATGTATAAGTTTACTAACAGTTGCAAGGATTAGAAACCAATATATACAACATATGTAAGTAAATTCCAGGATTAGACAAAAGAAACCAGGAGAATATCAGGGAGCATAGGGGAAAGCATCAAAGGTTAGGTTAGAGAGCCGAAAATAAGATATGGGGGGTGGGGCAAGGTAAGAAAGGAGGGAGCAGAGAAGGGAGTGGGACCCGAGAGGGTCACAGGAACAATGGGACTGATGCCAAGGCCAAATGAGGTAAATGCAGGCTCCAAATTGGAGGAGGTGGGAGGGGGGGAATTTGAACGACTAGGTAAACGTGACAGATTCCACCACTATCGCCTGAGCAGGGGAACAGGCTAAGTAAAGAACATAGGATAGCTAAGGAGGGGTTGTGGAGGGGACTGAAGAGGTTGAATGTTAATAGGGCCATAACAAAACATTACTTACCACAGTAATCTTGTTTCTTCTAAGGGAATCTTACTGCATTCTGACATATGCATTATTGTCCTCCCATAGTACTGCCCTGGAGCTGAAATGGTTACTAGAACCTATGCTAATGATGGAATGCTAGGCTCATGCTCAGTTTTCAAAACACTGTCCCTGGTAAATATTTCACAACTATCAGATTCTTACGGAGCATGAATACTAACAAGCTATCTACTAACTTTAACAATTAACTAATAAATGACGACCAACAGTTCCCTTCAGTTAAAAATATGGGCTACATTAAGACTTAAGTCACTAAGCCCAACAACAGAACCACTCATGGGTTTACAACAGTGTGGACAATTGTGCTGCAGTCCCCATAGGTTCTAGCAGGGGAGGTAGGGTGGGAGCTCAGAATACAGTAAGATTCTTTTAGAAGAAACAAAATTACTATGGTTAATAATGTTTTCTTCAAACCCCAGGAAATCTTACTGTATTATGACATATGCAGACTACCCAAGCAGTACCTTTGGAGGAGGGTAGAGAACCTCTTTAGGAAACAGGCTCTGCAGTACTGCTGTGCCAAACCTGATATCACCTCTGGCCTGTGTATCTAGGCTGTATTGTTTGGTAAAGGTGTGAACTGTTTTCAAGGTAGCTGCTTTACCGATTTCCAACAAAGGAATATCTCCTGCAGCTGCTATTGAAGCAGCTGCACCCCTTGTAGAGAGAGCCCTAAGGCCTACAATGATTTCTTACCTACTTTGCTGTACAAGAACTGAATACAAGCCACCATCCAGTGGGCAATAGACCTTTTTGAGGCAGGCTTGCTCTTTCCTACTTCTCCACAGGTCAGGAAAAGCTGAGTGCTCACCTGCCTGTGACCGTTTGTGTGACCCAAGTAGTAGCTTATAGCTCACTTGACATCTAGGCTGTGCAGTCTATATTCCCCTGAACTAGAGTGGTCAGTAAAATAAAGACTGGCAAAGTAATGAACTGATTTAGGTAGAAGTCCAAAACCACCTTAGGCAGAAAGTATCTGTTAGTCTTGAGGACTATCTTGTCCCTATGAGCTGATATGCAATTAACTCAGTGGACAATGCCTGGAGCTCACTGATACATAGATACATACATAGACAGTGTCGGCAGATAAGGGCCTATGGCCCACCCAGTCTGCCCATTTAAGTTTGTAAGTTCAGTTTATGTTTTCCAGGAAGTCTGTTGCCCCTTACCCCTGACCTCCAGAATTCCTTTATGTCTATCCCATGCATTCTTAAATCCCGTGATTGTTTCAGCCCCCACCACTTCCTCTGGCAGGGTGTTCCACTTGTCCACCACCCGTTCTGTGAAGAAATTCTTCCTCACGCTTCCTCTGAATCGCCCTCCCTCCAACTTCATCCCATGCCCTCTAGTCCTGGAACATCTTTTCGCTAAAAATAGTGCATTCCTGCACCCTGTTCCTCCCTGTAAGATACTTGTATGTCTCTATCATATCCCTCTCTCCTCTCCTCCAGGGAGTACATGTTCAGTGCCTTCAACCTGTCCTCATAGGACTTGTGATGCAATCCATGCACCATCTTTGTTGCCCTCCTCTGAACCTTCTCTACCCTGTCTATGTCCTTACGTAAGTAAGGTCTCCAGAACTGCACAGTGTACCCAGGTGCGGCCTCACTAGTGTCTTGTATAGTGGAATTATGACCTCCCTTTCCTGCTGGTGATGCCCCTGCCCTATGCATCCCAGCATCCTATTTGCTTTACCTGCTGCCTTGTCACACTGTTTCTGCCTTGAGGTCATCAGGGATGATAACTCCAAGATCCCTTTCCTGCTTGGTGCATGCTATATCCTCACCCCTAACTGATATATTGTGCCAGGGTTTTTGTGCCCATATGCATTATCTTGCACTTCCTTGCATTGAATTTCAACTGCCAAACCCCTGACCATTCTTCAAGTTTCTGCAGGTCCCTTCTCATTCTGTCTACACCTCTGGTGTGTCTACTCTGTTACAGAGCTTTGTGTCATCAGCGAACAGTGAAATTCTGCCTTCTAGGTCCTGCACAATGTCACTGATGAAGATATTGAATAGTACCGTCCCAGCACTGATCCCTGTGGTACCCCCACTGGTCACTCTTCCCTCTGTGGAGTGACAGCCATTTACCACCACCCTCTGTGTCCTGCTGCCCAGCCAGTTACCTACCCACCGCACTACTGTCCTGCCCACACCCATATTCCCAGTTTGTGCAATAGTCTTCTATGTGGCACAGTGTCAAAGGCCTTGCTGAAGTCCAGATAGGCCATGTCCACTGCCCTCCCCTGATCCACCTCCCTAGTCACCCAGTCAAAATTCAATGAGGTTGGTCTGACATGACCTTCCCCTGGTGAAACCATGCTGCCTTGGGTCCTGTAGTCCATTGACAACCAGATGTTCCACCAATCTCTCCTTCAGTAGTGCTTCCATGATCTTCCCCACTACCGAGGTGAGGCTGACTGGTCTCCCAGCTGAGGTGAGGACTACCAGGTACACTGTTTTCCATGCTGCATACCTAAGCTCTGCTGAAGACATGGGCTCAAATGGTGGTTTCATTAGCCAGCCAATGCATATATTAAGGTCCCATGCCACGTGTGTTCCTTGTGAGGGAATGCAAATGCATGAGACCCTTGAAGAACTTGCTAAACACTTGATTAACTGCCAGAGATTATCCCTTACTAGCTGAGAGGTAAGCAGAGACAGCTGGTAATTGTACTTTGAGGGTGGAAGGCCTAAGGCCGAGAGAAACAAGGTGTGCTATATTGTAGGATCACTGACAAGTCAACCTGGCAGCAGTTTCTCTCTTTTTCTGGCACCAAATGGAAAAACGTCTTCCATGTAAAGGTGTAAGTCTCTCTGATAGAAGGGTTCTCTAGAAACCCTAAGAACCTCCAGCACCCCTACAAAAATGTGCAAGTCCGAATACTCTTAAGTCCTCAAGAACCAAGCCCTGAGTCTGAGAGACCAGATATTGGGATAAAGGACCCTGTCCTGCAAGGAGGTCAATAGGTTGTGCCTCCTGGGCAGATAGATTGGCCTGGAAATTGACACAGTCAGCAGTAGAAAATACCATGGCCTTCTGGTCGAATCTGGAGCAATGAGGATCACTGTCGCTGAGTGAACCCTGAGCTTGATCAACACTCTGAGCAACAGGGGAAATGGAGGAAAGGCATACAGGAACTTCCCTGTTTACTGCAACAGCAGCACATCCAGAGGGACTGTGTCCCCTGCAAGAGGTCTGCAACAGAATTGTGGTAGCTGGTACTGTCTGGGGTTGCGAGGAGGTCCACCCCTGGGGTACCCCACCTTCTGACCACCACTTGTACTCCTGGTTCACTTCAGTTGATTCTGCTGAAAGCATCCGCCAGGACATTGTCCTTCCCTAGGAGGTGGACAACTGAGAGGGAGATGTCCAGGGAGTGAGTTAAGACTCTACATTTTAAAGGCTTCTGTGCACAGCAGGGACAACTTTGTGCCCCCTTGCTTGTTTACATAGTACATTGTGGTTGTATTGTTTTGCCCTAACCTAAACCACCTTGCCTTGAAGCACTGGAGCGAAGGGCTGAATGCCCAACTAAGCTGCCCTGAGCTCCAGCAGGCTTTATGTGAAGCAGTGTGTTCCCCTGGGAGGGAGGCATAAGTTGTTAAGACTGCTGCTGGCAGCAGCTGGGGGAACAGCAAAACTTCCCTGAGGTTGTCTTCTTCCTGCCACCACTGCAGAGTTTGCAGCAGGATTCTTGTGACTGGGACCATCTTTGACAGGAAATCTCTTTTTGGGGCCAGTGAGAACTGAGGTAGAATTCAATGCCTCTCCTCTGGAATCTTGATCCTGACTCTGTTGCTGTTGGTGCAGCCATGTGCCCCAGCAACTGCAGACAATGCCTCACTGATCTGGGGTATGCAGCTGGAATGAGCCTGAGAGCTGCACCAAGCTGTCTACCATTCCCTGCTGGAGGAAGGCCCTTCCTCTCAGTGCATCGAGTCTTTGCCACTATAGACTCCAGGTGCTGAACTGGTGTTAGCATTGACTTTTTTTTTTGATTTGCCAGAAGACCCAGCATACACAGGGTACTGTAGATGGTGATCAGTGCACCTCTAACTACAGAGGAGACTGGTCTGCCATCAGCCAGTCATCCAGGTACGGGGAGACTATGACCCCCTGCCTCCTTAAGTGTGCTTCTACTAATGCTACGCACCTGGTAAGCACCCCAGGAGCAGAGATGAAGCCAAAAGGAATGGGTCTGAACTATGTGGAAGGAAGTGCCCTTTAAGGCCAGAGATGTAGGCCCCATCCCCCTTTCTGAGTGTAGGGAGGATGGCAGCCAGAGTGACCATTCTTACTTTGGCTTTGTTAAATGCCTGTTTAAATGTCTGGGATCCCATATGGGTCACCACCCTCTCCAACAGGGTTACTTCTAATAGACTCGCAGGTCTGGAAATCCCTGCCCTCAGCTGGGGCAGGATATTGAACCTGATGGCAAGCTGCTAGCCCACTATCTGTCTTGGTACTTCTGGGGTGTTGCTGCCTTCTCCTTTGCAGCAGCATTCCTAAAACCTACCTTGTACCCACCCATGTTTTCCATGTAAGCCTTTGTTCACCAAAAAGGAATGTGGGCTCACCAGAAAAATTCAATGCCTTTTGGCTGGCCTGGACAAATTAGTTATCCCTAGCCAGGCCCATCTCCTCAGAGACACTGAAATTGCCATTTGCCTGGCTGCAATAATTCTGCTTCTAGTATAGAGGCCTCCATGCCCTAGCAATCTCTGAAACTGCATTCCAGAGATGGTGATTTATTTATTTAATATCTGGAGACATAGGCCATGTGAGTGGCCTGTCTAATGGACAAAGAGGCACCTAAGTGGGATTTCTTGCCAAAGAATACATCTCTTGGAGTCTTTATCTGGTGGGTGTGATAGTATGGGAATCCCTGCCTTATCTCAATCCACAGCTTGCACCACCTCTTCATGGCTGGGGTGCTCCAGACTTAGCCACCCAATACTTCCTATCTAGCCCCTTGTTCACTGGGGGAATGGAAGTGGGATTTTATAAAATTCTAAAAGCCTGTCTCATAAGAGACTTGTGGATGGGCAGTACCAGTCTTTCTGTTACTGGCACATCCATCCATCCTATTCATACAGTCTGGCTACTCTTCCTCCTCTATGAATTCCTGGGTGGAGAGGTCCAGTGTCTGTGCACTTTATGAAGGCAAAGTGAGAGGAAAATATCTTATCTCCCTTTTCAAGGGAGTCAGGATGCTGAGGATCAGGGCATACCAAGGTACAAACTCACCATGTACACTTCAGTAAACCATTCAAATGAACTGGGAACCGGGAAGGAACCCAGGTCCCGAACCGAGGTCTGTGAACCGGGCCGCTAAACCGGAACCGCGGTACCGGTTACAGCGCCTGGAAAATTAGTATAGCATTTGCTATGCATTTGCGGTTCCTGAACCAAATGCTTTTCTTTCCTCTTTTTCTTAGCAGAACTTACTGGTTCAGCAGCAGTGTCTACGGTTCTTTTCTTTAATCGGGGAACCATCACCCTGGTAAGAGGGTTGTAAAACTGGTTCCTTCTGTTTCTACATATGAGAGGAGGACGTTTTGTCCACAGCTGGGTTAGCAGCCCTATTGAACCTTTTTTCCTACAGTCGGTTAAAATGCCTATTAAGCACCGACTGAGGAAATACTTTTTACTGAACCGAGTGTTTTTTCTTTCCTCTTTTTCCCAGCAGAACTTACCAGGTCAGCGGCAGTGTCTGCAGTTCTTTTCTTTAACCGGGGAGCCATAACCCTGGTTAGAGGGTTGTAAACTGCTTCCTTCCCATATTGAACCTTTTTCCTGCAGTCAGTTAAAATGCCTATTAAGCACAAACTGAGGAATATGTCTTGATTTTACAGATGTTACAATCTGCCTTCAAGTGGTTAAACCTTAGGCAAAAACACAAATAAATGAGGATCAGGAAGGAGGCAGAGGACACCACAAGGAAAGGAAGCAGCTCCTGGTGGGGGACTCAATTATTAGGAGGATAGAACTGGGGGGAGCAGGGAAAACTGAAGTAAGGTGCCTGCCTGGTGCCATGGCTTGGAGGGAAAGGAAGCGCATCCTCAGGATCACGAGAACAGCTGCATGGGAGTCTGAGCTGGACGTCATTGTCCACCTAGGGAAAAATGACTTGGCTCAACATAAGATTAGAGCAGTGCAGAAGGACTTTGTAAAACTGGGGAAGGGCCTAAGACAAGTAGCACACACAATATCTTTCTCAGAGGTGCTGCCTGTCAATGGCATGAGTGAGGCAAGGGTACTTTGCACTATGCAGTTTAATGAGTGGTTGAAAAAATGGTGTGGAGCACAGGGGTTTGGCTTCATTGGGGACGGGGTTCCACCTGGAGGGACACCAGCCTATACTGGCAGGATGGTCTGCATCTGTCCAGGAAGGGAACAAGTCTTTTGAGCAATCAGTTTAAATGCTTCATTGGCAAGCTTTTAAACTAGTCAAGGGGGGAGGCACTGATAAGGAGCAGAAAAATCCCAGCCTCTCCCTACAAAACAGGGTACTAAATGAGAAAAGACCCAGGTAGAAAGGCCAGTGGGGGATGCTGCAACAGAAGGTAAAGCCATCAAAAATGGAAAGCAATGAGTACCAATGCCCGTAGTCTGAGTAACAAGCTTCCTGTATTAGTGGCCTTGATGGAGGAGAACATCTGGATATCGGTAGCGCACAGAAACATGGTTCACAAAACTATGACTGGGATGTAAACATACCAGGATACACTATCTACAGGAGGGACAGAGAGGGTAAAAGAGGAGGAGGAGTAGCTTTACATAAGGGAAGGAATCAAAGCAACAGAACAAAAGGGAAAACAGGGAGGAGAAGAAGCACTGTGGGTAAATTTGGAGACCGCAATGGCACCACAATCCGCACAGGGTTAGATACAGACCTCTTCTCAGGGGAGGAAATGGACAAGGAAATGATAGAAAGTATACTTAGTATGGCAGAAAAAGGGAGATATTGCTGATGGGTGATCTAAATATGCCAGATGTTAACTGAGTGCAGTTGCAGCAGCCACTTTGAAGAGTGGGGTTATTCTAGATGCCATACAGGGGCATGCCTTAGACAACTAGTATTGGAGCCCACTCGAGAGGAGCAATCTTAGACCTGGTTCTCTCAAATGGAGATGAAGAGAGGATCACAGATGTAGAAGTGGGTAGCCATCTGGGAACTAGCGACCATCGAACAGTATGGTTCATAATAAACACAGCAATAGAGTCAAGCCATACAAAGGCAAAGGTACTGGACTTTAGGAGGGCTGACTTTGCCAAAATGGGTGAGTGCCTAAGGAATGTACTAGCAAATGGGCAGGAAGGAGGGGTGGAAGAACAATGGGGAATAATAAAAACTGCCATCACAGAGGCAACAAGCCTTTGTGTGAAGCAAATAAACAAAACTAAATGATGTAAGAAACCACTATGGTTCTCAAAGGAAGTGGCAGTGAAGGTTCAAGATGAAAAGAAAGCTTTCAGGAAGTACAAGGAATCACAGAAGGAACAGGACAGAGAACTGTATCAGTTAAAGCAAAAGGAAGCTGGGAAGGCAGTCAGAACAGCAAAGGCCCAAACCGAGGAAAAGATAGCCAACTCAGTTAAGAAGGGGGATAAAACCTTTTATAGGTACATCAGGGCATCAGGGAGCGAAGGAAGACCAAGGGAGGGATAGTGAGGCTTAATAAAGGGGGGGGGCAGAGGGTGACTGTGAAAAGGCAGAGATACTAAACAAATATTTTTGCTCAGTATTTACAAAGGAAGAGGGGGAGGCACCTAAAACAAACAGTAGAAACACTCTGGATACAGAAGTTGATACCAGCCCATTTACAGAAGAAAGGGTTCTGAAAGAACTATTAAAACTGAAGGTGGACAAAGCAATGGGGCCTGATGGGATTCATCCCAGAATTCTAAAAGAACTAAGGGTAGAATTAGTGACACCACTGACTACCCTGTTTAACAAATCATGGGAGGATGGGGTGGTACCCGAGGACTGGAGGAGGGCAGATGTGATTCCCCTTCACAAAAGTGGAGAGGCAGAAGCAGGAAACTACAGACCTGTTAGTTTAACCTCAGTGGTAGGGAAAATGATGGAATCACTCTGAAGGAAAGAACTGTCAAGTATCTAGAGGCCAGAGGGCACAAGACCCAAGGCAGCATGGATTCACAGCAGGAAGGTCATGCCAGACAAATCTGATAGATTTCTTTGACTGGGTGACCAAAGTAGATCAGGGAGGGGCTGTGGACATGGCTCATCTAGACTTTTAGCAAGGCATTTGACACAGTCCCACACAAAAGATTAATATACAAGTTGGGCTAGCCTGGGAGTGGGTCCCAAGATGACAGCCTCGTAAAAATTGGCTGGAGAATAGGACACAGAGAGTAATAGTAAATGGAGTCCACCTGATGAAAGGGGGGTTACTAGTGGGGCACCGCAGGGTTCAGTATTAGATCGGTCCTCTTCAATGTCTTTATAGGCGACATTGCAGAGGGACTGGAAGGAAAAGTATGTCTCTTTGCAGATGACACAAAGATCTGCAACAGAGTTGATGCACAAGGTGGGGTGGAAAGGATGAAAAGGGACTTGGCAAGGTTAAAGGCATGGTCAAATGTATGGCAGCTTAGATTCAATGCAAGAAGTGCAAGGTAATGCACCTGGCAAACAAAAACCCAGGGGAAGAGTACACAATGGGGGGTGAGATACTAACAACAAAAATGGAAAGGGACCTGGGGGTAGTCATATCAGAGGACCTAAAGGTGGGCAAGCAATGTGAGAGGGCAGCAAGGAGGACTGGGGGAATACTGGGATGCATAGGGAGAGGCATCACCAGTAGAAAACAGGAAGTTATTATCCCTCTGTACAGACAGCTGGTCGAGACCCCATCTGAGTACTGCGTGCAGTTCTGGAGACGCAACCTCCGCAAAGATATAGACAGGATGAAGGCTGTCCAGAGGAGGAGCATCTAAATGGTGCAGGATCTGCACCGGAAGACATATGAAGAGAGACTTAAGGAGCTTAATATGTATAGCCTCGAGAAAAGGAGGGAGGGGGGACATGACAGAAACTTTCAAGTACCTCAAGGGAATCAACAAAGTCCAAGAGGGTAGCATCTTTCAAGAAAAGAGGTGTGCAAGAACAAGTGAGCACAATTTTAAGATGGGGGGGTGGCTCAGAGGTAATGTGAGGAAGTATTTTTTCATGGAGAGGGCTGTGGATGCATGGAACGGCCTTCCGGAGGAGGTCGTGGAGTCAAAAACAGTGGTGGAATTCAAGCATGCATGGGACAGTCATAAGGTAATTCTAGGGGGTTGGGGTAGGAAGAAGTAGGCTGCTGGTTAACTAGGATCTGCAGCTTATCCAGTAGGCAGGGAAATGGGCAGACTGGGTGGGCCAAGCGGTCCTTATCTGCCGTCAAATTCTATGTTTCTATCTGCTTTCAAACAGTTCCCCACACTCTGTACAAAGCTGAGAACCCATTGGGCCAATTCTTTTCCTGGGTTAGTGACAAAATAAGTAAAATCCCCAATAAATGGTTCTCTGTGAATCATAAAGCCACACTAATGAATAAGGCTTAAACCTTATTTACTTTAATTATCTTTTTTACTTTGCGGTCGGTTTAGCAACCACTGAGAGAATCAAGAGTTATCCCGGATTCCCTCAAATAAACAAATTAAGCAACCAGCCCAGAGAAGGAATAAAATACAGAAATTTACTTTTAAAATTGTAAATTAAAGTCTGGTTCCCTCCCGGTTAAAAGAACCAGAAAGAAACCGAAAAAACTTACCAGAATAACACTAAACCTAAACTAGTTTACCTGTAAACACAAGGACAGTACTTTAAAAATGAACAAAATAAAATTTTACTTAAAAAAACTGAGAAAACTAAAATCTTCAAGAAAGATGAAGGAGAGCTCTCCTAGACTTCTGTACTGTTCAAGTGAAGTAAAGAATCTGACAGTTGTGGAATGTTTACCAGGGACAGTGGTTTGAAAACCGAGCATGAGCCTAGAATTCCGTCATTAGCATAGGTTCTATTAACCATTTCAGCTCCAGGGCATTACTATGGGAGGACAATACTGCATTTGTCAGAATACAGTAAGATTTCCTGGGGTTTGAAATGAAGGACTCTAATAACAGGGGACAGGCAAGCAACGGAGGAGAAAGCTCTAACAACAAGAGATAAGGCAGTGATCAGGAGACGCAACTACAGGATTCCTTGAAGGAACAAGCATAAAGTGTTTTAAATGCTGATAAGTTGATGGGATGGGCAAATTTAAAAGTTTTTTTGCAACCTGTTCCAGGTTAAGGATAACAAGTAACTTATGGATACCCTACCAAAGCACGAATTCACCTTGGGCACAGTGAGGTGAATATAGGAGGCACTTCTCAGCACATACATACCTAACGTGCTTAGGGGAAGACAATCCAAAATATATTGTGGCAGTTCCTTAATGATAGCTCTGAAGGTCCAGAGGGTGGCGTTCAGTGGGACCATCACAAGTCTAGACTTTTGCTTAATTTGTTAGAATCCTATAACCTGGAGGATCTATGGTGAATTTTGCATGGAACAGAAAGAGACTATATCCACAGATTCGCCAGATATAAATCATTTGCAAGACTGAACTATGTATTGGTTTCAAAAGAACTTCTGATCATATGTATAGCCATAGATTCTATTATTGAGCCACTACTGATTTCAGGTCATAATATGGTGACTTTACAGTTATATGCTGACTTCAAGAAAACACAGAATAACTGGAGATTTAATAATAATTTGTTAGAGGAAAAAGATTTTACTGCCATGATTAAATTAGATATATAAAACTTTTTATCAGACAATCAGATACAAAAAACAATACAATTAATAGTTGGGATGCTCTAAAGGCCACCATTAGGGGGCATATTATTTCAGAGACAGTATGGAGGAAGAAATATTATTAGTTAAAACAAAAAGTTGTCGGAAAAAAGCTTACAAATCTGGAACTGAAAGTTAAAAAAGGAGGTTTAAATAAAAAAAAGAATATCAAGAGTTAAAAAATTATTAGAAACACTACACATTAAAATCACTAAAAAAGGTGGTCTCAGTCAACTTATTTTTGGAAACATAATAGTGAAAAAATAGGTAAACAATTAGCAAATAGACTAAAAACAATGGATAGTAAAGTGGAGATAACAGTCATTAAAATACAATGAATCAGAAGGTAATGGATTTTGAGCTGATTAAAAAAGAATTATTCAGTTTTATCAAACATTATATATGTCAGAAAGTAGTATGACTGAAGAGGATGTTATATATTACCAACAGTTTTGCAAAACACAAATATCTTTATAAGAGCAAGAAGATTTACTGAAAGATACTTCAGTAGCCAAAATATCTAGTACCTTGCACAATATGACTAAAGGGAATGTCCAGGTATTGATGGTTATACCCTAGAATATTATATAGCTCTGGAATTGATTCTATTACCAGTATTAGAAATGTTATTTAATCAAATTCAAAAAGAAGGTTTATTGCCATCTTCATTTAATCAGGCTTATATAACCCTTATCCCTAAGCCAGGTAAAAACCCACAAAAGGTAGAACATTATAGACCCATTTCTATTTAAATGTCAATCACAAGATACATACAAAAATGAATAACAGATTGCTACCTACATTGCATCATTTAATTCATAAAGATCAAACAGGGTTTATTCCTGGAAGACTTATTCAGGCAGGACTGTATAAAATTCCATTTTTAACTGAATTCTTACAAAAACTCGAGCTGAAGCAATTTTTCTTTTTTTAGACGCAACTAAAGCATCTGATATGCTGGAATGGAACTATTTGTTTAATATACTCAAATCTTACAAGATTCCAGATCAGTTTACTAATCTCATACGAGTCCTGTACAGGTCACCTATGGCAAAAATAAAAATAAATCATTCTTGTACTGAATTTTTTTGTTTAAATAGAGGGGTCAGGCAAGGCTGCCCTCTCCTTCTCCTACATTATTTGTTATGGCTCTAGAGATACTACTCAATGAAATAATAGACAACCATAAAATTAGGGGAATGAAAATAGGAAATGAAGAGTTAAAAATCAACGCATATGCAGACAATCTGCTACTTATACTACAAACCCAGTAGAAAGCCTGACAGAAATGAAAAAGGTAATAAACATATTCTCCAGAGTTTCGGGATACAGGATTAATGAAAATCAATCACAGGCTATTATTTTTGGTTCCATTCCTGTAGCAGATCTAAAAACAAGTTTTAATGCCACTGTTAAAGAAAAGGAGAAGCAACATCTGGGAATAAATATTTCAAACATGATTCAGGAATGTTATTCCTTGAATTTTACCACCATGATAACTACTCTAAAGGATAAACTATAGGGATGGAGCAGAATTTCTATGTCCCTGTGGGGGAAAGTTCAAGTTATGAAAATGTTACCTTTTCCTCTTCTTTCATATAGGATCCAATCAATAATCACTCCTATACCAAAGGAATGGTTCTATAAAATTAATAAGATCTTGTCATAATTTATATGGAACTATAATGACTATATGACACTATTTAGTGTCAGTGGCTCAGCAGGTAGCACACTCGCCTCTGACGCCAGGAGATCAGAAGGCTGTGGGTTCTATCCCCACATCAGGCACTTGGGTTAATATCCCAATACTGACACTGCAGTGCAGCATGAGGGGGTTGCTGCACTCTTACAGGTGCCGTCTTTTGGATGAGACATTAAAAACCGAGGTCCCATCTGCCTGTTCTGGTGGCAGTTCAGATGGATGTTAAAGATCCCATGGCACTTCTCGAAAAAAGCAGGGTAATTTCCCCAGTGCCCTGGCCAAATTTCCCCCCATTCACTAAAAAATACCACCAACAGCTTAATCTGGTTCAAAGTCAGTTGGCATTCATCTGTAGCTCCCTCCCCTGGGTCGTGCCTGAAAATAGGCAGGATTTGTCTAGTGCACTTACCCGGTCAACAAAAACTAAATAAATAAAAGTCCAAGAATAGCATGGATCAAATCATGTTTGCCAAAAATATGGGTGGTGTGGTCTGGCCTGTCCTGATGTATGGAAGCAATATGTAGCCTATATTTCTAAAATCTTAACAAAGTGGCCATGGGCAGATTTTGAACAGGTACATTTAATTCCCTAATTAGTCTTATAACACAAACACCATTCGAAGTGAGATCTTTCTTCTATTTGGCAAATAAAAATAAAAATTCCAAATGTTCTATCATTTAAGGTCTGGCAGACATAACAAATCGTTTCAGTGGGAAAACCAAGTGACTACTGCAAACGTTGCTAATTACAAACAGTTGCTCAGCGAGCCAGCAGCAACAATTCAGGTCTGTGCAGCAATGAGGAGCAAGCCCAAAAGCAATATCAGTTAAAAACAAGAGATGCTGTGCATAATTTTGTACTTCAGATTTAAGCCTCAAATTGGTACTTCACGAACTGAGGAAGGGTTTGTTACCCAAAGCACCGAGGCGAGGCATGTTGTTGTAACGCTGTTTGGTATTTATCACAAATTAATAAATCTTGCAACTAAGTGAAATTCCATGGATTGCAGCTCTTTGTGTATGAATGAAGCTGCATGGATGCATCAGATTGTTTGTGAAGTACCGATTTGAGGCTTAAATTTGATGTACAAAATTATGCGCAGCATCTTTAGTTTTTTACTGCTACTGCAATGTTCCCAGAGGGCAAGAATTTGGGAAATCCCAATTACACATTAAATGGGAAGAAATTAAATAATAAGCAATAGGAAGGAAATGGTATTTATACTTGGAACAATATAATAAATAATAAATTAATTCCTTGGGCCCGAGGCT
The DNA here is from genome assembly GCA_016271365.2 of Neoceratodus forsteri. Classification (NCBI taxonomy): domain Eukaryota; kingdom Metazoa; phylum Chordata; order Ceratodontiformes; family Ceratodontidae; genus Neoceratodus; species Neoceratodus forsteri. Next base: position 495,219,423 of record CM057455.1, read on the forward strand.
AAACGTAAATATAATTTAGAAGATGAAGGAAGAATTTTCTATTACCAGCTATGCAGGTTATACAAAAAGGACGTTAAAAGATGGGAACGAGCTACTAATAATAAAAACTGGAATCTGAACTACAGGATCTACTGGATAATATCAGTAATTCCAAATTAAAATTATTCCAATGGATAGGCAAACTGTTAAAAGGTTCTGTACAAATAATCTACAGTAAAGCCAAAAATAAATGGGAATTAATGCTTAAAACACTCTGTACAGTGTTACAATAGACACAAGCCTGTAAATCCATACAAGATTATAAACTATCAAGGGACATGTCCATCCAATTTAAGACACTTAACAGGGCTTACTATACACCGTACAGACTGTATAAGTTGAACACTGCAATTGTCCCAGTATGTTGGCATTGTGGACTGCAAGAATCTGACATGTTTCACTCCTTTTGGGATTGTCAATTGAGTACAGTCTGGTGGACCCACTCATTTATGCTTCCGTTGTGGATAGGTTTCAGGCCTGCAAACTATAATGATTGTAGATTTACACTATTAGAAATGTACTGGGGTACACAATTTGATACCAATCTATAGTCATTAAGGCTAACTCAATGGCAGTAAAAAGACATACTTAAAAACTGGAAGGAACCATCTAGTACTATGCCTTTTCCAATTTGGGAGTGGACACAGTTATTCTAAGTTATGTGCATAACAATACATTTTTTTCAAATTGGGAACAGCCCTGGAACCTGTTTGGTAAAGAGATAAAGGAGTGGTCCCTTTCAGATTTCTTAAAAATAATCTAAGGCATATAGGTATTTAAATACAAGCAATATAGATTTTATTATTTTACATATAGGATTACTGTAACAACACTGTACACCAGCTATTGGAAAGACCTTATTGTGCACCCTAAGTCTTCACCGGTTGTATTTGTATTAATGAAGTGTATAAGATGATCAAATAAAATTTTGCCAAAAAGAAAAAAAAGAAAAGAAAAAAGCAGAGTCTCGGATGTAGAATGGGACATATGAAACTGAGGCTGGAAGTAGGAGAAGAAGCATTGCATGGAATAGAAGTTGGATATCTGCTTGGCGGCTTTTCTTTTAAGGAGTTTGGAGAGGTTTGAGAGCAGGGAGACTGGTCAAATATTTGCAGGAGGGTTCATAGGACCACCTTTGTGTAGAGGAATCATGAGAGCATGCTTCCAGAGTGAAAGGGAAAAAAAAACAACCTAGAGGAGAGGAAGCAATTAAAAAACATGGGCCAGTGGGTCAGCAATTAGAGAGTAAATAGGAGGAATGCCAACTGATTCAGCACGTGAGTTGGAATTTATGTGTAACATAACTTGTGGAAGACCTCAGGAGCAATGGTGCAAAAAAATGCATAATTTGGTATGCCAGAGGCCCTTCTACAAATTGAGCATTATGGGCATTTGCTATAGCTGTAAAGTCAGTGACTTTACTAGAGGTACACCGGAGATTAGATCAGTGGCGAAGCAAGAGGGCTAGAGGAGATAATTTAATGTAGACCAAAATTTGGAAGGAGATAGGGAAATCATAGATACATTTTGTAGTAGAAATACTTAGCCTTGGCCTTCCTGACAATACTGGTACACCGGTTACTGAACATACAGTAGTGACGTCTATCAGCAGGTTCATCTGATGTCTTATGAGTAGACAAGGCAGCACCCCTAAATTCAGTTAAATCAATGATTTCAGAGCAGACCAAGGAAGGTGTATACCCTTTATTCTTTTTATTATGGGAGCATGAGTATCACAAATAGACAGGAAAATGGAACAGAAATATTTTGGGGTAAGTTCAGGATCTGAGGAGCCAAACTCTAAACTCCAAACTCCAATCAGCACTGAAGGGGTCGAGCAAAAAGTCTGGCAGGGAGAAGTTCCAGAAAAAGAGCCAAGTAATACATTATGGGACCTTATTTTGCGGACACAGTAAGTGATGAAGTGCTTAATGAAAAGGTTGGGAAGAGTACTGAGAGATAATATGTCGGAGGGTGAGAGGTCAAGATCCATTCAATCAGGGAGTGGCTGGGGGACTGGTTATTTATTATACCTGGTCGGGTCTGATAACTGATGAAGATTGAGCACCATGAATTCAGAATGAAGTGAGGAGGATTTAGGATCAAGCCAATTACAGTTCAAAAACGACTGTGTGCTCATCAATTAACAATTAAGTTGGGCAAGGTGATTTGTGATATCAGCTACTGCATCTCCATGCTTCCCAGGGAAACAAACAGTAGATGCCTGGAAAGAGCACTGGAATAGCGTGGGTGAAGGTGATTGTACCACAAATTAGTTCGTAGGACTTGGATACAGCATCTTGCAAGTTGCGGGTTCTATAGTTGTAACCCAGAATCCCCCTCAAGTACATATCAAAAACCATACTGCAGACAAGCATGCAGCACTACACTGAATTGTTGTTTTGCTAGGCCCTCTGCAAATGCTACCTAGGACATTAAAATACAAATCAGTTAAACAGTGTGTAACAATTTGCTATGTATACCTGTCACTGTAGTTTTATTTTATTCAGTTCTTTCTGCATGAGAATGAAGCAGCTAAAGGGAAAAAGCTTGCATTCCTGGGGGAAAAGGTCAAGCTTCTTATCAGAGCACAGCCACCACCCCCGATAGCAATTTATTTTCTGTGCTGTCCATTATCAAGACAGGACCCCTGGACAATTTATGGGTGAGCTTAGAAAGTGTCTTTTGTGGTCAGGTCTTGGGACAAAAAACAGATGCATTTATACAAAGTCCAGATCAGACTGGTTTTCCAACCCAGATCAAGACATAAAGAATGTTGAATCTATGATGAAAGAGTGACATAAAGGATGATGTATCATTGGGGGGGAGAGCAGCTGGGGGGTCTTAATGTCTGGTGAAGCCTAAGAGAGATAGGTTCGGGACTACAAACAAGCTACCATCTAAGGGTTCAAGTCTGCCCCGATTCACCAAAGTGTCTTGTGTAGTAAGCCATTCTACCTTGCTAAAGGGAGAGAGGGAGAGAGACAGCTTTAGCTATGTGTAACCTACTGCTCAATCATTTACTTTGCCATTTCCATAGAATTACTGTTCCCCACTGTCTTGCTGTGATTTCCTGTATTATCTGTGTAAATACCTGGAAGTATTACAATTTTTTTTGTATGCTCTTTTTACCCCTGGGCACACCCTCAGGCAACCAAGCTACCCTTGCCACCGAACTCCCCATAACATCCCTCCCTCATTGTGCATGCCCCAGTCAACCCAGCGTATCCTGCTCGTCGGGGGCCTCTCCCTGTAGTCATGATCGGAGGAGACTTCTTTGCACAAAAGTGCTCCTCTCTCCTCACCGGGGCACGACAAGGGTGCAGCATGGACACCTCTGGTTTTGTGGCAGATGAGGGAGTAGGTCGCTGTCATCCAGATGGCCATGTAGCCATTTTTTCCCCTTTAAGGTTGCTCCACCCTCCCAAAGTACAATTGCACGCTCACAGTGTCCTGGACTAACGCCTCTGCGGTACGTGGTCACCTGCACTGCATATGTGTGCTGTCCCAAAGGGCCACCAGGAGCCACTCTAAGAGTGGTGCAGCTTGTTCCCTCCCCCCCAGGGAGGCGAGCATCCATGGGATGCTCCAAGCCATCCCTGCTGGTCTCTGCTCCTGCCATCCTGGGCTTGGGGCACAAACCCAGGTCACCAGCATGCCAGGTGAACCCCCATTGCCTGGTACCATGGAGATGGAATAATATATTATAGTTTTATATACTTCATGTGTCTGTGACTGAGTCCTTTGCAGTACAGCTAACTGATTTATAATTAACAAAACTTTATTACTGCCCCTAAAGAGAAGGCTACAGTTACCATATTCTGTTTCTAAAGTAAGGAGTTCTCAACTGTGACAGAGACTGGTGGGTTGGTTGTCCTTCAGCAAGGAGCACGGTACTGTGTGAGCAGTATCTCTGGAGGGACTCAGACCTAGAGATACCTCAAGAGAGTGTCTACACTGAGCACTGGCAGCTACTGATTACCCATACAGGCATCTGAAGGGCTCCAGAAAGCTGGTAACAATGGTAGGTTGAGTCTGGGAAAGACTAGTTTGCCACAGAGTGTCACACTTGCGGTGTAGCATCTCTTGTCAACTGTAACCCAAAGCTGTCACCCCCATGTGTTATACACTTATGCTCCAGCTCTTGCACTACAGTCATCTGCGCAGTGGGAAGCTTGAGGAAATGCAGTCTGAATAGGTTGCTTTCTCCCTTTAATGCTTCTAGGCCACATCCACTCTAGCGATCCTCTTTCTGATTGGAGGATGACTAGCTACAGAGAGCACAAGATGCAGTTCAACTAGACACATGCCAGTATAAAAAGTTCTGTGTGACTATGTAATACATTGTGGTGGTGTTGCTGTCATATTCTGGACTTGTTTGCTGACAAATGCTGTGAAGGATGTCACTGACTGTTACACTACTCTAAGCTCAGAGTCAACAGGGGGAAAAAAACACTCACCAACATAAGAACACCATACACAAAATGCTTATGTGCAAAAACCTTTTATTGAGGTGTCGAGTGCAAAGCAGATACAGAAACTGTATCAGCTTTGCACCTTAATAAAAAAAATGTTTTATTTTTGTTTGTTTTTTCCTGCTATTCACTTGTACTGTGGTTACTCCTTTTAGCCTGCAGACTGCAAGCTTTTTAGGAACCTGGCTGTCTTCTGCTTACTCTGGTCCTTCCCGGCAATCAGCTGATTCAGGGCTTGGTTTCAAGTCACTCTGAATCTAAATAGACCACACCAACTCTGCTGCTCTACCTTCAAATTGGAGGATGACCAGTCACACTGTAGAGAACACAAGAGGTAGTTCAAATAGTCACACGTGGCAATATAAAAAATTCAGTGTCACTGTTTTGCACTGGCATGAGCAGGACCCAACAGTGTCACTGCCCCTCACCACAACCTATTTGCAACTGGTGCAGGGGGGCAGCATGATCTCACACCAGACAGTCTTACTGACTAAGGATATGGGGCTCAAAGAGCTCCTTCTTGTGGTCCTGCTGTAATGAACACAAAGGTCAGAATTACATGGCACAGCATACAGTCAGCCAGCCACAGTACTAGAAGAGAGCAGCAGCACAGCATAATCAGGGCAAAAAGCATGTGCATACGCTTACTGAGACCACCGTGTTGCTGTGGAAATAACTGTGCTGTCAGATACAGCGAACTGTAACTTCATTGGAGGTTACAACAGGAGGACCAGGGAGAAAAGAGACAATTTTCATGCAGATATACTCATTAATAAAGAACGAGGGGCGGGAGATCCAAAACACTAATGACACATGCTGACTTGTATCAGAATATCATATTTAAAAAGGTTTTCCTGGATACTGGACTATTGTTTTATTTTCTTTCTGTCAAGTTTAAACATCCATTATCAAATGGATAACTGTATGGAGGGCCTGCAAATCCTCAATTTCTGGAATACAATTAATTGATATTTTTTCAAATGTTTCTTCATACCTCCCCACTGCTGTTAGTCATCAAATTAGATACCACTTGCTAGAGGAAACCCTGCATTAGTGCTGTGGGCTACAGATGCAACATAAATAGAGACAGAATCAGTGTTTCAACTATTAGATCTTTAATAAAGATCTAAACAGAAAAGGTCAGCATAGCCTGTGCTTACTATTTTCATTATAGGTCATTCCTGAAGAAGATGAAATGGCTGGAATATCGATTCTGACTATTTTCTGTTTTTAGTGTGCATTTGAGGCAACCGTTTTGCTTTAGGAAATGTTTATTTGGATGGGCTCCTGTATTTTTCCCACTATTGCTCCAGTGTGTTGGCCTCTGCATGCCTGTCTAGTTATAGTCAATACAACAGGATAGGTGCTCACTTTTAAAGCATCAATGTCTTGTAAAGGTGCCAACACTGCTCAGGCAGGAGTTAGAGGCTGACAACAGATTTCTGGACAAAGACAGATCATCTTTGACTGGAGTTTTTTTGTTTATTTGTTTTGTTTTTAATAGTACTTGCACTAACAGTTGAATGTGATTTTTAAAATGCCAATGAGTTGTCCAACTCTTTTAATATTTATTGGAGCATTGAATAGCCAAACGGTGGCACAGCTATAGTCGTAGCTGTAAACTGTGTTAGTTGTGCTTACAGTGGGGAGCATCAAGCTCCCCATACGTTGTATAGTTCTTGGATTAAAGGATTATAGAGTAACCCATGTGTAGTTCATTTCTGTTGTTAGTAATCAGACATGCAAGAGTTCTAAAGAAATCAGTTTTCCCCTCTTCAGGCAGAAAGAAATCCCTTGTGCAGGTGTATATTTATTTCAGGCACAAACTAAAATTATGTTTCTCCACAAAAGCTGTGAATGACTACCTGTCAATCAATTTGACATGCTACTGAAAGACTGGCATTATAACTGTGGCAAGAATGAACCTGTCTGAACTGTAGCTTTCAGAAGGGAAAAACAGCAAGACCAGTCATTAAAATGTACGACTTCTACTGTAGCTGGCAACACAAGTGATCATGAGCTATAATACATTCATGGAGCCCATTTCATTCAGTAGCTATCCGATTTGTAATGGATTTTCTATGTGGAGCCCTCCCCTCCATTTGCTGTTCAACTAACTCATTCTGTCAATGAAAAACAAAGCTAAACAAATACTGCAGTACTTAACTACGGCTGGAAAAGACAGTGCTCCTATACTCTTTTACAATTTTCATGTGTAATGCTTTTCAGTGTATAATAAAGTTGTTGAAATCTGGACTGTACCACTTTAAATTCTCTTTGCTGAAGCAGGAAAGGACTCCACCACGGTAATCCATAGAAAACTCATAACCTCACTCATGCATGACTTGAAACTTTATCATGTGTGTTGCTCTGATACAGATGTAGTAAGCTGAACAAGACATGGCCATGCAACCCTGTCACCGATTTGCTCCTCTCCTTTTAAACGAAAACTTGGAACTGAAGCCCAGTGCAGTATGTTTTTTTCCCAAATTAAATTTGTTTTTTGGAAAAATGGACAGCCAGGCTGCTCTAGTGGCTCAAAAGCCATAAAAAGGGTTACCATGTGAGAGACCAGGGTTCAGGCACAGCTGCAGGTTTCTTGCTCACTGAATACACAATGGGTATGCAAAGGCTCGGCACATCACGGAGGTGATGAGAGGCAGCGATACAGCACCTTTGCTGTACATCACCCCTTGCTTACAAACCATGAGTTGGATTTGTCAGTGTCTGAAAGATCACTGCCCATGCACCTCATGACTAAGGATGAATGTACGACACGCTTGAGAAGTTCTAGGAAGGAGGAACAAAAGAAGGCATCTGGCCCTCTAAGAAAAGGACAGCAACCATTTTTGTAGGCTCCCACACTGACTGAGTGCATTCAATTAGCTGCCTTGAGCCTGAGTACACTGTCTGGATATAAGCAATCCTAGTTCTGCAGTTCACTTTCAAAAGTATTAAGAAAAATAAGAATTAGTTTGAAAAATAAAACACGGGTGGGGGAGATAGCCAGCCAAATTCAAATAAAGAAGCCCATTAGATTTGGGGGTAGGCAAATAAAGCAGCAGTATGTACTTGACATAAAATTTAATAATGGCTCTTTTTTTTCTTTTAGCAAAAATGTATTTCTAGGCTGGCCTGCCAATGTAGTGGTAGAGCTACCGCTTGTAGCACCAACAAACCCTGGTTCAGGAACAAACCCGGGCCATCAGAGGGTCGGTTGGGGGAGGTAAGATCGAGCATCCCACAGGACGCTCTCCTCCTCCGGAGAGGGAGCGTGTTGCAACCCGCTGCTCTACCGCCACTTGGGGGACCACAGATGGTGGTGCAGGGGTTCAGCGACTCACAGGAGAGGGACCCTTGGACAGAACATGAGGATTGGCTGTGTCGGGCTCTGCTGGCAGCCAGTCATGTTGTATGCTCCTAGAGGCATGGGTGAGATACCAGGAAACAGGAAACTGAGGTGCAGGCAAAGGAGGATGAAGCCTCAGCCTGCCCAACATGTCCACTACCAGAACCAAGCCATCTTCTGCTGGGGAAACTGTTACTCTTCTCCTCCATCATGGGTGTCCAGATGGAGCGGATGGTAGAAATACCAAAGGAGCTGAAGGCATACTGGGCCCGGGGGTAAGCAATGGGGGGCGGGGCGCACAGCAAAAAGTCGCAGGTGGGCTAGCAGGCCTGACCAGATAGGTGGCAAGTTCTTGGCAGGATAGTATGCGGGCACTTGGCTGAAGGTGGAAGATGTCCCTGCCTGGCCCGGAGCGGCGGATAAACTATGTTAAAAACCAAAAAAATGTATTTCTTACACCCACAGCTTTATTTATTTATTTAGTTTTTGTTGACTGGGAAAGGATGGCTAGGCAAGTCTGCCTATTTTCAGTCTCATCCAGGGTAGGAAGGAGATACAGATGCAGACTGACATACTGAACCAGATTAAGATGTTGTCTTTTTTTTTTGTGAATTTATCATCAGTGTATTGTTAATCTCTTAAGATATGTTTAAAACAGCTTTTATTACTAATTTGGTAACGACTGACTCAAGTCAATCAAGATGGCAGTCACTGTCAAATTTTAAAAATCTCTTCTGCTGAAGTTGCCATTTAAATGTACAAGGGGTTCCAGGGAACGCCATGCACACATTTAGCACAGTCTACAAACATAAGGAACGGTTACTCACTGTAGTTACATCTTTTCTTCAAATGGATTAGAATAGCCAGTCAAATTTTGCGCATCACCTCCTGCTGATGCATGATGCCAGAGAACTTAAAATGTTTTTCAAAGGATGTTCTATGCACTGTGCTAGTCTCAAGCTCCCCAGCACTCCAACCTTAAAACTCTGAGCTGAAGAGACCAAGAGAACTCCAGACATAATTTGAAAAATATTTCAATAACAGTAATTAGAAAAATCATTTTGCTTTTGCATTCTGAAACACACAATGACTGTGATCCTGATTCTCCTCAAACAGGAGACAGGAAAGGGCAATTTGGCTGTTCAAAAGGGGAAAGGAAAGGGAACACTGTTTAACCAGGAGTAGCACACTAAGCCGAAGCTTGTTTCCAGATGCGACCTGGGAGCACAAGGAAGTTAAGTGACTTTCTCAGGATCACACAGCATGCACCTAGGCAGCTGTGGGATTCAAACCCAGGTCTCCAGATCTGCAGCTCATAGCCTTAATCCACTGCGCTATACTGCCTCCTGGCATTAGACAAAGACATTAGAAGTGAAGACGTTACTTCCATCACTTTTCCTTTTAACATGAATTAGAACAGTTCCACCATGTCGAGGCAAAAAAACATTTTGCAGACGTCAATTATGGCGCTGGCAAAATTCCACCTGGCATTACGGCGCCAGGCATTTCTCTCCCTTGAGGTACAGCACCAAAGCGCCCTCCTGGGAAACAGCTGTTTTCTGAGGGGGACACAAGCCAACACTGCCAGCGGGTGACCGGAAATCATGGTTGACCCTCTCAGTGTTGGTAATCGGGAGTCGCTCTAATTGCTGCAACAAATTAATGTCGCTCTCCTAACGGGATACCAATTAGAACAGCCCTGTCGAACTTGTACAGACTCCAAGCAGTACCCTTGGTTGGAGAGTCAGGAATTCCTTTGGGAATAGGTTCTGCAGTACAAAACTCCTAAACCTAGTATTCCCTCTTGCCTGTGTGTACAGGTTATAGTGAGGTATGAATGCGTGGACTGTGAACCAGGTAGCAGCTTTACAAATTTCTGCCAATAGTGCATTTCTTCTAGCTGTCACGGATGCACCTAGTGGAGTGAGTCTTAATGCCATCTGGGGGTATATTCCCAGTCTTAGTGTAGCAGAAATGCATCATGGATACTATCCATCTTGATATTGTGCTTAGAGGCTGGGTGTCCCTTTGACACCTCGCTATATGTAACAGACTACTGCTTGCTATTGTTCCTCATGTCCTCTGTTCTGGACGTGTATAAATCGTGTGGAGTGTTTCCTCCCCTCTGTTGGCACATCTCCTTGGGAAATATGTTGACTTTATTCATATGGAATTCTGAGACCTCTGGAAGGAACTGAACATGTGGTTCTTAATGCCACTTTCTCTTTGTAAAAGAAAAACAAGTATGAGGGATAAATTCTGAGTGCTTTTAATTCACTGACCTTCCTTGCTGAAGTAAGAGTTATTAGGAATAAAGTTTTCCAGGTGAGGTACTTCAGTTCAGTAGTAGGTATTGTTTTTTTATTTTTTTTTTTACAGAGGAATATGCATGTGAGAGGACCCTAAAGAATCTTCAAAACATTGGATGGGAAAATAAAGTGCCTGCTAAGACACTGGCTCTGAATGCAGAAATACATGACAAAAGTACGGTTAAATATCCTGGCCTGTGAGGGCGCTGCTGAGCAGCCATAAAGGAAGCAGCATTTTTTCACAGCTCCTGTATTTTGTTATTAAATACACCTAAAATCAGAATATTTGCCTTTTTTTAAGTGCCTGTTCTGGTGATTATTATCCTCCTTATTGACAAGATGGGCAAGACTCATGGGGCAAACGCTTCTCTGTCAGATTTTTCTTCTAAAAAAAAACAACAGCAATAATTTGAGGAGTGGCCTGTGGTGTCCGGGGGAGCCGTGGACTTGGTGGATCAACTGCCCGGTGGTACATCTCTTGCCTCCATACAAGCAACTCTGCTGCAGCTCATCAAGTCAGTGCAGGAGACTCCCAGGGTTTCAGCCTTGGAGTCTAGAATGAACTCCCGCGAACAAATAGTGCAGCGCTCGGAAACCTCAGCTCTCAAATCATCTGAGGCGACAGTGAAACTTATCAAGGAGAATGCTCTGCTTAGGTTGCGACTTGAGGCCGTGGAAAATTAAGTTAGAGAAAAAAAAATGGGCGGATTGTGGGGCTCTGTGAAGCTGCAGACGGAGAAGATTGCTTGAACTTTGTGAATACACTCCTACCTACCATCCAGGGACTTACAGATGCATATCCTACCTTGTCCCTTGAGAAAGCCTATAGAATTACCCCGTGATGTGCAACAGCAGGTTCCATGGTATCCAGGACTGTGTTGGTGGTCGGTACCAGGGTTGGAGACAGAAATAGAGGCCTTGCACTTGCCAGGAGGTGAGGACCTCTGAAATATGGGGATGATATTATTTTGCTCTTCCCTGACCTTTCTTTTGGTACCCAACAAAGGCGCAGGGAGTTTGATGGTCTTAGGAGCTGTCTACAATTGCTGAAGGTCTAGCACCAGCTCTTGCTCCCAGCCAAGCTTAGGGTGACTTGCCAGGGTCACCAGTACCAGTTTTGCCGACACGAAGGATGCCACTAATATGAGTCGCTGCACTGAGCAGGAGATGGCAGAGGGCACAGCAGACAGGGTTTCCTCCGATGAAGGATGATGGCTGCAGTGTTGGTAGTATCTGTGGACTCAGGGTGAGGATTATTTCACCAGCTGCATTGATGACAATGGATGGCTGTAAGTAGTCCGCATTATGGACTTACTGTGATCAGTTTCTAGGAGCTGTACAGGACTGTTATATGGTTGCTTCATGTTCCCAAATCCCAGCCCTTTACCTTTTTCTTTTCTTGTCCAATAATGAAGGAGGGACTATTTCCAGGTGGGATATGTATTCTCTGGATTTTGTTGGACTATACTTTCAGATGCTGGGAGACTGGTTATTTGATGATTAAGATTATTATTTTCTTTTTGTCCCAGGCACTGTATCTGCAGTTTTGCTAAGTGTTTAACAGATGCTACACACTCTGAAGGGTGTATAATGGTGAATTTATGATTGGAGTTTTCCTTTTGGAAAGCTGGGGAGTTCCTTTAGTTTATTTGCTGATTTTTTGCTTAGAGGGAATCGCTGGAGACCACTTATGTGGGTCACTTGTATGTGTGGACAATATTATGGATGAATGATTCCCCTTTGCCCCTCCTTGGCTGCATGCATTTGGGTTTGCTGTTTTGCCCTTGATGCCCCTTTCCGGACTCATCATTGTGATCTCTACCATGCCCTATCCTTCTCTTCCCTGTCAATCCGAAGTCTCTCTCAATGCGCAAAATTCACCTCCAAGTACTGGCTGAGTGAACTTCCCTCCTATCTCTAACCTGCCTTTACAACTGCCCCCCCTTCCCACTCCCTAAGATCTACTGACTCACGAACCCTGGTGGTCCCACGCCACTCCACCCTTATTGGCCAATCGGGTTACCCTTATCGCCTCCCAAAAATCTGGAATTCACTTCCCCCTCAAATTCACCACTCATCCTCTTGCTACTCCATTAACTCTGCCCTCAAGAACTTCCTTGCCCCTTCCTGTGCCTGCCATGACCCTCCCTAATCCCCCCCGCCATTTCCCCAAAGCTCATATTCCCATATGCCTACTCCCCACCACTCCTATTTCTCTCTGATCATGCTCCTTCTAGTCCCCTACTCTCCCTCCTCCTAAAGTGTTCCTCCGCTTCTTTCTCTACCATTAATCTATCTCCCTCCTGTGAGTTCAATCACTGCCTTGCGCAGGCAGGATCCATAGTGCACAGTGGGCAACAACTTACCCCCTATCCTCTATTTTTCCTTCTACTGCACCCCCTCAGTCACTGCTAGATCACTGCCTTGTGCAGGTAGAGTCACCCAGCACACTGGTGGGGTACTACCCCCTACTATAGTTGACCTCTGCTACGCCTTCCCACAACATCCCTCCCCTACACCCCCCTCTCTCGCATCACTATATATAAATAACTTTCATCGCCTATAACTTGTGTCCTACCAGTAGGGCTGTCCACTGCTCCTGCCCAGAAAGGAATAGCAGGACACTGTTGAATTTCAACTCCCATTCCCCCTTGGATACCCCCACCTACAATACCTCTCTCTCATCACCCTGCCACAATCTTCCTCTCCTCTCCTCCTACCCCCCCCCTTCCGGTTAACATAGCCTAACACTGGCCTGCCCCTACAATCAATTAAGCACTTATAACCTACCCCTATACCCCTCTTATATGCACTTTAGTCCACCATGTCATCTCTGTTTGCTTTGAAAATCGCGTTCTGTCTGCATCTCTCCATAAATTTCCTTTCCCTTCTTCAGTTCTGCCCTCCACAATTTTTCGTTCCCTCCTTCCATTCTTCCTCTCTTTACTCCAATTACTGTAAATCTTGAATATCTATGTTACAGTAATGGCTACCAATACTATTGGATCATCTTACCATCTAGTGCTACACACTGTTGCCAAGTTATTATATGTGTTCCAGTGTTACCAACTGTCACCAAATGTTGCTAATTTGCTATATGTGTCTTCATATCTACTATACTTAACTGTTGCATTGTTAGCCAATGCTATCCACCTGTAATCCCTCCTGCTCTCACTGTATGCAAGTAAGCAAATTGTATTCCAGTATTGTAACATTTCTCTGTATTCTACCCCATTGTTCCCTACCCCCCAGGTTGCACTGGGAGACGAGCAACTTGTTGCTCAGCGTGCCTTCCTAGTGAAACAGTTCAGTAAATAAAATGGAAGTCAATATAAATGTTGGTATTTCCCCCTTTGTTGTTACTGATGGGGAGGAGCTGATAAATAAGAGTTTTCATATGGTATTGCGGTAATTTATTGATATGCCTGTGTTACCCTCCCATGTGTAATGTTTTGTGAGTTGTTCACTTACAAAATGAATAAACATATGATACAAAAAAAATATCCTGGCCTGAAGCCCAAAGACTATAAATGCAACAAATACCCCAAAATGTAATTAAACATCTGCTTTCTCAGCTGAATGAGAACTGTTCCCAGGTCAGATTAAGAAACATTTCCATTTTGAAGTATATGTGTTGGCTGCCTTAAGGACCTCCATAACCTGGGTAGAGAGATTTAAGTCAGAAAACTCTATCCCCTCAGGAATCATGCTTTCAGATTAAGGGACTCCAGGCTGGAATGATTCACCTGTCCTTTTCAGACAAAGATCTTGATATGGGACAGACTGCGAGGAGTCTTTAGGGACATCTGAATTAACAGAGAGTACCTTGGCTGTCTAGGCCAGTCTGGTATAATCGCGATCTTGGTTACATGTTCCACCCTCACTTTCAGCAGTACTTCCTGCATCAGAGGACAGGGTGGGACAGCATAAAGGAACAAACTTGTTGCCCCAATACATGCTGAAAGCATCTTCTGGGATTGTTCTCTTAGATGGGGCTCTGCAGAAGAACAGTAATAGCTTTTTGTTCCCCATGAAGCAAAAAGATCTACATATGGAATACTCCATGTCCTGAAAACTGAATTAAGTACTTTCTATTTTAGGGACTGCTTGTGTGTCACATGACCCATTCTGCTGAGTGAGTCTGTCAGTACATTTTCCCCCTGTGCAATATGATCTGCCAAGACACGTAAACTTAAGAGTATAGGTCAGCTCTCACATTTTCAGTGCTTCATTGTACGAGTTTGAGGATTTCACACCACCTTGCATGTTTATGTAATACACTGTGGTGGTGGTGTTCATTATATTCAGGACCTTTTTGTTGACTAATGCGGAAAAGGACGTCAGTGACTGATGCACTGCTGTAAACTCAGAGTCAACGAAAAACATGGCACACTCCCACCATAAGAACATCATACACAAAATGTTAATGTGCAAAAAAAAACCAAAACATTTTATTAAGGTGCCAGGTACAAAGCAGATACAGAACCCCCTACCTGAAAGACTGTGTGACACTGTTTACCGTGAGCACCCAATTCCTGGTGCTGCTTTTTACTGCTTTGTACTACTCTGAGCTCCATCTCCAGTAGATTGATGTGTTCCCTTCGTTCTGCTGGGCTCTAAACCTCTTTCACTGTTTGATCTGATATATGCACCCCCGGCTTAAAAAAAAATAGATATCTATATTAAGCCCTAATGTGTGCAGAGATGGCTGAAAAGTAGCGCCTTTTCTTAAGTGATGCACGTGTTGCCACCACTGGAGGGAGCTTACAAGCTTCTCCTGCAACCTGTTAAGGTACGCCTGAATTGAGAGCAGTACTCTTTCAGGTGGCACTGTACATTTCCATGCCTTGTCCACTGTACCAGAGACTGTGGCTGATATGAGACCTAGTAGTCTCTCAAAATTTTGTGCAGACCTTTTTTTGTCCCAGTTTGGAAAGGGACTGCATACTGCACCAGTATCCGAATCCTCTCCGAGGAAGACAGGTCCTTGCTTGCACTGTGTGGTCTCATGAAGTGCAGTTTATACGTGGGCTTCAGATTTGAGTTCTCTAAATTCAGAAAGGAAACCAGCTTTGTCATTAGGAACATAGTTTGTTCCCTTGATGACACAGCCTGTTCTGTGGATCTCCCACACACTAACTAGTCGTCTAAATATGTATAGACTGTCACTTCTATTCCTTCAAAGTACTGCTGCTATTATAGCTACACAGTGTGATCACTCCTGGAGTCAGTCCAAAGGACACTGTCCTGTACTGATACTGGCTTAGACCTACTCTAAAGGAAAGGTACTTTCATTGGCTTGCTCTTACTGGGTTGTGGACATAAGTATCAGCATCCTTCAAGTCCAGGGAACATAGCCAGTTTTCTTGCTGCAGAGATGGAATTACTGTTTGGAAGGTTGTCATTTAGAATTTTTCTTTCTTTAGGTGTGTGTTCCGACATCTGAGGTTGAGGACTGGATCTCCAGTTTCCTGATTAGTTTCTTTGTTATGAAGTACCTTGAGAAAAATCATTTTCCCATTTTTGTTGGTACTTTCTCCACAGTACTAAGGCACTGCAGCTTTTTGACTTCCAGTTATAATTGCTGCATCTCTCCTGGTGAACATGATTTAAATGTTTAGGATTTCTTTTGTTTTGGAGTAGGAACAAAAGATAAACTAAGGCATCTCTCATAATCTCTAGCACCTGTCTGTTGTAACAGACGGCTACTGCTAGAGATGATGAGAGAGGTATCCCACCATTGCAGGGGGAAGTGGTGACCTGTAATTCATCAGTTATTTGTTGTCTGTGTCCTTACTATTCCACGTTTACCTCTTTGAGGACAGCTGGATGTACCATACAGCTGGTGTAGTACCAATCAACTGTTTCGAAAGTTGGTTTGTTTTAATCAACTTTGTTCCTACAACCCTCTGTCTGACATCCAAAGAGAGAAGTATACTGAAAGGGGAGGTCTGCAGCTTTTTTTCTGGAGGTCCACAGAAAGTCCTGTAGTCTTTGGCTAAGCCTACTGTCTGGTAGACACTGCATTTGCCAAAGCCAAGACTGCAGAATCACTTATGTCCAGCACCATATGCAATTGTTGGTAGCCAAGGCAGATGTTAAATGGTGTGCAATCTCTGCCCTTTGAGAGTGGGATAGTAGGGAATCTAGCGCCTTACCCCCCCCATCATCAGAAATGCCCCATTGCATGCCTCTGCTACCGGCTGGCTTACACAAGTGCAAGTACATAATCTTTTTTTTTTTTTTTTTAATTCTCTGTTTATGCCCTCTCCTACGCCACTCCCTCAACCTCCCTCTGGGTGCCACTAGGTGCCTGGATTCACCGGAATCCAGTCCCAACAACTATCTCACCTTCAAGCTGCCACAGATATTCTCCAGGCAGGGCAGAGAGGAGGTTCCTCCCTGACCGCTTTCATCTTCATCAGACAGGCCAGCTGAGGAGTACAGGTCCAGTCCCTTTCAGTTCGTAAGTTTCATAAGTTGAGTACGAGACAATAGCTTTCACCAAGAAGTCTCGTTATCTAGTGTACTATTATATTTCTTTATCTCTGTATAATACATCTATGCTATTCTTGAAGGAGGTTATTGTGTTGCTGTTGACAATTTCTGATGGGAGTCTATTCCACGGGGACACAACTCCATCAGAATCTCAGTTCAGCGGGGTCCATTGTCCAACAGGTAGTGGAGTCTTTCCATTTTTTCACCCAATATCCATGGACACAGGCACACATGGGAGGTCTATGGCGCTCTGCACATCAAGCGTGCTGCCACACTGAACCCCAAACCTGTGTCCATCCCTCCCACGGCGCCCTCCATTGCACTTCCAGCTGTGGTCACACAGGTAACAGTATTGCAGTGAGAGGGGCAACACACCCTCTCTGGAGGAGGACAGCACTCCCTGGGATGCTCAATCCTCCTCCCACTGGCCAGCGCCTGATGATCCGAGCTCGTTCAAAAACTCAGGTCGCTAGTGTCACAAGCAGTAGTGTTACTGCTGTGCCGATGGGCCAGCAGCAAGTGCAAAATCTATAGAGAGAGGGAGTACCACCAAACTACTAGGGAGTATGTCATGAATATTTTCATTCCAACAGAGACTGGGACAGGAGGGAGACTCTAGCATTCATGTATCTCTCTTATATACACATGGCACTACTAATACCTTTGGAGGGGTGGGATCATGCACCACTGTGCTTGTTTGTAAGGGTAGGAATTTGGAAGCATTAAACAGCGCTGCACATTTTAAAACACACTGACAATACCAATGTGCACTCTACTCACTTATTCGTGCAATCACACGGTATGCTAACATATTAGCACTACGCTAACTGCATGTTAGAATACAGCAGCAGTCATGCTAACAGGTTGTCGGACGCAATGTTCACACTAACAGCATCGCTAATTCTACTAGCGTGGTACTGTTTGAATATCCAGGCCAATCCTGTTAACGGGAAGAAACAAAAGGGTGTTTTAATGTATTTTGAATAGGTTCCTAAATTACCAGGTCCAGAATTTTGTGTTGGACAGTGAATCAGTTTTCTCATTTTGATTAAAAGGCTCAAATTTGTCCCACTGGAATGCATTTAAAGAGTTTGTTGCACTGCTGGATCTCTCCTATGAAGAGAATCTACTGTATTCTAACCTGACCCTGTTTTACAAAAATAAATAAAATAAATAAATGCCAGTATCTCTGATTTTCAAAAGAAAGTTTAATGAATGCTTCATTAGCCAGAAAAGAACACTGATTAAACAGCACTTGTTCAGGCTAATGAATGGTTTAAATAAAAAGTACAAAGCATTCAAGTCTCTTTGTTAGGCCCAATGAAGAGACTGTGGAGGTCTCAAAAGCCCATACAGCTAAACCACTTGTTTGCCTAATAAAGGTGCAGTGTCATCGCTTCCCAACAAGTACTGTTAGAGCTGACTTTCAATAAGAAATGAAATCACGCCGGCCTGGTGGTGCTGAGGGTTGAGGCGCTGGATGCCACATGTCACACCATGCCAGCGACCCGGGTTCAGGAATAAGCCCGTATCATCGGGGGTTGGCAGGGGAGGACTAGAATTGAGCATCTGCAGACAGCTCTCTTAGTCATGGGGTGGGTTGGGGAAGCACACAGCACAGCAGTGGCCCCTGGGGACGCCTGAAGGCACTGCAGATGCAGGTGTCAGCAAAGGGGGAGTGCAGTGGACATCTGCACATCAGTACATGGACGTCATTGCATGTCTGCGCTCCATCGGGACCTACTGGAGGAAAATGGCTGGGCACGACTGAAGCAGCTTGATGGCCGCACCCTGTGGTCCTGGGAGGACTGCCGTGGAATCGCACTGGTGGGGGAGGGTCCGGGGCCAGCTCGGCTAGGCAGGGAATAGGGGAGCCCTCAGCGAGTCGGCGACGGCCGTACCAGACCCCCCCACCATGCGAGTGAGCCTGCTGCTCTCCCGGCGGGCAGGGTCAACGGCTGGATGCCCCCACTGGTAAGTCGACGTAGCAGGCGTTAAATTATGATATGATTAAAAAAAAAAAGAAATGAAATCACCCTGACAGTGATCCCATTCAACATTTTACTGTTTCGAAAAATATCACGTACTGTAGGTTGAAGTGCCATGCTCTGTATATGAACGGTCATGATATTATGGCGGTGTGTTAGGTTTGTACAATTCTTTGGAATTTCAATAAAAGAAGTATGAAAAAAAAACAAGTGTACTGCTGACTGTTGCTGACTCAATTCAGTGGGTGTGCCACTTTGGGGAAAAGTTTAAAAAATGTAAAGGACAATTCAGCTTATTGCTCTTCTTTTTTATTCTTCATTTTTATGCTCATTTACACAGGAAAAGAATATTTATGCATACAGTTTCATAGAAACATAGACAGTGGTGGCAGAAACAGCCCACTGGTCCATCCAGTCTGCCTAGTTTTACCGTAAAGTACCCCATGACCTACTGTCTAGATAGATTTTTGCCCTCCCTCCACCTCGCTCCTAGCATTACTGCTACTCCTGAGTAACTATTAAAATCTTTACTATAATCTCAGCCATGCTTGAACCCATTAATGGCTTTTGTACCTATCACCTCTGACAGTAGGCCGTTGAACAGCTCAACTACTCTCCCCATAAAGTAAAACTTTCTTGCATCCCTCCTGTATCTTCGCCCCACCAGCTGACATTCACATTTCCTTCTTTTTGCCCCATCATTCCCGCTAAATAATTGGTCACAGTTTAATCCTTTCAGGAGCTTGAAGGTCTCACTCATGTGTGTTCACTCCCTCCTGGCCTGTAGCGAGTGCATTTTCAGTGCCCTGAGCCGATCCTTACAGACTCTGCACTGTTAGCCCCTAGCCATTTTGGTTACTCTATGATGCTCCATCTCCAGCCTGTCTTGGCCTTTTCTCAGGTGAGGACTCCAAAACTGGGTACAGTATTTCAGATGGAATCCTACCAGGGCTCTATAGAGAAGTAGAAACATAGACAATGATGGCAGAAAAAGACCAGCAGTCCATCCAGTCTGTCCATATTCCCTATTTTCCCTGGAACCTACTGTTCCTCCAGGGTACTAACCCTCCCCATCCTATCTCCATTCTCCTCCCTGGTCCTGTCACCCCAGGCAACCACTTTCCCTTCATTCTGTCTCAGGCATGCTTGAATCCCCTAACTGTATATGCACCCACCACCTTGAGCCAACAGACTGTTCCAAGGTTCCACCACCCTTTCCATAAAGAAGTACTTCCTCACATCCCTCCTGAACCTCCCTTCTTTTTATAATTTCATTTTTATTAAGCTTTTAGCTTACATAGTCGACATATCAGACTGTTTACAAAATTCAGATTTTACAAATGATTATGGAATCAATTCCAGAAAGCATTAATACAGTAGATTTATAACTTTATGACCGAGGTCTCTATTATATTAACCTCAATAATTTAGATAAAAAGAAGAAGAAGTTCTAAATACTCCAAGCTCGTTATAAGAGATCTATCTATAACAATTAATATTGAGTGGAAAGGATTGTCAGATCTATAGCTTTAGAAAAATTCCATATTAGTTAGTGATCCGTTCTATGCTCTTACATGTGAGGATTTTCTTATTTCCATCAACCAATTCACCTTAAGGGAGAGATATGGTGAAGGGAGAGGAGGGAGGATCATCCTTGTATGTCCCTGCAGCGTCTCAACCCAACACCCCCAACAGGAGGGGGGGGGGAGCGGGGAAAGGGGGTAACTATGTTGGTAGGGTAGACTCAGGGAGGGTGCAGTGGGTGGTTAGTCAGCTGTCAGGACCTAAAAGGCCTCTAAGTGACCATAACTATTTTAAAAGATTCTTTCCCCCAGTAATGAGACTCAGGGGACAAAGGAATCATCTTGTAACATATAGTATAGCTGCCAACGGGACCATGTGGAGTTAAACTGATCTCCTTGGTCATTCAGGTTATGAGTTATCCATTCCATGTAATATATCTGTTTAGTAATCTGCCACCAATCTTGGATGGTTGGGATTTTTGTGGATAACCATACCTTTGTAATGGCCTTCTTGGCTGCAGTGAGGAGAAGGAGAAGGCAGTATCTAGTACAGGGTTTTCTTAGTTCCCTAGGGATTAATAGTAAAATATATATTTCCCCAGTTAGTTGAAATTGCGGACCAAAGAGTTCTCGCAAATTAACCTGGAGAGCTATTATAAAGGGTTGGAGTTTAGGGCAGGTCCACATAATATGAGAATGAGTCGCTCTGACCTCTCCGCATTGACGCCAGCAGGCTGCTGATCCAGAATAGACATAGTGACTAGTGATTATAGGGGTTCTGAAATATCTAATAAGGTTTTTCCATACGTATTCATGCCACTGATGAGAGCTGGTTACCCTAGCAACATATTGGCATGCTTTCTGCCATTCCTCCGAGGTAATGGGGTGCTCTAACTCCTCTTGCCATTGGATCTAATATTATCAGTAATGGTTAGTTGATGAGCTTTTTGGGCGTGGTAGTATGCTGAGAGTAGGTGTCCATGTTCATGGGAATTATTCAGTCGAATTTGAAGGTTGATCGGGGGGGTATCTGAGCAGGCGTTCGGGCAGAGATAGGCAGGGAGTCATAGTAGTGGTGAAGTTGTGAAAATCTATAAAAGTCCCTGTGAGGTAGGTTGTATTGGGTTTGAATTTCAATAAAAGGTCGTACATTCCCTTGAGTTGTGACCTGTGAGAGATATATCAGGCCCAGTCTTTCCCACATCAAAAACCCGTGATCCATTCTGTTAGGAATGAATTGGTCTATACTTGCTATGGGGCATATAAGAGGTAAAGAGGGCTCTAGATATTGTGAGCTCCTTATTTTTATTTATTTGTGACTTTGATAACCGGGTGAGTGCACTGATCACAGGGACCGTTCTCAGGCACGCCCCGGCCATAACACATGGCGCAGGGTGACAGTGGAGTACAAGGTAACAGTAATACACATGAAACAGATTTGATACAAGCAACAATAGTAGACACAATATACAGGTTTGATGCATAGGTCCATTTGAGAACAGTGAATACAAGGTTTCAATATCAGACATGAGAAGACTTGGTACAAACAAACAAATCATAGGCACAGTGTACAATGTGAGACTGCATCGTCCAGTGAGCAAGTAATACACAGAATACTCAGTAAAAAAATGTATGTACAATATGTACAGGGAAGGAAGTCAAATATTACTGTGAAAAATGCAATATAACAGTTGTAGACAAGAGAGTTGACTAGTGTGGTGGGTGGGTAACCCTGGGCTGGGGAGTTGACTAGTGTGGGTTGGTGTGAGACCTGGAGCATCGGCAGGATGAGTTTTCAGGAACCAGACTTTAAGGTGGGACTTGAAACTGGAGTGTGTGTCAATGGAACGGAGTTCAGCCGGTAGTTTGTTCCATTGCAAGGGGGCAGCTGCAGACCAAGCTCTGCTACCCATGTTGGTAGATACCCTAGGAACAGCTAAGCTAGAGGGGGAGTACCATATGAGCGGAGGTTGCGGAGGAGTGTTCGGGTTTTCAGAAGGGCAGTTAGGGGGGATTCTGGAGCCATGCGGAAGACATTGTTCACCATGCAGCAGAGGGTTAGGTCAAAGCGACCTTGCAGTGGTAGCCATCCAAGGGTATTATAGAGGATACAGTGGTGGGTGGAGAATGGGGCCAATAAAGCAAAGTGGCAGGCGCTGTTGTAGGCAGCGGAGAGTTTAGCCGTAGCAGTAGCTGAGATCCTGGCATAAATAGGGAGAAGATTACCCTGGACAATGGCTAGTCTAGCTTCAGGGGTAAGGTATTGCCTGAATCTATAGGCGGCACCTAACTTTTGATGGAACCTTCTGACAAGGGAATTTGCATGCTCAGTGAAGGTGAGGGAGGGGTCGAGCAGTACTCCTAAGTATTTGTAGGTGTTGACATCCTCCAGGGCTGTACCATCTGGGGTGAGAATGTGTGGGCGTGGCTTTAGTTTTGGCCAGGAAGGCTTAGATCCAAACAGCACGGATTTAGTTTTTTGGGCATTTACTAAGAGGAGGTTTTTTGAGAACCAGCTGTGGGCTGCAGCATAGTTGTGTAAGAGAACTGAGGAAATTGCGGCCATGGATTTGCCACTGTGGAAGAGGACAAGGTTATCGGCATACAGGAGAGAGTTACAGTTGAGGCAGTCGAAGGGAAGTGCATTAACAAATAAGGAGAAAAGGAGGGGACCCAGGATTGAGCCTTGAGGGACCTCCACAGAGACAGGCAGGGTTGGGGAGCAGGTTTGACCAATACACGCGAATTGTGAGTGATCAGTAAGGTAGCTAGTGAACCAGCTTGTGAGTTTCTGAGAACAACCAAGAAGACTAAGCTTGGAGGTAAGGAGAGCATGGTTAACCATGTCAAAAGCCTTTGAGAGGCTGATGAAGACAGCCCCGGTGGCTTTACCATTATCCATGTTAGAGAGGATGTGGTCGGTCAGTAGAGCGAGGGTAGTGGCAGTGGAATGATTCTTGTGAAAGCCATGCTGTTGGTTGCATAAGAGGGTGTATTTGCTTATGTACTCAGTGAGCTGATTGTGGACTGCTCTCTCGAGTAGTTTACTGAGATGAGGGAGGATGGATATTGGACAGTAATTGTCGGAGGATTTGGGGTCACCGGATTTAAGAATGGCGACAACCTTAGCTATCTTCCATGGGTCAGGCATGGAGGAGGTGGAAAGGGCAAGGTTAAAGATAAAGGTGAGTGGCTTGGCAATCGCCGAAGAGATCAGCTTAAGAAAGACTGGAGATATGCCATCAGATCCGGAGGAACCGTGGTTAGGTAGATGTTTGAGTAGTCCACTGTATCATGTATCGAGAGGGCTTTAAAATAGAATGGGTATTTGCAGGTGAGTGGCAGAGCTGGAGGAGGATGGCAGTGTGTCAGATATTAGGGCCAGGCTTTGAGGTTGGGCAGTTGGCAGCTGTTTGGTACATGGATAAGTTGGTGAAGTTACAGTTGAAGACACTGGCCACATCGTGAGGGTCGGGTCAGCAGCCCATCCTGGGAGTTGAGATGTGGTGCAGCGTAGCTGGAGCAGGGGTTTAGGAGGGAGCTGACTGAGTCCCAGAATTGTCAAGGGTCTCCAAGGTTGGCCATTTGCAGGTTGCGGAAGTGAGTCTGTTTCAAAAATTTGGCCTGTTGTTTACATTTGTTCCTCATGTGCCTGTAAGCATCCCAGAGGGCAGGAGAGGGGGTTGCTTTGAAAGTGGACCAGGCGTGGTCTCTGGCCTTCATAAGAGTTAGGAGGTCTTTGAAGACCCAGCGCAAGCACCCGCCTCTGACCCGTCTGGTAGTGACAGGGAAAAAGCGGTCCTGGAGTGTTAGTAGAGTCTGAGTAATTGTGGAAACTGCCATGGCTACATTGGAAAGGGAAAAAAGCGTGGACCAGTCCAAGGACTGGGCCTCCTCGAGGAGATTTGTGGAGACTGGGCAGCTGAAATTTCTTAGAGATAGGTATTTGGGTGGGGGGCGCTTTAGTTTGGAAGACCAGAGGAGATAGGTCGGTGAATGATCACTTACAGAGTCAGCCATGGTGCCAGCGTGTAATGCTCGGTCTTCCCTGTTTATGAGGATCCAGTCTAGTACAGTCTGGGTGGCTGAGCATGGATTAAGTCTGGTGGGAAGAGGGGTCACCTGCACCAGGTTGTGCTGCTTTAACAGGGATACATAGTCAGGCTGGTGGCAGCTCAGCCAGTTTAGATTAAAGTCGCTGAGAAGGACAGATTTCCTATGGGGAGTTAGAGAGCTCAGGCCTTGGAGGAGGCTGGTGAGACCAATGGTTCTGTTCGCAGTGGGGTTGTAGCAGCAGCCAATACAGAGTTTCTTGCAGGATCCTAGGGTCAATTCGGAGAGTAGCCATTCACTAGGTGAGGAAGGGTCGGAGTGTAGGACAATGCTAGCTGAGAGGGATTCCCTTAGGAGCAGGGCCACACCGCCACCTTTTTTCCTGCCTGGCCTGTCGAGGTGTAGGTAAGAGTAGCCAGGTATTTTGAAGGTGTTTTTGGTGTGGTGTGGCTTTAACCATGTTTCAGTGAGTCCTAGAATATGAGGCTTATGTAGCTCAATCCAAGCCTCAAGGTCAGTGAATTTAGATGGAAGGCTGCAGACATTGATATATGTGATTTTAAGACCAGGGGCATTTTTACAGATGCTGGAGGTGGGGGTGATATGGGAGTTTGTTGGGCCAGGGTTGCATTCAATGTCCCCAGCAAGGGACAGTAGTGATAGTAGGAGAATGTATGGGCAGGAGGGAATAGAAGGAGACCAGGAGAGGTTAACCAGGTAGTAGCCAAGGAGGCGGCATTCTCCTTTAGTGAGTAGGATGTAGGATGAGAGAGATGTACCCCAGGTGGACTTATCCCTAGCGGTGAGTGAAGAGGGGTGAGACGGGGAGGGGGAGAATGAGAGGAAGGACAGGCGCTGTTGATCGCAGGCCAGCACTGTCGCACAGAAGTCGGTCAATACCAGCGCAGCAGTTAGGAAGATGGCACATAATATAGGTAATGCCAGCTTCATCTTTCCGAGGGAGAGTGGGGACAATGGAAAGTAGTAGAAGGGAATTAGCTTGGTTTGCCTTAAGAAGGGGGAGAGGAGGGAATGGTGAGGCAAGGGGCAGTTAGAGATGTAGTTCTCTGGGGCAGGAACACACTCTAGAAGGTGTTCTGTAGCTTTAAATTTGTGTATGGCAAGATGGCCAATGGGAGAAAGGTGCACAGAAGGGGGAGTGGTTTAGGTGTATTTAACAAGTCATGGGGGGGGCAAGGGTGAAAAAAATCAGTTTCCACGGGTACCAAAATCCAAAAGTCAGGGCTAGTACCTTGCAGTATAGAGGATTTCTGAAAAACTGTTTAGGTTCCAGAAATTGAGGGGTCCGTGGCCTGGTCAAGGCACGCTGGATCCCTGAAATAAAGTAGAAAAACAGGATTTTTAAAGGCTGGAAGAGGAGGCTTTTTACATCAGAACAAAGAGAATAATAGAAGTGGGCAGGGTCAGAGAGCACAGCACACTGTTTGGGGGTTGGGGAGGAGACAGAGTGCAGGCCAGACAACAGAAGGATTTACACAGTCAAGGCTCACAATTCACTTCTAATATCAACTCGGAACTTAAAATGACTGTAAGGATTAAACAAATTATTAAACCCTGGCACACAAATTCAACTAGAGAGACAGAGGGAGATACAGTAGTTAGAGATATGTTCAGCAAAAATCAGCTTCCACTGGTACCAAAATCCAAAAATCAGCTTCCACTGGTACCAAAATCCAAAAGTCAGGGCTAGTACCTTGCAGTATAGAGGATTTCTGAAAAACTGTTTAGGTTCCAGAAATTGAGGGGTCCGTGGCCTGGTCAAGGCACGCTAGATCCCTGAAATAAAGTAGAAAAACAGGATTTTTAAAGGCTGGAAGAGGAGGCTTTTTACATCAGAACAAAGAGAATAATAGAAGTGGGCAGGGTCAGAGACCACAGCACACTGTTTGGAGGCTGGGGAGGAGACAGAGTGCAGGCCAGACAGCAGAAGGATTTACACAGTCAAGGCTCATAATTCACTTCTAATATCAACTCAGAACTTAAAATGACTGTAAGGATTAAACAAATTATTAAACCCTGGCACACAAATTCAACTAGAGAGACAGAGGGAGATATAATAGTTAGAGATGTGTTCAGCAAAAATCAGCTTCCACTGGTACCAAAATCCAAAAATCAGCTTCCACTGGTACCAAAATCCAAAAGTCAGGGCTAGTACCATGCAGTGTAGAGGATTTCTGAAAAACTGTTTAGGTTCCAGAAATTGAGGGGTCCGTGGCCTGGTCAAGACACGCTGGATCCCTTGCAGTATAGAGGATTTCTGAAAAACTGTTTAGGTTCCAGAAATTGAGGGGTCCGTGGCCTGGTCAAGGCACGCTGGATCCCTTGCAGTATAGAGGATTTCTGAAAAACTGTTTAGGTTCCATTAATTGAGGGGTCCGTGGCCTGGTCAAGGCACGCTGGATCCCTTGCAGTATAGAGGATTTCTGAAAAACTGTTTAGGTTCCAGAAATTGAGGGGTCTGTGGCCTGGTGAAGGCACGCTGGATCCCTTATGGTTCTCCAGGCGCTTAGGTAATGAATTATCCACGGATTCGTAAGGTTTGGAAGGGAAGGTCCGCTGTATTGCCCATGTATTTTCCTGAAATAGTCCCTATTATTAATAAGAGACATTTCAATTTCTGCCTAGTGTGGGCTAGTTATGCCATTCTGCCTCACCATCAGGTGTGTAAGCAGAGCAGCATTATGATAAAGCCGGAAGTCGGGAAGTGAGAGCCCCCTTCCGATCTTGGGAGGGAGAGCACCTTACGGCGAACTCTAGGTCTCTGTCCCGCCCAAATGAATCTGGAAATGGAGCGGTTCCATATCTGGAATGTTTCTTCAGTAAGGGGAATGGGAACGTGCTAGAATAAGTAAAGGGCTCTGGGGAGGACTACCATTCTAACTAGTTCTATTCTTCTGGAGAGGCTTAGTGGCAGTGTGTTCCAGGTAGTAGTAGTAGTAGTAAACATTTTTATTTTTATCCAGGATTTACAAACTTTAGGTCAAAAAGACCTATTTTCAAAGTTGTCCTGTATGAAATTAAACAATTTACAATAAATTATCAGACAATGACATAATTGTACATATAAAGTGCTCACTCAAGGTATCACACGAATATAATACTTTCGTCATACAAAAACATAAATTTCAATAGACAAACATTGCACAATCATTTAAAAACCTCATTTAAAAACAAATACATTCAGTAAAGAATACATCATTTAAACCTTTTTTGAACTGGGATAAATTTGTTACTTTACGTAACTGAGGGGGGACTTTATTCCAAATTGTTGCCACCTGTGCCTTGAATGTCATAATTCCGTATGTTGTATTCATTTTTGGAAATCTGTGACCCCTATACTTTACATCTCTTAAATCATGAGAATAACCCTTATAGTCTAGGGACAAATCTAAGTTCCCATTTATCATCCCATTTTTTATTTTATAAATGAATATGGAGTATTGTTTTTTTAACTGTACTGGTAAACTATCCCAATTTAAATCTTTGTACAGAGTACAATGATGAGTATTGAAACTATAATTTAAAACAAATCTTGCTAATCGGTTATATGATATAACCAATTTATTTTTAATTTTTTTTGACCCGCAAAATTGTATACCATACTCCCGTATTCCAGTACTGGCATTATTAATTGATTTGCTATTAACTTCTGAGTTTGTTGATTTAAAATGCCTGATGACCCACGCAGAGCTCCTATTTTATTGTTAACTTTTTTTATTGTGTTATTTATATGTCCTGAAAAAGATAAAGTATAATATATCTCTACATCTAAGTATTTATACTGATTTGTAACTACCAATTTTTTCCCATCCCTCATTATTATATCCCCACCTACAATTTGTTTATTGGGAAGTTTAGTTTTTTTTTTTTATAAAATACATTACCTGAGTTTTTTTGTA
This sequence comes from Neoceratodus forsteri, assembly GCA_016271365.2. Taxonomy (NCBI): domain Eukaryota; kingdom Metazoa; phylum Chordata; order Ceratodontiformes; family Ceratodontidae; genus Neoceratodus; species Neoceratodus forsteri. Next base: position 495,247,577 of record CM057455.1, read on the forward strand.
ACTTAACACAAGTTTTGAATTGAAAAACCAGTCCTGCAAAATGTCAAAATCCATCTGTAGTTTTGCCACCATTCCATTTTGAGATGCTGCTGATGCTAAAAGAACAATGTCATCAGCATAAAGCCTAATATGTGTAATATTTATTTTAGTTGGTAGTTCATTAATGTATAACAAAAACAATAATGGCCCCAAGATTGAACCTTGGGGAACAACTTTTGATGTACTACTTACTTCCGAAAATTGTCCATTTATTACTACTTGCTGATTTCTGTGGGTCAAGTAGGATTTAAACCATTGCAAAGGCCCAGGAGCAATCCCAGTCCTCTCCATCCTCTCACATAATAGATGGTGATCGACCAAATCAAAGGCTTTGGACAGATCGACAAACACTGCGCCCGTGGACTCCCCCCCATCTAGGGCCACGGCCACTTTGTCCATGAAGTCCATGAGCGCAGTGCCAGTCGAATGACCCGCCCTAAAGCCATGTTGGTATTTTGTCAGTTTTGAATATTTTTGTAAATAACTATACAATTGGCCGAACACCATTCGTTCCATCAACTTGGGGAGGATGGAGAGGACCGCAATCGGTCTGTAACTATAAGGATCATTAGGATGACCCCCCCTTGAATATGGGTACTATTTTTGCTGTTTTCCAGAATGAGGGAAAAATATTTTCCATCAGACTTTGATTGAATAAATCAGTTAATATCGGTGACAAAATATCTACAGCATCTTTAATAAATTTAGCTTCTAAATTGTCTAAACCGCAAGATTTATTTAGGTTTAGTTTTATAATCTCTTTCCTAACTTCTGCAATTTTTATTTTCCTAAAATAAAAAAGGGTACCATTTTCATTGTTAGTTAATTTATTAACTGAATCAGTTTGTGCTGATGATCCAACTGGAATGACTATATTCGGCAGTGTTAAAAAATAGTGATTTAACAACTGAGCTGATACTTTTGAATCAAGAAGCTCTCCCCTATCATTATACATTTTTATATGTGGTTTAGCTCTCAAGGGGTTATCTAATTCTTTAATTAATTTCCAATATTGCTTTGGATCATGGGTAGCCTCAATTTTGGTACTATAAAATTTCTTTCTTGCCAATCTAATTAATCTCTGACATTCATTCCGCTTTGTTTTAAAATTTACCCAGTCTTCCTCTCTTCTTGTTTTATTTGCTTTTTTCCAGGTTCTATCCTTAATGCGGATTTTCTTTTTCAAGAATTCATTTATCCAAGGAAGATGCTTTTTTTTTGTTTGAATTTTTTTAAATGGTGCATGCCTGTTACAAGCTTCCAGGAAGATTTTTGGTGGCCAGGTCAGTTTTAAGTTGAGCAGTAAAGGGAGCATAGTTATTTTTGTAGTAGTCTGCTGAAGATTGGGACAGTTGGATACCCAGATATTTCAGTTTAGTCAGAGTCCAGTTGCAGGGGAATAGATTTTGTATGTTGGAGGATGGGGAGTAGTGGAATGTGAGGATCTTAGTTTTGGAGAGATTAAGCTTATATCCAGACACCTGTCCAAACTCATCCAAAAGCTGCCTTATTGCTGGGAGTGATTTTTCGGGGTTCTGGAGGTAAAGTAGCACGTCATCAGCATACAACGCAACTCGGTGCTCTGTGCCTCCCAGGGTGACTCCAGTGAGATTCTGTGAGTCCCGAATATGCTGTGCAAGGGGCTGTATGAATAAAGCAAATAAAAGCGGGGAGAGGGGACAGCCTTGTCTGGTCCCTCTACTGAGCTGGAAATACCTAGAGTGATGTCCATCTATCTTTACACAGGCCTGGGGGGTAGCATATACTGTATATTTTGTATGACCTTAGAGTTTGAGGAATCCCAATTTTGTGGAGAACCTGATATAGGAATGGCAAAGCCACCCATTCAAATGCCTTTTCCGCATCAAGGCTGATTAAAACTGAGGGAGTGTTGGTAGAGTATATTGTATAAGTCAAATGGAGGGTGCACTTAATATTATGAGAGGTGGACCGGGTACTCACAAAGCCAGTTTGATCCCTATCTATAAGTTGGGGGAGTAAAGAGTCTAGGCAATGAGCCAGAATAGACATAAATAGCTTATAGTCAGTATTTAGAACCGAAATTGGTCTATAAGAGCTACAGAGTTGGGGGGGGTTCCTGGTTTAGGGATAACTGAGATGGTCGCGTATGACCATGAGGGTGGGGGTAAGTCTCCTTCCAAGATAGAACAGAATAGTCTCAAGAGTTTATAGTGGACCTGAGGTCTAGTTGCTCTGTAGAACTCTATTCCATATCCATCTGGTCCAGGAGCCTTTACGGTTTTCGCTCTGGCTAAGGCCGTGGTCAACTCAATGTCTGTAATCGGGTTGGTCAGAATTTCCCTCTGTAGGTCCGACAGTTTAGGCATGTTAATGGGATGGAGGTAATGACCTATTTGCTGGATAGTAGGAGTTTGTTCTGGAGTATATAAAGTGGAGCAGTATGAAGTGAATGCCTCTGTGACATCGTGCAATTTAGTTAGCAGCTGACCATGGGAAGGGTGCCTTGCCTGATAGTAGTTATAACTGAGGACTTCCTTTGTTTTCGGATCTGATAGGCTAATAACCTTGTTGCTCTAGGCCCTACTTCGTAGTATCTTTGTCTCAAGAAAGTTAAGGCAATCTCTGTTTGTTGTAAGGCTAAGCGATCAAGGTCTGAGTTTGTTGTAATTGAGAGAAAACTGAAGTATACCCTTGTTTATGAGCCATTTGCAAAAAGTGCAATGTGTCTTCTAATTTAGTCTTCTGCTCCCCTCTTTGTTTGTTTAGTTCTGCCGTGTGCTGAATTATATGTCCACAGAGGACAGATTTCACCTTGTCCCAGTGTATTGCAGGGGTTGAGTTTTCCGGGGTGTTATTTTCCACAATTTCCCTAATTTTGTCTAGAAGGAATTCTTGAAATTGCTTGGACCGGAGATAGTAAGGGTTAAGTTTCCATCAAGTATTTTTGGGTTGTAGTCCCATGTCCCAGGTAATGACCAAGGGAGCATGATCAGAAAGGGCTATGTAACCCATCCGTGCATCCTGTAGTATGCTTAGGTTCTCGATTTGGGTATAGGTTTGGTCTATGCGTGGATAGGTACGGTGCACTGAAGAGTAATGGGAATAGTTCCATGATTGAGGGTGTGAGTGGCGCCAAACACCGCACCAGCCCACCTCCTGTGTAAATCTCTTAAAGAGTTTTTGGTTAGCTGTTTGCCTCGGGGGGTTTGGGTTGGAGGAGTCTAGAATAGCATCCGGGAGAAGGTTAAAGTCTCCTGCCAACAGAAGAATCCCTCTGGACATTTGAACTATTTTATCCAGGAGTGACTTCAGTTGAGAGATAGGGAGACTGGGAGGAAAATATGCATTTGCCAGGGTAACTTGCCTAGCTCCAATCATGCCCTGTACGATAAGTCTACCCTCAGGGTCCACCCATTGAAGTCCCAGAGTAAAGGGGGTATGTGGGGGTATTATAATTGCCACTCCTCTACATCTACCACTACAGGAGTAAAAGACCTCACCGCGACTCAGCCGTGCAACTTGGCATGTTCTGTGGAGTTTAGGTGAGTTTCTTGCAGGTAGATCAAATCAGATCTACTCTTCCTCAGGTACGCTAGGACTCTGGATCTCTTAATTGGGGAGGTTAAGCCATTTATGTTATGGGATAGGAGTTTCAAATGCGGAGAGGTCATGGGTTAAATTGATGTAAGACGCTGCCAACGGGTCCCCACTCCTCCCTCTGAACAATCTAATCATCTCGGGGTCCTCTGTCAGAGGCTTTCTTGATCCAAGTACGTAGTGACAGCCGACTAAGTTATTAGAACAACAACAAACTTGACATTCATACAATCCTTTCACAACAGGTTCTTCTTGTAAGACGTTAACTTGCAACAGGAATTCAACATTTACTAACACTAAAAACCCAACTAGCAACATGTTCCGACTTGCGGCCAACTGGGCCACAGAATCGGAATAACAGAAACTAGTGCTTCCATGGAGCAGGGTAATTTCTGGACCCTGGGGAGAGAAATCTCCCTCTGAGGAGGAGTCTTCCCTTTGGTAGGGATCCTCTAGACATCTACAGTGTCTAAACAGAATGCATGGGCGAAAACACAAGTAAAATAGGGGGAAAATATAAGACGCCATATGGGGAGGTGGTGATCATCCTTTGAGAGGGTGTGATAGATAGAGATTAGCCTTAAGCAAAGGATCCCCGCTAGGGCCATCAGTTAGCAGGGAGAGAACAGGAACCACCCACATCCCCAGGATCCCCCGTCCCATTCAGCAGGAGAGGGGAGAGCAGGGGAATCCGCAGTCGCCATCTTGCATAGGTGGGTCCAATACTTCCCCTCCAATAGGGGTGAAGAATAATTAATCTATGCAGTTAAGTGGCACTCCTCCAGCACAGGCACGGCGGCTCCCATGGGGGGGGGCAAGGGAGGCGGGCAGAGGAGTCAGAAAATCGGCCCCTCCATCCGGATCGAAACCGGTCAAACTGACCCCCTTGATCCCACCAACTCGGGCCCCCCACGGTATGAAGGTAGTACACATCAACACACTCAGTTGCATAGTATGCCATTATCATAATCAGTAGGGATTATGCAGCACACAGTGATGAACCCCAGCCGCGAGGCAAGGTCAATTACTCGGGGGCAGCGAGGCGATCGCCGACCCCCAGCTCGATCAGTCAGCTCGGATCCCGGGAAATAGCCTCAATGGCATATTTAGCACAAGCAGCAATCGGCACCAACTGCCAGTGCTGAAATTGGGGTGAGAGTATACAGATCAACCGATGAGGGGCAGGGCAGTGTCGCCGCAGCGTGCCTGATCTGGGTTCACCCCATCAGACCTGAAGTGACCTAGGAGACAGGCTAACAAGGATGGGCATATACCAGTCAGGTGCTTCTTTGTCCCCCACACTCTTCCATTGAAGCCGAGGACCCACCCCCACCCTCAAGTAGAATGAGTAATATGGAATCCTAGGGTCCAGGCCATGCATATTTTATCCTTAAGGTACGGGATTCTGACTAGCGATGTGGAGCCACCTAATCTCGCTGGGGAGAGGCCCTCGCTCCAACCGGTGTCACTCTCAACGTTCATCTCTCCCGTGTCTGGTGAGCGTGTGCACTGCAGCACACAGCAACAGGCCTGCCTCCAGGGGAGCAAGCCAAGCCATTGGGAAGCATCTACACTGTAACCTGCACCGTCCTCAAAGGGGAAGCAAGCCCACATCAGCGGCTCCCTGGTCTATACATCTCTGTGGGAATGCAGCTTAGGTGATGGGGAAGTGAAGTAGGAAACACTAGGAGAGGCAAAGAAGGCACTCGGGGATGCACATGCCCGCCTCCAGGTAGCTCAGGGTAGCGAGGGGAGGGTGAGGGCCGAGCATCAGCCACACCCGATTGGCAGAAGCAACAGACCTACAAGGCCCCACGGACCCCCAGAACTGTAGTTATCATTATGCCAGTACGGACTGTGCCCCCGAACCACCCCCCCACTGGCTCAACCCCGATAGATTAATCAACAATAGTACATTTATGGTAGCAGTGTCCGTTTCATTGAGAATACTTGGTGTTCGAATATACAGATCAGCCGATGGGAGGCAGGACAGTGTGCACCCAAGCGTGCCCTGGTCTGGGTTCATCCCTCCCCCCCCATCAGACCCGAAGTGACCCAGTGAGAGAGGTGAATAAGGATGGGCATATTTGAGTCAGAGGGGTTTCTCTGTCCCCAACACTCTTCCATTGAAGCTGAGTACCCACCCCCAACTAGAATTAGTAAAGCAGAATCTTAGGGTCTAGGCAATGACAGGCCATGCATATTCTATTTTTGAGGTATGGGACTGGGATTATGACTAGCGATGCAGAGCCACCTTATCTTGCTGGGGACAGGCCCTCGCCCCAACCGATGTCACTCTCCACGTTCATCTCTGCCAGGCCTTGTGACCACGTGTGTTGCAGCGTACAGCATCAGGCCCACCTCCAAGGAGCAAGCCAAGCCAACAGGAAGCATCTACACCGTACCCCACACCCTCCTCACAGGGGAAGCAAGCCCCCATCAGCGGCTCCCTGGTCTATACATCTCTGCGGAAACGCAGCCTAGGTGAAGAGGGAGCGAAGTAGGAAACACTAGGGGAGACAAAGAAAGGCACTCGGGGATGCACACGCCTGCTTCCAGGTAGCTCAGGGAAGCGAGGGGTGGGCAAGGGCCGAGCATCAGCCACACCCGACTGGCAGAAGCAACAGACCTACAAGGCCCCACAGACCCCCAGAGCTGTAGTTATTATGTCAGTACAGGCTGTGCCCCCAAACCCCCCCTCCCACGGGCCCAACCCCGACAGATTAATCAGACAATGGTACATTTATGGTAATAGTGTCTGTTTCATTGAGAATACTTGCTGTTCAAGAAAGCCGGCTCTCGTCTCATGGAGGGGCATCCGAGGATTCCAACCGATCGGGGCAGGGGCGGATTGTCGTGCCTTCAAGGTGTTCATTATGTCCAGTATTGCCTCTGCTCCCCGACGGCGACCTGCATCACGTTGGCCACCACTCCACATCTTCTGGGAGAGTCTTGCCGCGATGGAGGGGGCAGCTGCATCAGCTCAGGGTTTCTGCTGGGGAATGTCTATTTTCCTGGATTTCAAGGCCATCATCGCAGCAGTCGCTGAATCGAAGGTGAGGGTACCATCTTTAAAGTAAATTGTCATCTTCGCTGGGTACGGGGTCCTGAATCGGATGCCTGCATTTTTGAGTGCTTTCATGATGGGGATGTAGGCCCTTCATCTCGACATAACCTCCAGGGCGAAGTCGTTTTCGAAATATAACCGCTGGTTGTTAAGGAGTACTACCCCCTTCTTCCACGCTGCATGTAGCACACTCTCCTTTTCCTGAAAATGGAGGAACTTGGCTAAAATCACTCTCGGTCGGGCTCCAGGGGCTGGCTTTGGGTCTAGGGTGCGATGAACATGCTCGAACTCCAGGGTGCAGTGGGATGGGAGGGTAAGCACTTTACAGAGGGTGTTTTGGATGAATTGGATAATATCTGAGCCCTCGGCTCCTTCAGGTATGCCAGCAATCTGGATGTTATTGCGACGATTCCTGCTCTCCGCATCCTCAGCCCTGTCTTGGAGCTGTTTTATGCTGTAATGCAACTGCACGATAGCTCTTTCAGTGCTATCCACCCTGCAATCCGTGTCTGTAACCTGTGCCTCAGTGGTTTCTTGCCATTTCTCGAGTTTAGTAATGTCGGTGCGAAGGTCCGAGATAGTGGATCGCATTTCCTTTCGAAAATCCCAAAGTTCGGCGAGCATCTGTGCCATTTGTCACTGTAGGATATCTGTTGGGATATGACTACACGCGGTTGCGCTACGGCGCGAGGCCGATGAGGCCCGGGAGCCTTCACTTTCTGAGTCACCCTCCGACAATCTCTCTTCATCTAGTGCTGTAAGTGCTTTAATCTTCGACCGATCCCTTGCTCGCAGCATTTTATATCCTCTGTGCGCTTGAGAAGTTGAATTTTTATTTAAAAGCTGGAATTTGGAGGTTTTGTTTAGCGATCACCGTGGGAGCTCCGTATCTACGGTGTGCTAGGGAGCATGATGTCACCGGAAGTCCTCCTGAACCTCCCTTCTGTTAACTTTCATTCATGACCATGTGACTACGAGCTGGTATTCAGGCTAAATAATTCCCTGCAGTTCACTTTGTTAATTCCTTTAAGGAACTTGAAGGTCTCTATCACATCTCATGTCTCCCTTCTGGTTTGCAATAAGTATTACCTCTTTCTTCTTGCTATCAAAATCCCTTCCAATGCACCCCAACATTCTGTTTGCCTTGCTGTAGGCCTTGTTACATTGGCTAATGTGTCTTAAGAGGGTCACTTATGATGACCCCCAGGTCCCTTTCATCTGCAGTGCCTAGCTTAACCCCTCCCATCCAGCATTCCTTCCCGGGGTTCTTGTTTCCTATCTACTCAGTTGCATACCTCTCAACCTCCTGCCTCATAAATCAGGGACAAGGCTTAAAAAAATCAGGGACAAAGGACCAAAATCAGGGACACTTCTTCAAAATTGGAGATATCCACTCAGGAAGCTGGTAGAATAAAGGGCTTAGTGTAAAACACATTTTCTAAATAAGAACAAGTCTGTAACTTTAATGTTTGACATTAGTTTGTGCTTATAACCCCCACTGTTTGGTCACGAAAACACAATTTTTAGGAGGGACAGAGTAAAATTTTGAGGCAAAATCAGGGACACTTGAGAGGTATGCTCAGTTGTTCAACTCCTGCTACATAATCCTTTGCTAAAGTCACAGTCCTCTGTTTATGACATCAGAATAATTTCCACAGCAAAAAACTGATGTCACAACAGAGGATTATGACTTCAGCAAAGAACTAAGCAATAGAAACCGACAAATTCCAGTGGACAAAGAGCCTCCTTTCATGTAAATTAACCTACTAATGAATGAACCAAGGACCAACAAACACAGACAATATATAAAATATTTGCCAAACTATGTCTAAATATTATGTTTCACGATGTTGTTTTCAAAAGTGACAAAATTGCTCAAAGATCTCTTGAACGACTGACTTTGCATCAGACTATTTCATGTGCAGAGTCACAGAGGTATATTTGGGTCCTGACCACCTATGCCTTATGATGTGCCAAGTCTTAGTTCTTCTGCTATTCACTCTTTTTTCTCTCCTTATCAGGCCAACCTTTTCGATGTCCTTCCACTATTGTCTGGTCTTATTCGAGGGGAACCTTCAGCCTCCTGATGTGCAATTAAAGGTGCTCCACCACTCACACCATGAGGATCTGACCGAGTCTTCCTCCCTGCTCCTTGGCCAGGAGTCCAATCCAATTGGTGTGCTGGCAGCCCATGTACTTTTATTTATTTATTTAAAAGTTGGTGACTAGGATAAACTAGAATAGGTATACTGAGCTGAAGCTCTTTTCCAGGTGTGACCAAAGGCAGGAGTTACAAAAGAGTGTGATTGGGGGGGGGGGGGCATGGCTTAGCATCTAAGGACAGCAGACATTCCTAAGACTGGCTCGGGGAAAGATTCAACCTTTTTATGCTTTAAAAACTGATTTTACATTGAAAACAAACATTTGCTATACCAGACTATGTTGGAGAACGAGCTGAGCACAGTAGCATGGGGAACATAAGAGTCCCGCACCAGCAGGGGACTTTTTTTTAAGCCTAAACCAGCTCTGGTGAAGGACACCAGGCCACAACGCCACAAGGCAGCCTCAAACACACTAATACGATTGCTAATGAAGTGACTTTGAGCACAACCAAGGTAACATTGGGGCAGCTTGTAAGAACTGTCCAGGAGATAGCCAAAATGTCAGACAGCCTCGTACCACGGGTATCGACCCTAGAGACCAAAATGGTGAATTCTAAGCATTCAGTTCAGTGCACCGATGGGGGGCTACCTGACAGTACAAGATATGGCCCTGATGTTGGTAATGGGAAACACTGAAAAACAAAAAAAGTTTGCACATAATACCACTGAAAATTCAGGGTCAATGTAAAATGCAAACATTTATTACTGTGCTGTCATACAGACATCCAACATCCTGACATAGTGCCCATAAGGCTTCATCAGGAGGCTTCATAAAGGGAAAGACATTCCCGCAACATCTTGAGACTCTGGAATGTCAGGCATGGGAGATAAAATATCCAGCTGATAGGCTATCCTGAAAAGGCAGAGGGTGAAGATGACAATGATTTTAACCCGCACATTTCTCCCCCAAATCCTAGGCTTTTCCGAATTTGACCAAATAATATCAGTGGAGAAAGCATACTGTCTCACCAGCTGTAGGGCACAAGCAACTACCACTATGCTCAGGATGTTCATGATTGTATGTACAGTGGTGGGAGACAGAGATACAGCCTTGGTGGCAGCCTGGGCGGTCCATACTCTATGATATGGAGAAGTGTACATACTGCTATTTCCTAACTTATCTTACAGTATCTGTCTAAAAAAGGAAGGCCTTTGACTGAGTTCATGGGTTGCTCCATACCCTGAAAGTCCACTAACAGTTACTCTTACCTGCCAAACTACTACTGGTTTGGAATGGCCAGATTTATTTGTACAATGACCCCAGGGATGCCTCTAAAATGGTACAAAGGCTGGAGCAGGAGCTAGGAGTAAGAGGTGAGGAAGACTCAGCTGACTCAGAGAAAGTGAATGTCGAGGTCCGAATACAGGATACTGTTTCAGGTTTGAACATAAACAACTGACATTTGGGGCAATTTCCGATCTGTCTGAGTCACTGTTCGAGATTCTCACTGAAGCAAAAACCTAATGAGCCTATTACTAACTAAAATTGTGGGACCCTGCATTCATTGTTGGTGTTGCAATACAAAGTGGCTACTTTGAACTTTTCATAAGATATTAACCCGGTGCCCTTTTTTCCATATCCTGTTAAACTGATTTAACCATATGGTCTCACCTATTTCTGTGGTAGTGGAGGGGAAGGAGCAGGGAGGTTACAGGATAATACTGGGGACAGAAGGAGCCTATATATCTGTAAAATGGTGGTAAATGCCTTACCTTTAATTACACTGCGCACAGAGGCCTTTTTCGGAACACCATTGTGACAGGGTTGAATAAGCCCTGTCCCATTTGTTATTCAGAAACAGTTAAATGCAAGGACCTGTTCTGTCCTCCCCTTTTTTGTCTTTTGTCTGTCTGGCTGCACAACCAAATGTTCTTTTGAGACCAGGAACTAATCACTCTGATGGTCTCACGATTCTCCGCCTTTCGCTATCTCTCTGCCTTTACTTGCTTTTTATTTTTTTATTTTTTATTTTATCAAGTCTAGGATTACAAATATCTTTGAGCTAAGGCTCTTTACAAAGGTTCCACGTCAGAGAAATACAAATTATGGGGAACATCAAGACAGATATTACAGCAATGTGGACACTGCAAACAGATTACAGATTAATACAATTCAAGGGTAGCATTGTAAGCAAGGCAGCCAGCGGCATTTGTCAGAGAAAACAGACAAGAGTTAAGAAGTGCCAGAGTCATAGGGAGAGGGAAGAGGGGGAAGGGGGGAAGAAGGTATGTAGGTAGGGTTGGGAAGAGGGTGAAAAGTGCAGCATTGGGGTACAAAGATGTGAGGGTAAAATCCAGTGGGGGGGGGACCACTAGAGCAGGCAGGGAAGTGGAGAAACCAGGTTAAGTTGGGCAGTCACAGGAGCTGCTGGTAGTGAGATTGTCCCGGAGCCTAGTTTTAAACATACCAATTGTTGGGGCAGAGGAGATGGTGGGGCTGAGGCCATTGAACCAGAGTGGCGCTCGATAAGCAAAAGAGCATTGTCCCTGTGAAGGCATCGTTTGTTGGTTCGGTGTTGTAACAGAGTTGAGACCCCAGAAGGTGCAAGGCCAAGGTAGATATTTTTCACCATAGAACAGGTGAGAAACTGTTTCTGTTGCTGTTTCTTTCTTTCCCCTGGTGAATCTGCGGTTATAAAATGTGTGTGAATCGATATGTGACACTGGGATCCCTCGGTTTGACAATGTATATAGTTATACTGTTGAAATGATTGCAAAAAGGTATTTGGAATTTAGGGGGTTAAACTGAGATGCAGTTTGAGCTCCTTTCAGACTTTCTGCAAACTCTTTTGCAGAGCTGTCAGCGGGAGGCCAGCTTGGGACATTGTTCTATTTACAAGCCTGCTCTGCAAAGAAACTGACAAGAACTCTGATACATTTTGTGAGAACAGGATGAAGAAGTTAATTGTCAGGCAAAGACTTGTTATAAAAAGAGCAGCAATATTTTTTGCTAGAGAGACAAACTTGGAATTAGAGATACCTTCAGACGAAGGACTTTGTTTTCTCTTTTTGTACTGCCTTTGTAAATAGTTATGCTGAACAATTTTTATTTTTCATTTTACCGTTATTGATAATAAAACACAAGTTGCGAATTTTATAACTGCTCCTGATTTTCCTATGCTTCCTGACCTTTGCCTCGACAACAGCCATCCCCCAGCTTTCCTGCTCACACTGTCGTTATTACAATATACTGTTCTCATTTATACGGTGTGTCAGGCAGTTTCATTTAATTAATGGTTGGTGCAGTTAATGTGAAGGAATAACCCTCCTCCTTCAAAGCTGCTCTGTGGCTCCTTTAAGCTCCTTGTTCTCTTGCTACTCCTGGTGGTATTAGACATTGTACTTAATCCTGGTCCTACCCCCACCTCACAAATACAGCTATCTAAAGGACTGCAGTTTGCCCACCTGAAAGTTGAATCTATTAAAAAACTCATGCTTGACCTCCAGCCAGATATTCTTGTCATCTCGGGGAGGTGGCTCTCCCCCAATGTCCAAGACTCTGTAGTGTCCATACCTGGCTACCCCATAGCTAGGCAGTAACACCCTCCCCAAAGAGAGGCAGTGGCATTGCAATCTGTCTCAACTCTGGCATCCAGTTTGTTCCTGTATTAAAACTCTCTGCCCCTGCTGCCCATGAGCTGTTCCTCCTCAAATTCTCCCTTCCTCACACAGTCCCTCCCTTCATTGCAGGAGTGTACTGCTGCCCTGGCCTACCCCATGCTTCTGCCACTGAACTCCTCTCTCCCATCTGCTCCCACTCATTCTCTGATGAGCTGCTGTTACTTGGCAATTTTTATGCTAACTGGCTCTCCCCCTCAGTGAAAAAACTTGGCAGAATATTAAAGAGACACTGTCAACCCAATTAGGCCTCAAAGTGCCCCTAGTTTAAAAAACATGTTATGATTGTTCACATTCTGTAGAGACTCCCAATGTTGCTGGTTTTTGATTCAGATTCCTTTTTTCTTTTTAAAAGTGAAAAACAGAGGTGTGAGAAGTTGTCTAACTTTGTTTCGCAGATTAATTTGCGAATTTGCAGCAATTCACAAAGTTAATCTGCCTTGCGAAGTTCCAATCTGCAGTATAAGGCTTCACGAATGGCAAAGGTGGGCTCACAGGTAAAGCTTGCAATGTACCATGGGATCGGAGGTCACATAGTACTGAAATAAGCTACATTCCATGCATTCAATGCAGTCTTATGAACTGAGAGTTGGAGAGAACTCTGTCTCTGCCTGTCTGAGTAGAAAACCTTTAAAACTACTCTGAAAGTGGAATATTTTTGAACTAAATGCTAACAAAAAAAATATCTAGAGTGCCTTGTGCAGCTAGACTATCATTGTCTGCGCGTAGTTTTGCAGATTTGTCTAGTTGAAAGTAGTGATTTTATTTTGTCTACTGAAGCAGTATACTGTTTTGGGGAAGGGTGGTTTTTCAGCTAGCAAGCAAGACAGTCCTGTGAGCACTACTATGATTTGTTTTCCTCAGTCTTTCTTCTTAATAATTTTTGTCTGTGGTCTGTGATGTGTCATTTTATTTTTGTAGTACAGTTTTGTGTGGTTAAGTGAACTATTTGTTCATCTGATTTTACACTGATTGTGTTTTTTTTGTTTAGTTCTTGAAGTGACAGTATTACTTACAATAACTTGTTTTGAATTACTCCTGTCATGTGCGTCTTGTTAATCCCTGTAAAGTTAAAAAAAAAAAAAAAATACAAAAAGAAAAACAAACTTTTGGGTGGTTTACTACAGCTACTGTTAGCTCAGTAAACTCTTCTATTCAGATTCAGATCATACTGCTAATCAATCTGGTGAGGTATTGTCTGCTGCTGCTGGTATTTAGTTTTACTGCTGTGTTTATTGTTTCCTTGCAATATTAATATCTAAATATATAAAATGACTGGAAAGAGGTGCTTGAGTAAAGTGATAGGTGCTGGCGAGGCAACCAAGAAGTGCATAGGTTCTGCGGGGCAAAAGGTTGTACCTAAAAAAGACTTTCTCTGTAGCAGCTTCGTCCTTGGACTCAGGGGCCGGTAGCAGTCACAAAGGAGTAGCTGGTGGAAGTGTCAAATTATTCTCTGCCACATCTGTGGCATCCACAGTGGTGGGTGCTGGGGGAGGTGAGCAAAAAGGGATCAGTCGGAGAGGTAGCAAAATATCTGGCACAGGAACAGGGGTCAGGTAGGAGGTTACTGGTGTCTCTATGACTGGTGGGGGTGGCTCGGAGCCTGATCTGGATGATAGATTCAAATTCCCAAATGAGAGTGTTGAGCTAGATGGAAACTTATATCAGGTCTCTTGTACCAATGGAATGATATTGCCTGCTGGGGTGGGGGGACTATAAAGTTAACAGATGATTGCAGGACTGCTTTACACTAATGCGTGAAATGCAATTGTATGTCTGCATGTTTTGCCCAAGCAAAGTCTGACACCTATAAAGCATAATAAATAAACTTTAAGCAATAAAAAAGAAAACACCCTAAACACTGCTTTCTTTTGAGCAGCATCTGTGACTCCCCGAGTCAAATGCTACCCTACCAGCAATGCTGCCACACTGAATCCAGCTGTTTAGTAGCCGGACACTCAAAGGTCTAACCTACACTGCATAGCATGTTTTTTTGAGTGACATTTCAAATACCCACCCAATCATGCTGCTGCACAGGAAAAGAATGCAGCAGTCATTGAAGCGCTGACAATTTGATATACTGGCATTCTTTTTTGTGGAGACCATGTGATTTAATAGGTTGATAATGTGCGCCTGTCCCAAATGGCAGATTCCCTTACAAACATGCTTCTTCACCCATGCCAATTTCTGAACTTTAAAGGACTATATCAGGCATGATGATCCATGCCCTGCTGCATTCAGCAGCCCCATACATACATCTCAGTATGGATATGTGGACCAGTAGCCAAATAGCTGGTAGCTCTTATCTGTGCTCTTCAGCACACTGGGCACAGGTACCCAGAGTAATATTCAACTGTGGCGTGTGAAAAACTGTACTAAGCTCAATTGCAGTGATAACACCACTCCAGGTATTTGCCAGCATGCCACACTGGCAATGAAGAGTGTAAGAGTATCTCTCATGGGTCAGAAAATGTTAGAATTGCTCCTGACCGAGACTAATGAATGGATGCAGCCTGTGGTGGTAGAACCACAGTGGTGTGTGGCACACGGTCTTCAGGCTGGTGTGGGAGGAGGAGGGGACTGCTGTCCTAGAGACATCTGTGTTATCAGTTGCCTCACTTTGACCCAACTTCACTTTGGTGTACCCCAAGAGCGAAGTTACAGGTGAAGCTACCAGGCAAAGTTGTCAAAGGCAAATTTTCTATTAAATAAAAACATCCACAAATCTATTCGTGAAGGGGAATTTGGTGAATTTGCCTTAACTTTGCCAGTGAATTAAAACTTTTCAACATCTCTACCCACCACACTGGTGTTGCCACACTAAATTATGCTTGTTTACATTCCTTCATCAAGTTCCATTGCATCTTCCCTGAACCTGGAACACCCCCCCAGCACATTATAGCCACTCATTATGCAGTGGGAGTAGAGGAGACTACTGCATCATGAGTGGTTGCACTGTTTGGGGGAGGGGAGTGGTTTTAATGTACAGGAAGTATGCAATAACAGCAGATCAAGGGTCTGAAACAAAACAAGGTTGGGTATAGCTATATATTAGCATGCATTTCAGTTCTTTTTTTTTTGTATATTCTTTTTTCGCCCTCCTCATGCTCACAGGCCCCCACTCCTATAGGCTCTGCACGTCTCCCGATAGCCCCTCCTGTCCTAACCCAGCCCTCCTCTTACCTTGTATCGCAGGCCAATCCCCAGGATATCCCGGCATATCCTCTTCGCTGGGCGGGCCCTCCTCCCGACGGGAAGGCACCGGGGGGAGAGGGATGACCCCAGCACACTCTTCTTTAGGGCCCGGGGATGCTGCCGTGGAGAAGGAGGCTCCAGGAAGGTACTGGAGACAACCGGGGACAGAGAGCCGTCATCCGGCGGCCAGCGAGCGGTATTTCCATTTTCTGGTGTTCCCCACTCATGCCATCTGTTTGTGCCCCTGGTCTCCACCGGGCTGCTGCAGAGCGATCATGCGCCCTAACCCTTCCCAGGGAGGACAGCAGTCCATGGATGCTCAATCCTACCCCTTCCCTGCCGATCCCCGGGCGCCCGAGTTCGTTCTTGAACCCGGTCACCGCGTGGTTCAAGGCATCCAGCGCCTCAGCCCTCTGCGCCACCAGGCCGGCGCATTTCAGTTCTACTAAGCAAGGAGGCAGATAAAGCAACCAGCAAAATCAATTAATTTTAGAGAAGGTAAGCAATCATAAAATGTGGGTTTTTAACTAGAAATATCATCATAGTATCATAGAAGACACAAAGCATATATAGACTTTCGTCCTTGTCTGCTTGCCATAAAGTATATTAGAAACAAGGGGACCGATTAATAAGCTATAGTCTTAGTTTTACTGAAATCATCTAGTCTTATTTTGAAAATATCTATAGTTGGACTATTAACTATCTCATGAGGGAGAAAAGGTTGGCAGTGTCTGTTTAAATCCCTCCAGCTATCCCAACTAATTTCAGATGCCACCCATCTTAATCATAAATCCTCAAACCACACTCTGTTGGACAGAGTACTCTCCTTTCACCCCCACCGTGTTATGGAGGAAAGCACCCCCCCCCCATGCACTCAGTGACCATCATATGATCTACAGGGTGAGTAAAATCCATCACTCCGCAGTTCAGTCCTTCAGGTTGCTGGACTTAACCTCCCTTCATGCAGACCAATCGGCCACCGACTGGTCCCACAAATCTTCAGCCACTTAAGTCCACTTGGCCTTCCACTCCTTCCATAACAAATTTATGACTATCTGGGACTACCACATCCCCTGTAAGGAAAACCAGGGCCAGACGCACTTACCTTTCCTGGATTACTGCTGGGCTGCTGGCCTGCCTCCAAGCTCATGACCAAGCCCTGCGGTCCTTTAAGACAGTACAATTACGTAAGAACTTACCATAACAGTAGATCTTCGAGAGGAACTCTTGCAGCAGGTAATAACATTAGGACTATGCCACCAGACACTAGGACCCCATGAAAAAATTTGACGTCGGCCCCATACCTACATCCCGCATGATATAAAGGGAGCGGTCCCCCAGCACCACCTCAGTTCACCCGCCGGAGACCCGGCTGGCATTTAGGATGGGGAACCGAGGAGGATCTCCCATCCTAAGAAGTAAAGCTAAGAGGCAGTAACATAAAACAAATAACTGGAGCCACCGCGCAACATTGAACCAAATACAAAGAAGCGGGGCTACACAGTAACGGTGTAAAAAAAAAAAAGACCATGAAATGGAAACATCTCTGCTTATGAGCATCCCCCCATTCCTTGGACCCTTTTCACTTTCTGGTGGAATCTGTGTTGGAGTATCTTCTTTCCCTATGCTAGACTGAATGACTGCTACGAGCTCAGATTTGCTGTCTGAATCAGGCTAAGCCTTGGCTAAGTCCAAGGCCTTATTCAACAAAGACTTGGTACAGCACCATGTGTCAAAAAGTTAAGGGACCTGACTGTGCAGGTGGCCGAGGAGTACACTTTGTGGCCCATCTGGTCGAGTTTCATGGATTCTGGATCCGGTGGTTGGCAGCTCATATGCTTTGGTTGCTTCACCCTGCCATGAGCAGCCGTTGGCACCATGGAGTCTGCCTTTGGTTGTTCACTCAAATGAGGCTCTCCTTTTGGTGTTCTGTATAGGTGGTCTGCCTTCCTGGGGATTGCCGAAGTAGTGGAAGGATGCTTTCAGGCCAGTTTTGTGACATCCTGGAATGGCTCCACTAGAGGAGGGATGACCAAAGGCTTTGGATCGTTTGCTCCTAGGAACTTTGCCGGGCGATGTCATTCGGGGTTAAGTTCCTCCATGTCCCACTGGTTTAGGTACTGGATCTGCCGCATCACATCCAAAAAGGAAGGGTCATCTGGGGGAGACCTGGGAGAGTCCCTGTTATGGTCCAGGGAGGGCAGAGGCAGCTTGTCCTTGGGGAGTAGTAGGAAGAAGAGTCCCCTGCATCGTCGGCTGAGGACGATTGTGGCCGTACCTTGGATGAGGGTATGGATGACGGGTGTCGACCATGGCCACTAGGTGATGGAGACCCCCAGTCATCGTCTTCTGACGACCTGCGGTCTGGCATTAGAGGTGGTTTTGGAGGCCTCTGGGGCAAGGGCTCCCTGGGTGGAGCTGGAGCTGGAGGTGGGAGTCCTCTAGGGCTAGGGGACTGCTCCCTTGGCCTAGGCAGCAGATCACCTTTTATGGTATTCCACTACGAATTAAACAAATCTCCTACCTCTGCCAATGGGATGACAGGCTGTGCTGGCGGCAGGGTAGGAACGTTCGGTGCTCCTGGTGGCGGCCCTTGCAGTGTGTCCGGTGTGGTCATCTGGTCCGTGGCTCTTTACCATCAGGCGTTGGGACCGGTGGCACTGTTCCTTCTGAGGTAGTATCCCCTGGAGGTCAGATGTCCAGCTTCTTGGGAGGAGGCAGGGACAAAGGGTTCGACCCTTGGTCAAGAGACCCAGGCTTCTGGTCCTCAGGCATGTGACGTGTTGCCTGGTCCGATGCCTGGTCCTTCAGAGCAGATGGCCGTTTAGGGAGTCGCGTCTGGTCTGGCTCTGACGTTGAATCAGAAGGCCATGAGGTCTGGTGTCCTTCCAAAGCGGTTGACGCCCTGTCACCAAGCGGAGGGTGCTTCTGATGGCGCTCTGAATCTTGGCATCTGGTGGTGTCACCTGATCCCTTTCACTTGTCGGACGATGCCGAGGCCTTGCTGGCAGAAGATTCCAACTTGCCACCTGATAAAGATGCCTGTCTGTCTGACTTAGACCCTAGCGACTGTGTGTGGGGCCTTAAAGCCAGGGAAACAGGGGCGGATGAATGCCCATGCCCAGAAGACTCCTTGCCATGTGTATGGGAAGAGGCGGAAGTCTTCTTCGAGGTAACCCCGGGAAGAGTCAAAGGGCCTGGGGGAAGAGATTCCGACCTCCTGCCAGACGCAGAGGACATGGAGGACTTGTGGGGGGACCTGGGCGGAATTGTAGCAGTCTCTGGCAGGATCTGCTTGTCGCCGCATTGCACTTAAGACTTCCGCTGCCGTGTGGTGAAGAAGACATGCACAAAATAAGAAAAAGGCGAGGAGAAAAACGCTATGAATGAAATACAAGAAAGAAAAATGGCGAACGATCAAGTAGAGAGAGTGCATCTGTGACGATACCAGTGGGTCGACAGTGGAAAAGAACTGAGGTGGTGCTGCAGGACGCCCTTTATACCACGCTGGACAGTGGGACGGGGCCGAAGTCAGGGGGTGGTCCCCCACCTTGGACTGCTAGCTAGAAATTTTTCCGTCAGGTCCTAGTGCCTGGCGGCATAGTCCTAATAGTGTTACCTGCTGCAAGAGCTCCCTCTCGAACTAAGATCACTGGTTCCCCTGCCACCCTGCTAAATTACCTTTCCCCTCACCCCTTACACTCCTCCTCCTTCTCTCCTACCACTCCTTCTGCCACTTTCAAGGCACTCCTTGCTCCTAACCCCCACAAGGTTACAAACTCTAACAGTCTTGATCTCAAACTTCTGTACCTATCTGCACCAGCCATAGCCTACCACATCACACTCCTCCTTAATCTCTCCTTCTCCTCTGCCCCGATGCCTGGAAGCAGGCTACTGTTATTCCCCTCCTGAAAGGGCGTGACCCCACCACTCCTGGTGGACTCCGTCCTATTTCCCTCCTCCCCACACTAGCCAAGCTCCAGGAACATCTTGCCCTCTCACAACTCACCCCCTTCCTCAACTTCTCATCCTTCTTCAGTCCTTTCCAGTTTGGTTTCAGGAAGTCCCACTCCACATCCACTCCTCTCTCCGGTGGCTCAATGACTCCATCCTGTCCAGTACGGACCACAGCCAAGTTACTTCTGCCATCTTTGTCCACCTGGCCAAAACTTTCAACACAGTGTTACTCTTGGACAAGTTAACAAAGCGGGGCTCTCTCAATCCTCAATCACCTGGTTCTGCTCCTACCTTGAGGGCAAGTTGCAAGATGTCCGTATTGGAGACTCTCTCTTCCCTCCACTCCCTATCTGCTCTGGAGTCCCCCAAGGGTTTGTCCTGGGCCCCCTACTCTTCTCTGTTTTCCGAAATGACCTCCCCTCTGCCTGTTCTTCTGCATCCATCCATATGTACACAGATGACATCATGCTGGTTGCTTCTGGCTCCTCTGCCGCTAATCTGACTGTCCATCTCTAACAGAACTTTGACAGTGTGCAGCACTGGTTCTGTTCAAACCGTCTGCCCCTCAACAACAAGATCAGAGTCTACATGACCATTGGCTCCCTACAAAGACTTGCTAGACTCTCTCCCCTCTCCTTCCAAACTCCTGATGATACTACACTTGATGATGTCCCCTAGTTTAAGTACCTTGGGTTCTGGCTGGACTGGTACCTTAACTTCTTAGACTACATTGATTCCATCTATCGCAAACTTCACATTAAACCGGGTGTGCTGTAAAGAAACAAAGCAAGCATCCCTCATCTTGCCCACAGGGACTTAGTCACAAAAATGATCCTTCCCATTTTTAATTACGGTGACACTGTCTAAAATGTTGCTTCCAGGTTCACCCTTGCCAGACTGGACCCCACCTTCCAATCTTTCTACTGCTCTGCCTTGGAGTGCCCCCCTTGTACACACCACTTCTCTCTCTATTCCTCCTTCTCCCTCCCTTTCCTCAAAGCCAGATGCCTCATTCACTGTACCACCTTCACATTCTGGTCTGTCCACCTCCCCCCCACCATCACCTCCCTCAAATCCTTTCTCCAGGACTTTGCCATCCCCTCCTGCAAGTGTTCCTGACCCCTGACCCTTGCATTCCCTGCTTCCGTGCTGCTGACATCCTCCTTGTACTCCTACTCCTGTGTTGTTAACTTTCCCCATTATCCCCCCATCCCCCAACTCTACCCAACTTCCTCTTACCCCCCACTTGCCCCGCCAACTGTGCCTTGATATCTATTTTGGTATCTGCGCTCCTGAACATACCTCCGGCACTGCTTAATTAGCTGCACCCGGCAGTCTGGGTCATACTACCCTACTATCACCTGCATGGCTCCCTGCAAAGTTTACCATTTGTTTCTTAACGTGTATTATATCTCATACCTGTAACTGCATAGCAAAATATATACTCTGCAACAGGGTTGATACACAAGGAGGCATGAAAAAGATGAGAAGTGACTTGACAAGGTTGGAGGAATGGTCAGAAGTATGGCAGCTTGGATTCAATGCAAAGAAGTGCAAAATAATGCACCTGGGAAACAAAAACCCAGGGGAAGAGTACACAATGGGAGGGAGGGAGGTAGTAACAACAACAAAAATAGAAAGGGACCTGGGGTAATCATATCAGATGAACTTAAGGTTGGCAAGCAATGTGAGAAGGCAGTAGGGAGGGCTGGGGGATACTGGGATGTATAGGGAGAGGCATCACCACCAGAAAACAGGAAGTTGTTATCCCTCTATACAGACAGTTGATGAGACCCCATCTGGAGTACTGCGTCCAGTTCTGAAGACCCCATCTCTGCAAGGACATAGACAGGACGAAGGTAGTCCAGAGGAGGGCAACTAAAATGGTGCAGGGTCTGCAAGAGAAGCCATACGAGGAGAGATTAAAGGAGCTTAATACGTATACCCATGAGGAAAGGAGGGAGAGGAGGACATGATAGAAACTTTTAAGTACCTCTCTGGAATTAACAAAGTCGAAGAGGGTAGCATCTTGCAGAAAAAATGATGTGCAAGAACAAGGGGACACAATTTGAAGATAGAGGGGGGGGACAGCTCAGGAGCAATGTGAGGAAGTATTTTTTCACAGAGAAGGTGGCGGACGCATGGAACAGCCTTCCTGAGGAGGTTGTGTGGTCTAAAACTATGGGAGAATTCAAGAATGCATGGGACAGATACAAGGCAATTCTTGTGGGGGGGGTAGGAAGAAATAGGCTGTTGGTGAACAGGGATGGGGCAAAAAGGGGTAAGGCCATCAAGAAATGGAGGGTAATGAGTACCAACACCTGTAGTCTGGGCAACAAGCTTCCTGAACTGGTGGCCTTGATGGAAAAGGGATGCCTGGATATTGTAGCAGTCACAGAAACATGGTACACAGAGAACCATGACTGGGATGTTAACATACCACAACCCACAGGGAGCAGGGAGGGAGAAGAGGGGTGGAGTAGCTCTCTATGTAAGGGAAGGGATAAAAGCAACTGAAGAAAAGAGTAAACAGGGAGGAGAGGAGGCACTGTGGGTCACCTTAGAGACTGGAAATGGCACCACAATCCGCACAGGGGTTGTATACAGACCCCTATGTCAAGGGGAAGGAATGGACAAGGATATGACAGAAGGCATACTTAGGATGGCAGAGAAAGGGGAGATACTGTTGATGGGGGACCTTAATATGCTGGATGTCAACTGGAGCACCTTTGCTGCAGCCACATCCAAAAGCAGGGCCATTCTTGATCCCCTTCAGGTGGCATGCCTCGGACAGCTAGTTTTGGAATCTACTCATGAGGGAGCAATCTTAGACCTCATACTCTCAAATGGGGACAGTGAGAGGATCTCAGATCTAGAAGTAGGTAGCCATTTGGGAACAAGTGACCACCAAACAGTGTGGTTCACGATAAACTCAGCTACAGAGTCAAGCCATACAAAAGTGAAGGTTCAGGACTTCAGGAGGGCTGACTTTGGCAAGATGGGAGAGTGCCTTAGAAAAGCACTAGCAAACAGGCTAGGAGGAGGGGTGGAGCAACAATGGGGAAATACCAAAACTGCCATCGCAGAGGCAACAAGCCTTTGTGTGAAGCAAATAAACAAATTAAAATGAAAGAAAAAAGCCACTATGGTTCTCAAAAGAGATCGCAGTGAAGGTTAGGGAGAAAAAGATAGCACTTAGGAAGTATAAGGAAACACAGAAGGAGCAGGACAGAGAACTGTACCAGTTAAGGCAGAAGGAAGCAGTGAGAGTAGTCAGAATAGCAAAGGCCAAAAACTGAGGAAAAGATAGCTAACTCAGTTAAGAAGGGGGATAAAACCTCTTATAGGTATATCAGGGAGCGTAGAAAGACAAAGGGAGGGATAGTGAGGCTGAATAGAATGGACGGTGGGTGGACAGAGAGGGACAGTGAAAAAGCAGGGATATTGAATGAATACTTCTGTTCAGTATTCACAAAAGAGGAGGTGGGGGAGGTGCCTAATCCAATTAACAGAAGCACTCTGGATAGGGGGGTCGATCCCAGTCCTTTCACAGAAGAAAGGGTTTTGAAAGAACTCCTAAAACTGAAGGTGGACAAAGCAATGGGGCCAGATGGAATTCACCCCAGAATTCTAAAAGAATTAAGCAGAGAACTAGTGACTCCACTGACTACCCTTTTTAACAAATCATGGGAGGATGGTGTGGTACCTGGGGACTGGAGGAAGGCAGATGTGATTCCCCTTCACAAAAGTGGGACCAAGACAGAGGTAGGAAACTACAGACCTGTCAGTTTGACCTCTGTGGTAGGGAAAGTGATGGAATCACTTCTGAAGGAACGAATTGCTGAGTACCTAGAGGCCAATGGGGCACATGACCCAAGGCAGCATGGGTTCACAGCAGGAAGGTCATGTCAGACAAATCTAATTGATTTCTTTGACTGGATGACCAAAGTAGTAGACCAGGGAGGGGCTGTGAACATGGCATACCTAGACTTTAGCAAGGCATGTGACACAGTCCCACACAAAAGATTAATAGTCAAATTAACCAGCATGGGAGTGGGTCCCAGGGTGGTAGCCTGGGTAAAACATTGGGTGGACAACAGGACACATAAGGTAATTGTAAATGGAGTCCACTCTGGAGAAAGAGGGGTTACTAGTGGGGTACCGCAGGGTTCAGTACTGGGTCCAGTCCTTTTTAATGTCTTTATAAGTGACATTGCAGAAGGACTGGAAGGAAAAGAATGCCTCTTTGCAGATGACACAAAGATCTGCAACAGGGTTGATACACAAGGAGGCATGGAAAGGATGAGAAGGGACTTGGCAATGTTGGAGTAATGGTCAGAAGTATGGCAGCTTGGATTCAATGCAAAGAAGTGCAAAATAATGCACCTGGGAAACAAAAACCCAGGCGAAGACTGCACAATGGGGGGGGGGTAGTAACAACAACTAAACTGGAAAGGGTAATCATATCAGATGAACTTAAGGTTGGCAAGCAATGTGAGAAGGCTGTAGGGAGGGCTGGGGGGATACTGGGATGTATAGGGAGAGGCATCACCAGCAGAAAACAGGAAGTTGTTATCCCCCTGTACAGACAGTTGGTGAGACCCCATCTGGAGTACTGCGTCCAGTTCTGGAGACCCCATCTCTGCAAGGACTTAGGATGAAGGCAGTTCAGAGGAGGGCAACTAAAATGATACAGGGTCTGCAACAGAAGCCATACGAGGAGAGATTAATGGAGCTTAATATGTATACCCTTGAGGAAAGAAGAGAGGGAGGACATGATAGAAACGTTTAAGTACCTCAGTGGAATCAGCAAAGTCCAAGAGGGTAGCATCTTTCAGAAAGAGAGATGTGCAAGAACAAGGGGACACAACTTGAAGATAGGGAGGGGACAGCTCAGGGGCAATGTGAGGAAGTATTTTTTCACAGGGAGGGTGGTGGATGCATGGAACAGCCTTCCTGAGGAGGTTGTGGGGTCTAAAACTGTGGGAGAATTCAAGAATGCATGGGACAGACATAAGGCAATTTGTGTAGGGGGTAGGAAGAAATAGGCTGTTGGTTAAATAGGATCTGCAGCTTATCCTCTAGGTAGGGAAATGGGCAGACTAGATGGGCCAAGCGGTCCTTATCTGCCATCAAACTCTATGTTTCTATGTTAACTAGGATCTGCAGCTTATCCAGTAGGTAGGGAAATGGTCAGATTAGGTGGGCCAAGCGGTCCTTATCTGCCGTCAAAGTCTATGTTTCTATGAGAGAGGGCAGTTTAATGTTAAAGCCGAATATCTGAACCTTAATAACTTTTAAACCATTAAACGGATTTGTACTAAGTTTAGCATAAGTAAGCACCAGGGGAGGGTTTGTTGATCTGCCTAATTTGGTGTGAATCCAATGAACAGTTCAAAAGTTATTAAAGTGTAAATATCCCTAAATTTACCAACTTTTTGCTGTTTTTTTTTTTTTGGTCACATGTACCTCACAAACGGCTGTAGATAATTATTTGAATTTTTTTTTGTTTGAAAGCCTTTGATACACAGATGTGCCTTTTGAAGGTTTGGTGCAAAAATATGAATCTGTTCAAAAGTTATTTAATTTTGTTTTCCCATTATTTCCTAAGGGAAAAATTTAGATGTCCTGTATGAAAGTGTTTGTAGGAGTAGGAGGCTGTAAATTTGCAAAAGCTTCCGTAAAACTTCTGCAAATAGAAACATAGACTTTGACGGCAGATAAGGACCACTTGGCCCACCCAGTCTGCCCATTTCCCTACCTACTGGATAAGCTGCAGATTCTAGTTAACCAACAGCTTACTTCCTGCCACCCCCCACTACAATTGCCTTATGTCTGTCCTATGCATGTTTGAATTCTCCCACTGTTTTAGACCCATCAACCTCCCCAGGAAGGCAGTTCCATGCATCCACCACTGTCTCCATGAAAAACAATTTCCTCACATTACCCCTGAGCCGTCCCCCCCTCTATCTTTAAATTGTACCCCCTTGTTCTTACACATCTCTTTTTCTGAAAGATGCTACCCTCCTGTACTTTGTTGATTCCCTTGAGGCACTTAAAAGTTTCTATCATGTCCCCCGCTCCCTCCTTTCATCAAGGGTATATATATTAAGCTCTCTCAGTCTCTCTTCATATGGTTTCTGATGCAGACCCTGCACCATTTTAGTTGCCCTCCTCTGGACTGCTTCCATCCTGTCTATGTCCTTGCGTAGATGAGGTCTCCAAAACTGCACACAGTACTCCAGATGGGGTCTCACCAACTGTCTGTACAGAGGGACAACCACTTCCCTTTTTCTACTTGTGATGCCTCTTCCTATGCATCCCAGTATCTCCCTGGCTCTTCTTACTGACTTCTCACATTGCTTACCCACCTTTAGGTCATCTGATATGACCACCCCCAGGTCCCTTTCCATTTTTGTTGTTGTTAGTACCTCCCTTGCTATTGTGTACTCTTCTCCTGGGTTTCTGTTTCCCAGGTGCATTACTTTGCACTTTTTTGCATTGAATCTAAGTTGCCATATATCTGACCATTCCTCCAACCTTGCCAAGTCCCTTCTCATCCTTTCTACCCCATCATGTGTATCAACTCTGTTACAGATCTTTGTGTCATCTGCAAAGAGGCATACCTTTCCCTCCAGACCCTCTGCAATGTCACCTATAAAGATGTTAAAGAGGACTGGACCCAGTACTGAGCCCTGAGGTACTCTACTAGTAACCCCCCCTTTCTTCGGAATGTGTTCCATTCACTGTTACCTTCTGTGGCCTGTTGTGCAGCCAGTTTGCTACCCAGGCTACTACCCTGGGACCCACTCCCAGGC
The DNA here is from genome assembly GCA_016271365.2 of Neoceratodus forsteri. Classification (NCBI taxonomy): domain Eukaryota; kingdom Metazoa; phylum Chordata; order Ceratodontiformes; family Ceratodontidae; genus Neoceratodus; species Neoceratodus forsteri. Next base: position 495,274,012 of record CM057455.1, read on the forward strand.
TGGCTAACTTGATTATTAATCTTTTGAGCGGGACTGTGTCAAATACATTGCTAAAGTCTAGGTAGGTCATATCCACAGCCCCTCCCTGGTCTATTACTTTGGTCACCAAGTCAAAGAAATCAATTAGATTCCTCTGACATGACCTTCCTGCTGTAAATCCATGTTGCTTTGGGTCTTGTGGCTTGCTGACTTCTCTGCAAATTTTTTGACACTTTCACAAATTTGCAAAACAACTTTGGAAAAAATGCTGTTTCTTTGGTTAGGTCTTTTGGGCTGAACTCTGCGGGGTAGAAAGAGCTTGACCCACAGCTGTGTCTTTTGCTGGTTTGTTGATAACATTTACATTGGTTCCATAGTTATAACATTCCAAAGTTTGGAAATTTCCCATAGGATAACAGTGTGGCAGTTGCAGTACCTTTTGGCAGCTATATCTCGAAAATGGTTCGAGATGCGGATTTTTCACTAAATGCAGCTTAAGCATATATGCAGGTTGCCTGGCCATGATTACAACTGCAGTGGAATTGTTTTTCAATGTTCCTATGGTTACAGTGATATTGTGCTATCTGCAGCACAAGGGTTACTTGGAATGTCTCTAGGCCTGCGCTGTGCCTCTGCACTTATGGGTACCATTATGCAGTAATGGGAAAGGGTTAATTACAATGTCTCTTCACTTACGGTTAGATTGGAGTGCAGGGCCTGGTCACATGAAAATCAGGGACAATTACAATATGCATGCATGGTGGACTGATGCTCCCACAACCAAATAAGTGTAAGATTACACTGTCTCAAAAAGTAAGGAAATTCATTGCAAAAAAATTTGTCAATGCATCAGTTAGAGTACTACAGCAACAAAAGGAGGGAAATGAGGAATTAAGGTTTCCAACACTAATGCTACACCCCTACTCCCACCCTACAGATACTGACAGGTGTCAGAGTGTGCCTTGAGGTAGTCGGCCCTAACGCTCACCCCATTCCCCTATAGTGTACCTTATCTACTTATGGAATGGGGTGAGCATTAGGGCCGATAACCCAAGGCACACCCCAATGACTGTCAGTGTCTGCAGAGTGGGGGTGGTGGTGGAATGGCGTGAGCATTATGACCTATGACCCCAAGGCACACACCCCACATCTGTCAGTCTCTGCAGGGTAGGGGTGGGGCATTAGGGTTGGAAACCCTAATGCCTCATTTCCCTCCTTTTGTCGCTATAGTACTCAACCTAACTGATGCATTAACAAAGTTTTTTGCAATGTACATATATATATATATAATAACTGGTCAGCAATTTCTCTCAATGTACTGACCAGGTTGATATTTTCCATAACAACCGGCTGGTTGTTATGACATTCATGAGCCATGCCAGTCAAACTATGCTGCTGCCTCATTGGCCAACATTCTGCATGTGGGCGTGGCCAAACAGTCTCACAAACTGCTGGAGAAAAATTGCTGGCCTGTTATTATAAAAAATAAAAGATGGAGAGGGTGTTTCATATGAGAATTTAATGCACACCCTCATTGTGGGATGCTTTGATAAACCCCTTGGGCTTCGCCCTCGGCATTTATGTAGCATCCCACAACTCGGGTGTGCATTAAATTCTCATATCAAATCCTTCCCCATCCATTATTCTATATATATATATATATATATACATATATATGCACACACACAGATAAATTGTAATTTATTGCCTTCATTTTTACTGTACTTATTTTATTATTACTGCACCTTACACAATCTATTTTTAATGTTCATCTTGTATTTTTACTCCCCCCTCCCAAACGATGCATCTGGAAATGAGCAGTTTACAAGCTCAGTATGTCTTTCCTGTCAAAACCTTTGAACTAAGTAAACAAATAGTGTGTGTAAAGTTCACATTTTTATTTTTTCTCTTATCTGCTAATAGTAGATGGAATGTTTCGCTCACAGTACAAATCTCTCTTGGGGGAAGAAAGTTGATAAGTAGCAAGTTTTATTTTGTATGAGGGATACGGGAGGCTAATTGCCCAGATGGTAAAAGACTAATGTGCTATTAATTATCTGTTTAAATATTCCAGTAACCAGGACTGGTCCGCCAGTGCAGCGGCAGCATTACTGCTTGCAGGGCTTGCGACCCAGGTCAGTCAGGGGAGGCAGGATGTGTGTCTGCAGGACAGGTCCCCTCTTTTGGGAAGAGAGGACTATGGAGCCCAGAGTGAGAGCGACTCCCAGGGGAGACTGGGAGTACACCAGCAAGGGACAACATAATGCTGGGCAGAGGCATAGGCGAATTATGGAGCGCCCGCACACTCACCATCATTGCAAGGCCATTCCTCGGGGGAAACTACTTAGGAAATATCCCTCCATGAAAGGTGACAGAATAACTCCAGGATGCCTGGCCACCTCTCCGAAACAATGACCAGTGTAAGTCTTGGATGGGGTCCCAGGTGATAATGGGCTCTCCCTATGGGAAGCCCCTCCATAATCATGGACCAAGCAATTGAGGGAATGCTGGAGTGAGGGAGGGGTGTTGGGGAGCTGGGCAGATGTGGGGTATAATCCCCGCCCTGGTGGAAATGCCAGAAACAAATCTGAAAAAAAAAATATATATATACCTGTATATATATATCCCTGTAACTGTTCTCAAGATGTATGCTGTTTTTTCCTTTTCTTTGACATTTCTTTGAGTCGTACACTGTACTACCCCCCCCCATATCGCTTGAGAGGATGTCTAACAATATCTCTATAAGTGCTGAGATGTAACTGTAATGTTTGCTACCCCTCTGTAGGAATCAAGTTGTAAGCGTAGTAACTTGCAAAATGATCAAATCAATAGATACAGCAATAACAACTTTAGTGATGACAACAACAGGTGTGTGTACAAGAGCGATGGATGCAATGCACAAGTACTAAATTACAGACAAGCAAAAGGTGTGCAAAACACTTACTGTAAGTTACAGGGGCACCAAGAATGAGATATACGGGAGCGTGGGGTCAACTTCATCTATCACTTTTTCTGGTCCTGTCCTCTGTGATACTGAGCCACATGTATCACACCTGATGGGAAGTCTCCTCAGCAGCACCACTTGCACTAAATGTCCTACCATCAGCAAAGCCCCCAGCCTCCATGAGTTACCAGGGGCAGACGAATGGTCAAGACCAGATCCTTCCCTCTCCATAGATAGGGATAGTCCTATGGGACAGTTCTCTACCTTCTGCTGACCTGCAGTGATGATCCAGGCTTGGTCTCCAGCATGGCATGCAGCACTCTTGTAGCAGGCCACTCAGATCAGCCATCTTAGTTTACTTTCAAATGCTAAAATTACAATGATATGAAGAAATGTTGGAATACAACAACAACCATCATGAAGACTGCTGGCCATTGATGGCTATGGTATCTAGTCTGTACTGTTACCCTTACCATTATCAGTACCATGAAACAGCAGGTATGGTGATGCACAGGACTAACCTTCACACTTTGTATGATTAACCGTAATTGTGAGTCACTTGCAATTTGTGAACACTAAGACTATAACATGCAATTATTGAAAGGGCTTATTATATACAGTAACCATTGTGACGCTTGACCCCCAGGTTTCAGTGAAGCTACAGGATATGTAAACTGACCAGGAACCATTTAATTAACTGACTTCCTCCAGAATGGCATTTTATTACCCTTTTATGACCTCATGTTTTTGAAGTGGAAATCAAATGTGACTTTATGACTTCAGAAACAGGACATCATTAGGCTGATTCCTGTTGTTGTTTTTTTTAACACACTGGTGCCAGTGTGGGATTGCTAAGTTCAAAGGAAACGTGTAATTAAGGAGTTATATATAGGAAATGTCTTTTTTTCTTCTGATGGCACCTTATTTAAAATACCTCCTGATAGGAAATCATTTTTTGTAATTTTATATTCTAAAAGGAGGAGCCAGATGACTCACAGAAGGGGTGTGGAGACAAAGAGTTTAAACTGATACTTGTGTCTGAAATGCTACATATCATCTTGGGACTCTACAGAGACACAGCTCTCTGATCTAACTTTAAAACGCACTTCCAGAGGTAATACCTTAGATAGGAAAAATCTAACTGTATTGTGGTAAGAGTTTTGCTTTGTAATTTTCCCTTGTTCTTTTATGTGATTGTGAGCTCTTTGATATAGTGTTCTGTGTTTACATTTTTCATATTTTTATCATCTTTTAGCAAAGTACATTTTCTTAAGATTCTGCCTGGGTCTCCTCTGTCATTTTTGCATGTAGAGTGCCTGTATTTTTAATTCTGACAACTGTTCAAGGGCTTGATGGTGTCACTAAGCTTGGTAAAAGGTAAGAATATACCTAAGGTCTCATAGAATTTTAAGGGTTCATTTTTGGATACCTGGTAAGGTGCCCTTAGGCGAAAGATATATTGCATCCCACGAAGAGATTATCGGAGTCTGTACATTTGGGTACGCCAGCATAAGTTTCACAGTTTGAATCCCCCCAGAACTTGAGACTAAAGGTGATTCTGACCCAAAAGCAGACAGGAGGGTTACCCTGTCTGTTATCTGTTCACACTATTGTGCTCTGAGGTTGGCACTGTGGGAGCAGAGGGCTTGACCTACTGAGTGCGTCTGTGACAGATTTGGTTGGCAGCGGTGTGAGAAATTTGGTAACACAAGCTTTAACTTTTCAGTGTGTCAGCGTAATACTGTACAACTCACTTGCAAAAGAAGGCAGTGATTTTTTTTTTTTTAAAGAAAACAGAATAATATCATTTTGCTTACAGTCAAAGTTCCTACTTGTTTTATTTTTTTTCAAAGTGCAAGTTAGAGTAGCCGTAGTTAGGGAAGAAGATGGCTTCCAACTACAGTGAGCACACTGCAGACTACCTGAAGCAGTTGTGCAAGAAGAGAGGAGTCCTGCACGAGGGGAGAACCACCAAGCAGAACCTCGTGGACGCACTGATGGCCGCTGATGCCCAGAGTGTCGAGTCACAGTCCGTGACTGTAAAGGACCAAACCTTGGGTGTGGAGGGGCCAGCGGCCAGTGCAGTGTACGGATCCGGGTGAGAAGCACAGCAGGGCCAGTGCAAGCCAAGAGCCACATCAGCAGGGGAAGGTCACCAGCATTCTGGAGCCAGAAACAATCAGGCTGTAGATTGAGTTGCACAGAATGGAGCTGGAGTTCCAGAGAGCAGCTGAGCGGGAATGGTGAGAAGTGGAGCGAGAGAAATGAGCTGCAGAGGAGAAGAGGGAGTGAGAACAGAGAGAGGCTGAGTGAGAGAAGCAAGCCGCAGAGGAGAAGAGGGAGTGAGAACAGCAAGAAGCTGAACATGAACAGCGAGAGGTGGACCGTGAAGAGTGTGCGTGCCAGAGGCGACATGAACTGGGGAAGCTACGACTCCAACCACCAGCACCAGAGCAGGTAAGTGGCTTGGGTTTAACTGGAACTACAGGACTGGGTTACAAATTAAATTCCAAATTGATTGCTGAATTTAAAGAGGGGAAGGATATGGATGCCTTTTTAAATTCCTTTAAAAAAGTGTGTATTCAGGCAAAGATTTCTAGAGGGTCCTGGAGCTTCCAGCTATCCCTGCTACTTACCGGGAAAGCTCAGGATGCATTGGGTCAAATGGACAATGAGGACAGTAATGATTACAGCAAACTTAAAGCTGCACTTTTAAAAAAGTTTGATTTAACTGCAGAAGTATACAGAGCTAAATTTCGACAGCTCAGGAGAAACCCTGAAATGAGCTATGAGGAGCTAGCCACAAAACAACGTCAATGTTTAAAACGTTGGTGGGAGGGAATTGAAGCAAACTCTGTAGATAAAATTGAAAATGCTATATTGTCAGAACAGTTTTTTGGGGCATGCCCAGCAGAGCTGAAAACCTGGCTGGAGGACCGAGATCCAAAAACAGTGCAAGAGGCTGCTGAACTCTCGGACCGCTATGCCAAGAGCAGACCTGTTCTGAGAGTGAATGAGGAGGGCGTGGCAGCGCAGAAAGGGAAAAGCGCACCTTCAGGACAGTTAAACCCTCACTGCCTCCACCAAAACCAGTTAGCCCCAGGTTTCAAAGAAAAGATTTCTCTGAGAAAAGAAACAAATGCTGGGTTTGTAAAGAAACTATTGCCAGACAGTGTCCCAAAAGGACGAGCAATATGCAAAATGGAGCTAAGAAAGAAGTGGGTTGTTTGTGTGTCCCAGGAAGCATGCCTGTGAACATGAGGCAACACATACATCCAGTCACTGTGAATGGTGTACAGACACAAGGGCATCCCTGACGTTGGTAAAAGGGGATCTGGTAGAGCCTGGTCAGCTTATACCCAATAGATTTGTAACTATACAAGGGTTCACTGGGGAGGAGACAACATTGCCACTTGCTAGTGTTCTCTTAAACTGGGGTGAAACAGGGGGAACTGTGCAACAGGTTGCTGTAGCCAAAACTTTAGCAGTTGATGCAATTCTTGGCAACAATCTCAAACAGGCAATGGTGTGTGCAGTTACCCATAGCCAAGCGGCATAGGAAAAATTGTAGTTCCCTGGACCCCATAGAAGCCACTGAGGAAACCACTGGGAGGCTGATTCCCCAGCCTGTGTCTCCTTTTGTGGAGACTAATGAAAGGGGGGTAGAAATGTCCCCAGTAGCAGTTAACCAAGCAGCTACGAAGGGTTACTCCGAGGAAGGGCGGGTGACCCACTGTCAGAGGGTTAGGGATGACAGTGATCCCAAGTGCCCTGATGCTAGAGCTAGGGACCCTAGTTTAGATACTGACAGGGACCTGTCCAATGTCTTGGGAATGTGTAAGGAGTTTGCAGCTGCTCAGAAAAGTGACCCTAGTATAGAGAAGCTGAGGGCTTGGGCAGACTCTGACGGAGCACAGGGAGGTGACGTAAAACATAAAGGTTATTGGGAAAATGGACTAATGTATATTCAGGATGCTAAGATGGAGGGAGGGGTGATAGGCAAGCAGCCTGTCATTCCCCATGCGTACCATGAGCAGTTGCTCAAGATTGCACATGATATTCCCTTGTCTGGTCATCTGGGAATCGCACGCACTATGCAGCGGTTGGCCCAGAATTTCTATTGGTCCAACTTCACCCAGCAGGTGAAGGAGTATTGCAGGTCTTGTCACCGGTGCCAAGAAATAGGGAAGGCGGGTAAGAAAACCCAAGCCACCCTAATTCCATTGACCATAGTGGAGGAGCCATTCTAGAGGGTGGGAATGGATACTGTGGGGCCTTTACACAGCTTCAGCTCCTCCAGGAAGAGGTACGTCCTGACTGTGGTGGATGATGCCACCCGGTATCCAGAGGCAGTCGCCCTATCCTCACTGAGGACAGACAAAGTGGCAGATGCCTTACTTGGGTTCTGCAGGAGTTTATCACCGATCAAGGGGATTCCTTCATGTCAGACCTGATGAAATGTTTGTGGGAGATGTGTGGGGTAGTGCGGAGGCGCACGATACTTTATCATCTGCAAGCCAATGGGCTTGTGGAAAGATTTAACGGTACCCTGAAGTCAATGCTCCAAGCGTTTGCTGAACAGCATGGGAGGGACTGGGAGAAATACCTTCCCCATCTGTTGTTTGCATACAGGGAGGTGCCCCAAGAGTCGACAGGAATTCCCCCATTCGAGCTCTTATATAGACGCCGGGTACATGGGCCCCTAGACTTGATCTGGGAGGACTGGGAAGGCAAGCACGCCACCCAGAGAACTCCCATAGTGGATTATGTCCTTAGGTTTAGAGAAAGGCTGAAGGAGCTTTGGGGACAGCCCAGAGCAACCTGGCAGCTGCCCAACAGAAACAAAAAGTGTGGTATGACCGCAGAGCCAGAGCTCACTCATACACGGTGGGTCAGAAAGTCATGGTCCTTATCCCGGTCCGGAAAGACAAGCTGCAGGCTGAGTGGGCAGGACTGTACAAAATAGTCAGAAAGGTAAATGATGTGAACTATATCATAGAATTACCTGACAGAAGACATAGAGAAAGACTGTACCATCTCAACATGATGAAGCCATATGCTAACAGAGCTGACATGGTGTTTGCAGTATGTAGTCCTGGGGAGAGGATGGACAAAGGAGACCCCCTTCTGGACTTGCTGGAAGAAAGCAAGTGGGAGTCCTCTGTGGAGGCAGTTAAATTGTCACCCCAGCTGGCCCCGGACAAGATCCAAGTAAGGGAGGTTTTAGCAGACTTTGCCCCACTGTTTGGTGCCAAGCCTGGACTAACCTCCTTAGTGACACACGATGTAGAGACAGGGACACAGACGCCCATATGGCGGACAGCATATCAGGTGTCAGAGGCCGTCCAAAAGGACGTTAGGAGGGAGGTGAAGGAAATGTTGGATTTAGGGGTAATCCAGAGATCCCACAGCCCCTGGGCCTCACCCGTAGTCCTTGTGCCCAAGCCAGATGGCTCTACTCGTTTCTGTGTGGACTATCATGGACTGAATGCAGTCATGAAGTCAGACGCCCACTCGATGCCCTGGATGGATGAACTCCTGGACAAGTTGGGAGGGGCGACCTACCTTATGACTACTGACCTGACAAAGGAGTACTGGCAGGTAGAGTTAACTGACAGAGCTAGGGAGAGGTCGGCCTTCATCACTCTGATAGGCTTATTTGAATATAAAGTAATGCCTTTCGGAATGAAGAACACCCCAGCCACTTTCCAAAGGTTGGTGAACCAGGTGTTAAATGGTGCTGAGGAGTACACCGTGGCGTACCTGGATGACACTGCCATCTTTAGTGCCAGCTGGGAGGAACACCTGTCCCACCTTGGGGAAGTGTTGGGCAGGATACAGAGGGCCGAGCTCACTGTCAAAGCTGAGATGTGCCAGGTGGCCAAGGCTGAAGTGGCAAACCTTGGGCATGTTGTAGGCCGGGGACAGCTCTGTCCTAAGCAAGTAAAAAATAGAGGTGATCAAGGCATGGCCCAGACCAGAAACGCAGAAGCTGGTCAGGAGTTTTCTAGGGACAGCAGGGTACTATAGGAAATTTGTACCCAATTACAGTGCCCTGGCCGCTCCCCTGTCTGACCTGGTAAACAAAAAGATGCCTAAGAAAATTACCTAGGAACCAACCTGTGAAAAAGCCTTTGCCAGACTGAAGGAGGCACTGTGCAGTGCTCCTGTGTTGACAAGTCCTGACTATAGCAGACCCTTTATAGTCCAGACTGATGCCTCAGACGTGGGTATTGGGGCAATACTGAGTCAAACATCCAACCAAGGGATAGATCACCCCGTAGTGTACCTGAGTAAAAAGTTACTTCCCAGGGAGCAGGCTTACTCTACTGTGGAAAGAGAGTGTCTTACCGTAGTGTGGGCCCTAAAGAAGTTAGAGCCATACTTATATGGGCAGCATTTGGAGGTACAAACTGACCACAACCCCCTGGTTTGGCTGACACAAATGGGAAACACTAATGGTAGACTATTAAGATCGAGTCTTGCCTTGCAAGGGTATGACATGATGATCTTACATAGGGCTGGAGCGATGAATCAGAATGAAGATGGTTTGTCGCGTCTATATGAGGAGTGAACTGACTTAGGGAGCTCATCCCATGCAAGGGATAGAGACCCCAAATTCAGTCTAGGTGGGGAGGATTGTGATGCTTGGCCAGCTGGTTATGATTATTGTATGATATTTGTAAATAAATATATAGTATGTGATTGTCTCACATAAGACAGTCTGTGCTGCCATGGATGCCTCTGGTTCAGTGAAGCTACAGGATATGTAAACTGACCAGGAACCATTTAATTAACTGACGTCCTTCAGAATGGCTTTTTATTACCTTTTTATGACCTCATGTTTTTGAAGTGGAAATCAAATGCGACTATGACTTCAGGAACAGGACATCATTAGGCTGATTCCTATTTTTTTTTTTTAACACATTGGTGCCAGTGTGGGATTACTAAGTTCAAAGGAAACATGTGTAATTAAGGAGTTATATATAGGAAATGTCTTTTTTTCTTCTGAAGGCCCCTTATTTAAAATACCTCCTGATAGGAAATTATTTTTTGCAATTTTATATCCTAAAAGGAGGAGCTAGATGACTCACAGAAGGGGTGTGGAGACAGAGTTTAAACTGATACTTGTGTCTGAAATGTTACATATCATCTTGGGTCTCTAGAGAGACACAGTTCTTGATCTAACTTTAAAAACGCACTTCCAGAGGTAATACCTTAGATAGGAAAGATCTAACTGTATTGCGGTAGGAGTTTTGCTTTGTAATTTTCCCTTGTTCTTTTATGTGATGGTGAGCTCTTTGATATAGTGTTCTGTGTTTACATTTTTCAGGGAAGCAGTATAGCGCAGTGGTTTAAGGCTCTGAGCTGCAAATCTGGAGACCTGGGTTTGAATCCCACAGCCCCCACTTGCATACTGTGTGACCCTGAGCAAGTCACTTAACTTCCCTGTGCTCCCAGGTCGCACCTGTAAACAAGCTTTCAGCTTAGTGTGCTACTCCTGGTTAAACAATTGAAAAATATTTTATCATCTTTTAGTAAAGTACATTTTCTTAAGATTCTGCCTGGGTCCCCTCCATCATTTTTCCATGTGGAGTGCCTGTATTTTTAAGTCTGACAACTGTTCAAGGGCTTGATGGTGTCACTAAGCTTGGTAAAAGGTAAGAATATACCTAAGATCTCTTATAGAGTTTTAAGGGTTCATTTTGGATACCTGGTTAGGTGCCCTTAGGTGAAAGACATATTGCACCCCCAAAGAGAATATTATCTGAGCCTGTACATTTGGGTACGCTAGCATAAGTTTCACAGTTTGAATCCCCCCCAGAACTTGAGACTAAAGGTGATTCTGACCCAAAAGCAGACAGGAGGGTTACCCTGTCTGTTACCTGTTCACATTATTGTGCTCTGAGGTTGGCACTGTGGAGCAGAGGGCTTGACCTGCTGAGTGCGTTTGTGGCAACCATTATCAGAAATAGTCCATAAACTGCCATGACTATTATACTTCAGCTGAACTAGAAAGGAAGAAGACATTGTTGAGGAGAAATCTGCAATTGTAAGGGATTGCCAAAACTAAAGCAACAACATGTAAAGGGCTGGCGTATGTTTTTCATTATTTATGCTATAAGTATCATAAATGTTATATGCTAACAATTTTGAAGGCTAAGCCTGCGAAAGCAAAGTGCAGCTGAGATGTGTGAGGGGACTAGGAATATAATATTCTATTGAAATTACTTCAGATTAACAGAGAACCTGTTTACATAAGCTAAAATTCAACCAATAATCAAAAATGCATACAATTCTTAAAAATATATAGATATTTAAAAAGTGATACGCTGTTAAATATTGAGTTGTCAGTTTGACAACCTCCAATAACTCCATCAAGTATTATGATCTATGCTATATTATTACACCCACTCTCCAACACACAAACACTTTATAATGTATGGTCGAACATTGTAAACCCTCAAAATCCATCTTTTCCTAGTGTTGTTATATCCTCGATGTAATGTAACGATGTTGTTATACCATCGTGGGTACGTCACATCGATTCTACAACAAGGAACGCACTGCACATGCATGTTCTGCGAACCACCGGCCTTACTGAAAAGGCTGCGGCAGTTACAGATGGACCCGGAGAGAGCAGCAGTGGCAGTTTAAAAGTAAGAATCCTGACTACAAATTGTTTTTTTTTTTTGTTGTTTAAATTGAATGGACCCGATGCCCATACACTATAAAAGACACTGTATGGGCATCGATCAACCACTCTATTCTCGTTTCTTGTGGTTGCCATGACAACTTATGAAAACCTCTAGTTGTGCTCTCAAGGTTTATCTAAGTTGTCATGGCAACCACTCAAAGCGATACTAGAGTTGTTGTTCATCAATGTCCATACATTATCCTCTATATTATTAATAAAGTTAATAAATTATGAAGAAAGCATTTCTTTTGTAAAACGTAACAGAACACATTTTGTAATATCATTTCTAACAGCATGAGTTCATCCATATTCATCCAGTATAATCCTCTCAGATGACTAATCAAAATATTTTTGATTTGGTAATACCTACAAAACTTTGTGTTAGACAACAAATATTTATCCTGCAAGTCAGGAAAAGACATAAAGGACTTATTTTTATGCAACTGTCTAAGATAACAAATTCCCCATTTTTCCAGGGTATAGTAGAAAGCTCATCTCGCTTAGAAAGGCAGGCCACACTAAGTTCTCTCTTAAAATAGTCAGAGTGGATAAAGTGCATCTAAGCCTATTTTTGTGAAGTCTGTGCCAGATTCATCAACTGAAACTTTTAATCAGATTTGATGCCGCTATATCCAAGTTCTTCAAAGTAGATCAATAAAGCACATCTGACAACTTTTAACAACCAATACTAGCTGGTACCAGTTGGGAACCTAAATCTTCTGGCTCAGGACCAAACCAAGAATGAACTGCTGCCAAGTACGACATCAAGTAAAGCAACTAAAAATTTGGTACCCCAAGGCCTCCATTTTAGTGGGACAGTCTCCTTTTTGGAGAAACAGGATTATATCCCTCAAATAAACAATTCATAATCTTCTATATTTCAGGTGTTCATTTGATCTCTGAGATGAGCCATCACCCTCCTACATTTTGGGAACCAGGACGTGCCTGGAAAGGAATCCCTTCCCTTTCTGGGAGTCTGTGATCTCCATTGAGCCTGCTAGCAGGAGACTATGGATTTCCTCACTACGCAGTCCTGTTCAAGGTTGGATAATGCTCTGTACTTTCAGAAGCAGCTCAGTGGAGGAGATATGAATTCCACAGAAAAACATCCCTGACTGTTTCTAGCATCCACTTGTCTGTGGTAATGGAGAGCCAGCTACAGCGGATGAGGACAATCCTGTCTCCTACCGGAAGGTCTACTGGAATGGGGAGTGTGTCAAGCAGAAAGCCAGTTCTGTTGATTTCTGGACAGCTCTGGGCCAGCAGCAGTGGAGGTCAGAGGGATCTTGCCATGTCCCTTACCCTTGCCACTGCTGCTAAGGTAAGGTCTGGCCTCAGATTGTCCTGAAGATGGACACAAAATGAAGACATACCCTTTCCAATTTGGAATCCATGCTTTTTGAGGAATCAAAACCCATCAGAAAATTTACAGCAGCCACAGCTTCCTTTTCCTCCTGCAAGGAGGCCTTAAACCTTGAGATCAAATACTGTAAAACCTCTAAAAGGAAGGTCTGTCACCTCTTGCAGTTCCTGAGGTAGGTTGGTACATTCAAGGACTCAATATCCAATAGGGACTTTGTCCTAGACTACTTCTCAACTGAATTTACAAATATAATAGCAAAATTGGTCTGCACTGTAATTCTGTGGTATTATTGGTTTACAGTATTTATTAATGTTTATATTTTATTTGTAATGCATATGTTTATGTAAAGCACCTTGGTTTTCAAAAAGGCATTTTTAAATAAATCTATTTATATCCATCTATTTACAGGTACTCAAAACATGCTGAGTGCTGACTTTTGGACGCAGTTCAAAAACAGTGATAACAGACTCTTGCTCATTAAATATGGAGAATTCAGGAATAAGTGCAAGATTCTCAATAAGAAGGCCAAATCTTATGTTTTATACCAGCTGAAACAAGCACATGACCCCAGTAAACTATGGGTTAATATTAAAAATGTACTAGGTGTGTCCAATTCCAATTTGGAATCCATGCGTTTTTGAAGAATCAAAACCAATCAGTGAATTTAATTTAATAATTTAATTTATAGAGGGCTTCCTCAGAGATCAGTGTTGGGACTGGTCCTCTTCAATATCTTTATAAGCAACACAGAGGAAGAACTGGAACGTCTGCCTCTTTGCAGATGACACCAAGATCTGCAACGGAGTGGACACATCAGCGGGTGTGTGTGTGTGTGTGTGTGTGTGTGTGTTGTGGATAGAATGTGCAGGGATCTAAATAGACTGGAAGTGTGGTCAAAGGTAGGGCAGCTGGGTTTTAATGCAAACAAAAAGTGCAAAATAATGCATCTAGGCCATAGGAATCCGATAGGCGGAGTGATACTAACAAAGACCAAGCAGGAAAGAGGCCTAGTGGTAATCATATCAGATGACTTAAAAGTGGCCAGGCAGTGTGATAAAGCAATCAGGAAAGCTAGTGGGATGCTGGGTTGCATAGGCAGGAGTATCTCCAGCAGGAGGAGCGAGATGATTCTACCCCTATTTAAGTTGCATGTAAGGCCCCACCTTGAGCACTGTGTACAGTTTTGGAGACCACATCTCAGAAAAAACATAAGAGTGGAGGCGGTCTAGAGCAGGGGTACTAAAATGCTGCAGGGTCTGCATCAAAACCCCTATGACCCAAGACATAAGGAGCAAAATATGTACACCCTGGAGGAGAAGAGGGAGAGAGAGGGGATATTACAGAAACCTTTAAATATCTGAGTGGGGTTAATGAGGTACAGTAGGAGAGTATTTTCAGAGGAAAAGGTGCTCTAAAACAAGGAGGCATAATATGAAGCTGGAGGGCAGCAAATTCAGGGGGGATGAGGAAGTACTTTTTTCACAGAAAGGGTGGAAGTTACCTGGACCTGAAATAACCTTCCACCAAGAGGTAGCGGGGTGAAAATTGTAACTAGATTTAAAAATGCCTGGGATAGGCACAAGGGAATCATAGGGGTAGGGTCCCCCTCCCCCCCGATTCTTGCAACACCAAAAATGATGCAATAAGTAACATTAGTGACTCCGTCAACTACAGTTCTGTAATACCTTCTTTGGTAATGCAGACAAAGAATGTGCCCAACAGCTTTGGTAGTGCTGCCTGACAGGAACCAGGTTACACTACCAACTCTTCAAAGGCCTCAGTTTTACTCCAAACCAGTATCCAAAAAGGAAGCCATAATGTAGAAAATAAAACAAGATTAGGCAATGATGGTATGACATGCAGTTAGTAAAAATTATGACCTGGCAGTACCTATAAGAACATTGTTTAACCGCTCCTTAATTACACAAACTGCCCCCTTTGTCTGGAAACAGGTGATAGTGGTTTCTGTACATAAAGGCAGCAGCTTTTCAATTGATTCCAACTACAGGTCCATCTCTAAATTGTCCCAACTGTCCAAAGTCCTGACATGGAAAGTCCATTACCAATTAACCAGCTATTTGGGCAAATGTGATATATTTACAGCAGCCCAACATGGCTTTAGGAAAAAGTACAGCATCATAAGAGCCCTGACTGAATTAACAGACTATCTTCACAGAGTCTTACACTATTGGAACAATAAAGCTGCTCTCTATGCAGACAGAAGAAAGAAGTAACTCACCACACTTTTTCCAGTGTGGATTTATCTCTAAATTTAATTTTGCATCGTGAGTACACCAAATAAATAAAGAAAGCTGCACAAGGTAACCTGCTTCTGCCTTATATTATTAATAGCCATATGTGTCTTAAATAGGTGCCAGTCACCCGTTGAGCTGTTTGACTGAGCTTACCGTAGTAATGTTGTTTCTTCCAAAGGGATCCCTCACTATGTTTAACAACAGCATCATTTCCCTGGAATGGGCAGCCCCGGAGCTTTAGAATTTTATGTAAATTATGTAATTTGGAACAACATTCAGACTCTGCTGTGTGGTCACGCACACCCCTGCACTCAAACATCAGAATTATTTCTAAAGCTTGGATGAGCAGTGACCACTAAAACTGGCTAAATGGCTAACAAATATTCTAAAAACATTTAACAACATTTTTGTAAAATGGCTGAAACAAGGCAAAACAAATTATGTCATGAAAAAAATCAGTAATTCAGACCACTCAGCAACAACTGTGAAGGCATGACAAGAAACGCCAAAAAAAAAAAAAAAAAGAACTGATTCTTGTCTGGACCTTTTCCAAGTTCTGGAAGGTGGGGTGGGGATTAGGATTGTTAAACATAGTGAGGGATCCCTTCGAAAGGAACAACATTACTACGGTAATTATTTCATCAAACCCCAGCAATGTCCTTAAGTTTAACAACAGTAGACTCCATAGCAGTACGTTGGAAGGCTGGGTACAGAACCTATTTAGGGAAAAGGTTCTGCAAGACGGCAGTTTCAAAGCTGGCATCCTTTCTGGACTGTATGCCCAGGCAACAGTGTTTTGTGAAAGTATGTGCCATTTTCCAGGTTGCTGCTTTACAAATTTCTTGTATGTGGATATCCCTTGATGCTGCCACAGAGGCAGAAGTTCCTCTTGCAGAGTAAGTCAGTCAGTAAGAAAGTAAGTAAAGTTTTATTTATCTAGCTCCCAATCCCGCAGGCTCTGGGAACTTTGCATAAGGAGCAGTATTTAAAACAACACATATCAGATTTACAGTAAACAGCAACAATAATTTAAGTCAGAGTCAGCTATAATCATATATAATAAATAATAACTAAAACTCTATAACACCTATTTAAAATACTATTAAAAAATTAAAAGCTTGCTTAAACAGGTGTGCTTTTTGTCCTCGTTTAAAGCTCTCCACAGAGGGTGCTTCTTGTGGAGGTTGTGGTAATCAGTTCCACAAAACTGGACCGGGGACCTCGAAAAGTGCAGTCTCCAGGCATTTTGAGCCATGCCCTGGGAACTGTAAGGAAGCCCTCAATAGAAGAGTGTAGTGACTGTACTGGGCGAGCAGGTGGCAGAAGGTCCAACAGATAACCAGGACCCAATCCATATAGGGCCTTATTGGTGAGCAAGCCCACCATAAAGGCAATCCTCCACCTGATTGTCAGTCAGTGCAGCTTGCGCAAAACCAGAGTTATGTGAATGGATCTGGACAAGGCTGTTAATCTGGCCGCGACATTCTGCACCAGCTGCATCCGGTGGAGGTTACCCCACTGACCTTGAAATATAAAGCGTTACAGTAATCAAGCCAGGAAGTTACAAAAGCATGCACCAGTGTAGGCAGGTCATCAGATGGAATTAAGGGCTTAATTCGGATGACATTCCTCAGGTGGTAGAAACTATTTTGGACCAATGACCGGGGTTGGGAACAGACCCGGGAGTTGAAGGGCCAGCCAGGGGGAGAAGGATCATGCGTCCATGGACTGCTCTCCTTCTTTGGGGGGTCCAGCACTTCTTGCCCCTGGCAGAGGTGGGGTGCCATGTGGCTAGTGCCAGAATATAGGGGGTGGACACTGGTCATCACTGCACATCTCCACTACTGTGGTATCAGCACACAAACAATTGCCGGCCCCTGGCATGACACCCCTACCCTACCACCGTCCTCAACTGCCTTACATGTCTGTCGGGGGGGCCCCTCTCCTGGGGCCCCGAACGGGGGAGCCGGGCTAGCCTATAATTACCGCTGGGAGAGCCCCCGGCGGCTCCACCCAGTGGGGTAAGCCTGGGCATGGGGGGGGATGCAGATGGGGCACGGGCAGACCTCCGAAGGGAGGAATAAGGGGCCAGACCCCAAAAAAATATATATATATTTCGGACGGAAGACACCTGAGCATCAAGTGTCAATCCATCGTCAAGGATGATGCTCAGATTTCACACCTTATTGGTCGCCACCAATGAGGCACCCAGGAATAACCCTGTCCCTGCTCTGGTGGCAACCATGTCCCACTGACGACCTGGCTCAATCCCTGTGCCCTGAGGCCTCTAGGAGGCAATTTAGTAGCTCTGTCATATCAGAACTGTATGTAAGAGACTATCCAGTGAGAGATGTTTCTCCTGGATGCTGGTTTGACTTTCCTTATTTCATCATAAGTGACAAATGCAGCTGGCCCCGTAGCGCTGAGGGCTGAGGCATTGGACGCCACACCTTGCTCTGTGCTGGCCACCTGGGTTTGGAAATGAGCCCAGGTCACCGGGGGTCAGCAGGGGAGGACTAGAATGGAGCATCCGACAACAGCTCTCCTAGTCCTGGGAAAAGGAAGGGAGACACACCGCGCTCTAGCGGTCCCTGGGGACGCCCAGAGGTACTACAGATGCTCGGGTGTTGAGAAGTGTGGGGAGCACGGTGGACGTCTGCACAATTGTGCAGGGACATCACTGCATGTCTGTGCTCCCACTGTGGAAGGAAAAAGGGAGCACAGTCCACGGCAGCTTGATGGCCGCAGCTTCACTGGCCGGCAAATGCCTGGACTAAGGCGTGTGCCAGTACTGGTTCCAGACCGGGCGCGGGGGCATTGGGGCGAGCCCCTTTCGACGGAACAGATGCATATGCCAGGTGGGCACATCAGCTTCGGGGTCGGCGGTGAAGGAGGAGCGGTGGCTGGAAACAGGCAGGGCTATGGCTACAGGGGAAAAACAGAGTCGTGATAAGTGACAAACGCTGAGAACTGATGGACCTGACATCTTTTATATGGTCCAAATAGTTACTCAGTGCCCTTTTCACATCCTGACTTTGGAGCTTTTGCTCCCTGGATCTGGATTTTTCTGTGAAAAAATAGGAAGGGCAACTGATCGATTCAAACAGAATTCAGACACCACCTTTGGAAGTAATTTCATAGATACATAGATACATAGACAGTGTCGGCAGATAAGGGCCTATGGCCCACCCAGTCTGCCCATTTAAGTTTGTAAGTTCAGTTTATGTTTTCCAGGAAGTCTGTTGCCCCTTACCCCTGACCTCCAGAATTCCTTTATGTCTATCCCATGCATTCTTAAATCCCGTGATTGTTTCAGCCCCCACCACTTCCTCTGGCAGGGTGTTCCACTTGTCCACCACCCGTTCTGTGAAGAAATTCTTCCTCACGCTTCCTCTGAATCGTCCTCCTCCAACTTCATCCCATGCCCTCTAGTCCTGGAACATCTTTTTCGCTTAAAATAGTGCATTCCTGCACCCTGTTCCTCCCTGTAAGATACTTGTATGTCTCTATCATATCCCTCTCCCTCCTTCCTCCAGGGAGTACATGTTCAGTGCCTTCAACCTGTCCTCATAGGACTTGTGATGCAATCCATGCACCATCTTTGTTGCCCTCCTCTGAACCTTCTCTACCCTGTCTATGTCCTTATGTAGGTAAGGTCTCCAGAACTGCACAGTGTACTCCAGGTGCAGCCTCACTAGTGTCTTGTATAGTGGAATTATGACCTCCCTTTTCCTGCTGGTGATGCCCCTGCCTATGCATCCCAGCATCCTATCTGCTTTACCTGCTGCCTTGTCACACTGTTTCCCTGCCTTGAGGTCATCAGAGATGATAACTCCAAGATCCCTTTCCTGGTTTTCCTTAGAACTACATTGTTCCTATGAAAGTTTATGTAGTTTGAATCTGTGCAGAGGGATTGCAGCTCTCTGACCCTTCTGGCAGATGTCATCGCCACCAGAAAAAAAGTTTTCCAGGTGACATACTTCAATGCAGCAGTGGCCATAGGCTCAAAAGAGGCCTCCATCAACTGGGTAATGCACACATTTAAGTCTCGGGGTGGGGGGGAGACCAGGTCCCTCACTGGAGGGAATGGGTAGTTGAGGCCTTTGAAAAACTTTTTGAAAATAGGCTGTGAGGCTACTGACCTCTCTTTGCTAGCTGATGTGTGAACTGACACAACTGCTACATGTACCTTCAGGATAGATGGCTTTAGGCCCAGAGAGCGTAAGTGGACTAGGTAGTCCAGGGCTGTGGACAGATCTGCCCGGATGGGGTTAATCTGTCAAGGAGTACGCCAGCACAATCTCTTCCATTTTGAAGCACAAGTTCTCCTTGCTGATGGTTTCCTAGAAACCTTCAGCACGTCTGTTACTTTCTCACTCAGTGCCAGTATGGAATTCTATAGGGCTTTCTGGTACTGGGCTGTGTACGCCAAGTAAGCAGCATGCCTCAGGAGCAGAGAAGCTCACGTGTAAGCTTGTTTGTCCATACTAGCCAGTTTCCTGGAATCTTTCTCAGGAGGCTGGAATGAAAGGGGCATTTTATCCTCATCACAGGTGACAATCTGGACCACTGGCTCATGATCAGGGTGGGAGTACAAGTACTCAGCACCCTGTTTGTCCACCTGATAATCCTTCTCAATTTTCTTTTCCTTGTTTTTATTTACATTTTTGCATTTTCTCCCCAATCCCGGGACCCCAGTAGACAAGGCTGTGCATGCGCATGGAGGCTCACATCCCGTGGCTGTCGCCGGCCTCCCTGTTGCCCAAACTGTCACCGGTCCTCCACCAGGTAGCAGCCAAGGGACAGGGAAACCCCTCATCCCTCCCTGGGAGAGGAGCGCCGCCTCGCAGCAACTCAGTCCCGCTCTTCGCTCTCTCTCCCCTGCCGACCCCCAACAACCCGGGCTCATTCCTGAACCTGGGTCACCAGCGTAGTGCAAGGTGTGGCGACCAGCACCTCAACCCTCAGCACCACCGGGCTGGCTAATTCTTCTCAATTTTCTTGCCAGTGCCAGCAGCTGAGGTGAATGTGGCTTTCCTGATGGATGTCTGAATGGCCAGTATCAGCCACCTTGTGGGCTCTAACCCATCATACCCATGAGTTGTACCTCATCCATATCCTCCTCACTCTTATGGGAGAAGATGTTTTGAGGGTATTTACCATATGCCTTACAAAGGTACAGCAAGAGGTATAGTCCTCTGAAGGCCTAAGAGGGGAGCCAAATTCTTGCTCAGGACAACCATCTGGTTCTACAGGTTCTCCTTCCTCGTCTTCATAGTAAATTTCAGCCTCCTCCTCCATAGGCATTAAGAATGCAACCACAGCCTAGGGGACATATTCATGAAATTCTACAGCCTGGAATGCGTGGAGGAATTGCCATGCTTCTGTCATGTCTTTCCTGTGGGCATTTGTTTTAAGTCCACTGGCAGCTCCTTTACTTCTTCACGAGGAGGGACAGCGACATGTTTTTCTTTTCGTTTTTCCTTGGCAGGCACTGTTTCTGGTGTCTGCTCAGAAGCTCTTTTATTTTTACTGGATTCAGGATTCTGAGAGTTCTGAACCATACTTAGTAATTTTATTTTTCTCTTCTGTTCCCATTTGACAGGGACTGCTGCTTACTCTGAGTGGCTGGACCTCATCTGAGCCTTTTAGTGATGTGAAGTCAGACTGAGAAGCCGAAAGGACTTCTTGTGTTTAGCTCATTTCTTTTGCAATTTTGAGCAAACATTTTTACAGCGATCACAACTGGAAAAATCGTGGTCTGGACCCACGCTTTTTAAGCAAAGCTCATGGAAATCTGCCTTTGCCAAGAGCTGAAAACAAACTTTACAATTTTTAAAGTCTGTAGGTACTGTCTTCTTTTTGGATCTCTCAGTCATGACTCTGAAAAGACATTTCCGGTTCTCAATTGAAAGCACCAAAATTACAAAAAGCTCACATAGTGTTTTAAAAGGGTCTATGAATAATAAATGCGGGTTGGTTCATTAAAAAAAGAGCTCCAATTATAAAATTACCTCAGAAGAGGTACAGTATGTAAATCAGAAAACCACAAAAAGATCAGTGTGGAACTGAGAGTACATATGAGTAAAACCAAAGTAGTTATGTAAAAACTATATTTTATATAATTTTAAACTATTAAATAGTGGTTCCCTAAAAGTGGGAACTGCACCAAGAGTGGCCTTCACCATTTTCTGGAAATTGGAGACCAACATAAAATTACACAGTTTAACGAAATAACATCCTAACTAATGCAGAGTATCGAAAATTAACTAAAATACTTAAATTTTTATAAAGCAATAAACAGTGAACTAGCCAGAAGTGTACAGACTTCAGGGCGACTGTGCTCCTCAGGCAGAGAAATAAATCTTAAGCTGGAGTGTAGAAGCGAGCGTGACTACACAGCAGAGTTTGAATTTCATTCCAAATTCCACAATTTGCATACAGTTATAAAGCTCTGGGACTGCTCATTCCAGGGGAATGATGCTGTTATTAAACATAAGTGAGGGATTCCTGGGGTCTGAAACATAGAATGTGTCTGCTGAAAAGGACTGCTTGTCCCATCCAGTCCACCGAGATGGTCCCTGCCTAGTCTGTCTCCACAGACCCTAACTGGTCTCCGGCGCCACCTCCTTCTTCCCTGCCTATTTTGAAACATTCCCCTATGTTTTATCCCATGCATGCTTGAAGCTCCGTACTGCTTTTGCCTCCACTACTTCCACTAGCAGTCTGTTTTAGGCATCCACCACTCTTTCAATTAAGTATTACTTCCTCAAATCCCTTTTAGACTTCCTCCATCCCTCCAGCTTCATCGTATGCCCACTGATCCTGGTGCTCCTTCTCATTTGAAAGAAAAACTCCCCTCTTGCACCCTGTTCACCCCTGTGAGGTACTTGCAGGTATCTATAATGTCCCCTCTTGTTCTCCTCTCTCCCAGGGAGTATATGTTGAGATCCCTCAGTCTCTCCTCATAGGGCTTTTGGTGCAACCCCTGCACCATTTTAGTTGCCCTCCTCTGGACTGCCTCCACCTGTTTATGTCCTTTATGAGCTATGGCCTGCAGAACTGCACTCAGTGCTCCAGATGGGGTCTCACCAGCAAGTGAGAATAGTGTCAACACGACCTCCCTCCTCCTGCTGGAGATACCTCTCTATGCAACCCAGCACCCCACTGGCCCTACCATATTGAGGTAACTAGATATGATAACCCCAAGGTCCCTTTCCTGTTTAGTGACTATTAGTACCTCCTCCATCCTATACTCAGCTACTGGACTGCTATGACCTAGGTGCACAATTTTGCGATTTGTGGCAGAGTACTCCAATTGCCAAGCTTTTGACCACTCCTCAAGTTTCCTAAGACACCTACACATTCTCTCCACACCTTCCTGAATGTCCACCCTATTACAGATTTTGATGTCATCTGCAAAAAAGCATACATTTCCTTCCAGATCTTCAGCAATGTCACTTATGAAGACACTAAAGAGGAGTGATACTAGTAGGTTATACTGCAAAAAAGCTTTTGATTCGGTATACTATACACTGCTGGCTGAAAAACTGGGTCTTGCAGACTTACTTCAGTGGCTTGTGGCTGGTTTCAAAATTACCAGTTTCATACAGTAGGTCCCAAAGGGTAAAAATAATGTTTTGTCCACTTAATTGCCTATTAAAATAGGTGTATCTCAGGGAGTCTTTATTTGGTCCACTGCTCTTCATTATGTTCTTGAATAAACTGCCATCAGTTTGTAATAGCCGTAAGGTTATTCTATAAGCTGATGATACAGTTATATTCACAAGCAATAGGTCCCCGTCTGATCTCTCCGACACCCTCCAATGTGAATTTGATAAGATCCAACCTTGTTTGTTATGCAGCCATTACATCTTTACTAAACTGTTTCTTTTCCTACTTTTCAGGTCATTCTATGTTTAAAAAGAAAGGCAAAACTTTACAAACACACCAATGGAAACTAATGTAGCCCCTCTCCAAGACTCCTAGAGCTGATAGCCTTCAAAGGGGTAGGCTGGCATAAGGATTAGAGTGGAAGCTGCTGGGACAAGCTTTAGCAGACAGTAAAATGTTTTTATTGAAATAATGTAAACAAAGGTTTGTTTGTTTTTAAAACAGCAATTCTGAAGAGGTGGAGCTTAGCAGCTGAACAGATCAGATGTGTGATAAAAACTCTAATTCCAGCAGCCAAATAACTTTAATATTCACAAAAACTTTTATAAATATAAACTTCTAGACAACAAAATTGGATTCCTTTGGATTTTTCTGCATCAGCTAAGAGCTCTCTTGTCCAAATGGGTTGCAACAGTAAAGGAGGAGCCCATCTAAGATGATGTAGCCTTTTTGGAGTGAACAGTCAACTCCTGCTTCCACACTGGATCTGGCCCAACCAACAAATGCTGTCGTACTGAAAGCCATACAGGGGATGGATACCAAATTTGATCCGCTAGTAACAAAGGTGACATACAATCAGGCACTCACCACCTCCATAAATAAAGCACTTACTCCATAGTTTATTATAACGCAAGCATGTGCAAAACTTTATTCATGCCAGACATAAAATGCTAAAAAATGCCCGACATGTTTTAAAGAGGTCTCCTTTATTAAAGGTTTCGGGGTGTCCAAGACGAGGAGAAAACAGCTTCTGACACAGCCATTAAAGCACTCATTATGGCAGCTGGACTAACGACAGAAAACACAGTGCTCCGGCTCCAGCTGGAACATCTGGAGAACCAAGTCAGGGCCAGAATACAAGACTTGAGGGACCACCAGAGAATACTTAGGAGGGGGATATTAAACTGTTTTCACAGAGCTGGTTGTGAGAACAACTGCAGCTTGACAACCTAACGGTAAAGAAAACCTACTAAGTGACCCCCCCCATGGGTGACGACCCCCCCATACACAATCATGGTGATCTTAGCAGATGCTTCTGAGAGGGATGAAGCACTTCAGGAAGCAATGAGACAGGTGAACATGGACTGGCAAGGCACCCAGTTACAGATCTTTCCAGACCTCAGCTATGCCACGTTCACCGAATGCAAGGCATTTAACAGTGTGAGCACGTCTTCGGAAGCTTGGTGTACCACATGTATTAATGTTGTCGGATCAAATTAAAATTACCTAAGCGGGCAAAGGCTTTGTGCACCATGACCCCCAGGAAATGCAGACACTAGTCACTTGTATTGTAAGGGAATCTGCCTCCAGAGAAGCTGGCAGTGAGTCATTTGAGGACTAAGGTATTGTGTGCTTAATTCTTCCTGGGTTGATGCAGGGAGGGCGGGAGCGGTCTGTGCCCAAAGGCAGAGATGCTATAATCTGTTAAAATAAAGAAACCAAGACTGGGCAGATATATACCTGGCTTTGTGTTAAGAGACTGTTAGTTTTATATAGAATTTTGTTTATCTAACTGCCCACTGAAAGACACTTAAAATGGAGTCCACCTCATGGCAGACAGCTGCCCTTGAAAATCCCTCCTGCTTGAGTGATGAACTGTTTTATCCCACCTTTACAGTCCACTGTAAAGGCTGCTACTGGATAAACTTTCATGCTAATGCTTTTAGTTAACTGTATGGTTGCAGTTTATATTACTGTCACAAGTTCCAGAAAGTAAAAAGTTTTAGAAGTTTCGACAATTAAATTATTTTTTTTTCTTATAATAGAGAACATGCTCCCATACTGGACTTCCATTAGAAACAGGGCACAAGTGCTGACAGTAAGCTTATATGTACCGAGCTAGTGATCATTATAGTACAGTATCTAACTGCATGATGTTGTTCTGCATAATTATTACTTCAAACAGGAGAATGTTAACGTTTTGTTTTCTGGCTCATATTACCTAGCAAATTGCCGGATGTAATTGGGTTGCTGTTAGTGGGCACTTAACGTGGTTACCTTCCAGACTAATTGCAATGGTTCCAGCTTAGAGACCATAAATCCATAAAATTTGGGTGTTACCTATCTCCTGCCATATTTCCAAACTAGGACTGGTCTCGTTCATGAAAGTGATTGGTCTGGGGACTTGCTATAAAAAGCTATATTGTTGAAACATGTTAATCAATAATATACAGTATTAATTACTTTTGTCCCACAGTGATGTAACAAAAGCTGAAGTGTATCAACTTCTACCATAACATGTTGGTTATTGTACATCCTGCACATTTCAGATTATCAATGCTTGTATTGTGTTGCTTTAAAATCAATAAAATATGTTTAAAAAAATAGTAATTCTAAGACACAGTGGGATTTTGCTTGCTGCATAAATATTCCTGCTGATACTTCAAGGTCCAGAAAAATTCAGGATTTTATCACTCAGTTCCTCACAGTGGTTACTGGTATTTGTCATGCACATCACTGCCCACTATATTCAGTCCCATCATTGCTATATACAGTTATTGTGAAATTGTGGGAATGTAATGATTTTCAATGAGCTGTGACAAGATATACCTCATGAATCATTCCATGTTTTCATGGAGTTGGGAATGCATTTCCTCGGACTATGAATTTGTAAATTCAAAATCCTCAGAGATCCACAGGCAGACACTGCAGATTTATAAGTACAGGAAAGGGGTAATAGGAATTACCCAGCTTGCTTTAAAGGTTATTTTTTTAACTTGGGTGCAACAACATAATACATTTAACCTATTTTTTTTCATTGTGTCACGACAGAAAAGGTACATGTTTAGCAACGTACAAAAATACTACCACCCCATTCCGAAAAACAGTATTTACAATATCATCTATGCGAATATTTACAGGTATACAGCCAGTCAAAGAATGTCCAGGGAAATGATTAGCCCAGAGTAGCTCTGGAAACCAAAAGGAAACCAGGGTCATAGAAGAAAACAATTTGCAGACAAAATCAGTTGCAGGAACAGAGTTAAAGTAAAGCTTACTGCTATCTATTTTGTTTCTTGGCACATTTACAACTACTCATCAAAATGATTCATATCTTGGGGGGGCACACATCTCAACTGTCTCCAACTACAGGTCCATCTCTAATTTATACCTATCGTCCAAGTCCCTTTTTAGATTTTTAATGATGTACTAGTTGAGATGGTGATTAGACACTGATGCAGTATTAACCACTGCCCAGCAACTAAAACACAAATTGCAATGAGAAAGAAATAATGTGACTTACTGGGAATCGAACCAAGGCCCCCAGAACACTGTCCCAGTGCTCCACCACTGAGCCATCAGGCTCACATGGCTGAGCTTGAGATTTCCGTCATGGTGTTCTGGGACTCGGGGTGGTGTAGTGCTAGGATGGTGTTCCAGGGCCTGGGTTAGATTCCCAGTTGGGTCATAATATGTCTTTCTCATTGCAGTTTGTGCTAATGAGGTAAAAACACCCAACAAAAGTGTAGACTACATTTTCTCTGTCCCAAATGTGCATTATAAGAAGGAAAAGAAAATACATAAAGCAGCCCTTACCAGCATGCAGATAAGCCAGATCAGGATTCTCCAGATCCGGGTGAAGTTCTTTAAGGTGGTTGAGGAAATCAACTGGGATGTTGGTTCCATAGTCACACTTGGGACAGTTGTACATTTTCACTCCTTCGTGCTTGCCAGTGTGCAAGATATGCTTGCGGATGTTTTCTGCACAGTTGGACCTTGTGGGGAAAAAGAAACAAAGGAAGTATTACAGGTTAAAGTTAGCAGGAAGATCTGAGTTAAGACTTTGCTTCGAAAAGCCTTTCTGCAGCAAATGAAAGGCAATCTCCAGGAATCTGGTGCATTTCTGGGCCCCAGTTCTTGTTTCACAAATTCTGTCATAGATAATTAAGCTGCTCCAATAAATTGCATAAGGCTAGATTCATAAGGTGGTGGGTAATTCAAAAAGAGGTAATCAAAATCCAAATAAGTTGGCAGCATGAACCAAGCATCTCCTAAGAGGAAAGCATTAAAAACCTATTCCCAAAATGTTTTATGGACTGCGCTTCCCCACGAGGGCTGGGGCTGGTCCCCCAGAAGAGGAGGTATCACGTGAAGCCACCAATAAAACAAAAAAGGCTAAGTTACATTGTGACAGGGTGGAATAGGACCCTGCCCCATTTGTTTTGGAGAAAGTGTTTAAATGCAAGGATGTATTCTTTTTTTCTTCTGTCTCTTCTCTATCTGGTTGCGCAACCAAATTTTCCTGTGAGATCTCGGACTTGATCAACCCGAGCAGTCTCGCAATTCTTTGCCTCTCACTGTCTCTTGCTGTCTGTTTTTCCTCCTTTGCATATCTGCTAATACAAAAATTTCTGATAATCAATGTATGGAAATGCAGCTGATATTGGGATATCTTTTGTTTAAAAAATATTTAGTATTACTGTTGAAATGTATATTAATTGTAGAAAACTAGAGGTTACTTGAGTGCAAATGCTTGAGGCCTTTTTGCAAAAGAGGCCTCCGAAACATCCTGCCTGATATTTATCAGAACAGAACATTTTGCAAAAACAGGAGGTTTGCTACAGGTGGGGAGTTGAAAAAGACTTGTAAAAAGGCTAAGCTGCTACTGCAAGAGGTTTAGATTACAAGAAAGATTTTATTTTGCTTCTGTACATAGTTCTTATGAACAAGTTTATATTTTTTTTATGTTACTGTAACAATAAATAAAAGTTTTGGTGATTTTTACAACTGCTCCTGGGTTCTCCCTATGCTTCCTGACCTGTGATTCCACAACAGATGGTGTCAGCCTAAGTCGGATTTAAGCCATGCATACCCTAAGACAGGAGATTTGTGCATGGGTACTGGATCTAGTCCAGGGAAGCATAGAGGAAGGTATGGATTCTGCAGCAGCAAGTCCAGGAGTGGTTACCAGGAGAATGGCAGCCAAATTAGCTGCAACAGAAGTCCAGTCTGAAACTGTACAGCCAGCACAAGTCATGGAAAAAGAACAGGCAGTGACAGAACCTGAAAGTCTGATGGACTTTTTCAAATGGTGGGCTATACAACAAAGAAAGACTGAGAAGCAGAGAGAGAAAAAGAGATTCAGCGTTTAGAAGCACAGAGGAGAGAAGAGATGCAATGACAGGAGCAGCAGATGAGAGAAGAGATGCAGCAATGGGAGCAGCGATGGCTGGATGCCTTGCAAGCTATCGAAGGCGGAGGATCCAGCACAGATCCAGATGAGCAACAAAATGCAAGCAACTTAAAGGCCATTAAACTTACAAAGTTGTGTCTCTCAGATGATATCGAGGCATACCTGACAATCTTTGAAGAGTTGAAACAGCCTGCCAGTGGCCAAAGCAGCAATGGACAATCAGACTGGTACCCTACCTGACAGGGAAAGCCCAGCTTGCCTACAGCAGTATGGACAATGCACAGTCAGAAAACTATGACCTGGTGAAAAGTGAAATTCTGAAAAGGTATGGCATCTCTGGAGAGACCTACAGGCAGATATTTCAATCTCTGAAGTACAACTCAGTCAACAATCCTAGAGAAGCCTTCACCTGACTCAGAGAACTCCCGATAAAATGGCTCCAACCAGAGAGCAAAACAGTCTCACAGATCATTGACGTCTTGCCTACGGATGTGCAGCTGTGGGTAAAGGAATGCAGACTGGAGAATGGGGAAAAGGTTGTTTCTCTGGCTGAGGACTGTCAAATGGCCAGACAGATGCCACAGCAGTGAGGTAACAGCCAAACACCGATAAGACACTCTTTTTCCCATTTAAATTCCAAGCCTGATAAGAACTCCTGGGGGGTGTAACAAATCTGTACCAAAAGACATTATCTGCTGTCACTGTAATAAGCCAGGCCATTTTGCAAGAAACTGCTGTAGTAAGGAGAGTTGCACTGAAGCAGATCTGTCCTTGACAAATTGGGGCAAGTACTTAACAAATGTGAAGGTGGGGGATAAGACTGTGAAGGGACTCATTGATTCGGGAAACAGACAGACCCTAGTGCATATTAAAGTGCTGGGAAAACATTGTGCAAAGGGACCAGGTACTGGTGTCATCTGCATTCACGGGGACACTCGATACTATCTCACCACCCAAGTGACTCTGACCATTAAGGGTGAGTCACACCAAATGAAAGTGGGGGTAGTATCTAAGTTACTTGTGATTATTGGAAATGACTTTCCAGGATTTACTGAACTGATCAAAGAGGTAGTAAATCCTGATGTTTCAGCAGCTGTGGTGACAAGAGCTCAGGCAAATAAAATTTCAGATGGTGGGGACACTTTTCCTTTCAAAGGTTTTGATTTGGACTTGTTTGAGCACAGCTCCGCGATTCGGAAATCCAGGAAAGAAAGACAAAGCCTGAAAAAACTGTGGCAACAAATGACTGATGGACATAAAGGGTTAAAATATGAAAATGCTGAAACTAAATTGATAACTGATTGTGACTTTCCTTCAGAACAAGCTAACAATGTTTCTCTCCAGGGTTATTTTAAGCAGCTGGTGGTGAAACCAAAACAAGGTGGACCCCAATGTTTAAAACAGGTAATGGGTTACTGTACAGAGTCTGGGTTAAACCTCAGTCAAAGGAACAGACAGAACAATTGCTTATACCACAGAAGTATAGAACAGAATTGTTACAGATTGCACATGATAGCCCTATGGCTGGTCACTCGGGGAAGGATCACACCCTAGCCAGACTGCTGTATAGATTTTACTGGCCCGGAATTCAAGAAGATGTTGCTACCTATTGTAATTCCTGTGCTGAGTGTCAGAAAGTAGCCCCAGTCACTAGAAAAGACAAGATGCCCCTACCCTTAATAGGTGTGCCTTTTGAGAGAATTGCAATGGATGTGGTTGGTCCTTTAGATAAAAGTAAAAAGGGTAATAGATTTATCCTGGTAGTATGTGACTATGCTACTCGATACCCAGAAGCAATTCCAATGCATACTGTTACAGCCCCAAAAGTGGCAGCAGAGCTTGCCAAACTTTTCAGCAGAGTGGGCATACCTAAAGAAATTATTACTGATCAGGGCAGCAATTTTGGTGCTGCACTGCTTAAGAAGCTGTACAGACTGCTAGGTATCACTGCAACAAGAACCTCCCCCTATCACTCTCAGACAGATGGTCTTGTTGAGCATTTTAACCAAACCCTAAAACACGTTAAAAAGGTTTGTAAAAGGGGAAGGGAAAGATTAGGACCATTACTTGCCTTACCTACTTTTTGCTTACAGAGAAGTACCCCAGGCATCAACAGGGTTTTCAACATTTAAAATGCTGTATGGTAGGCAGCCAAGAGGGCCCCTGGATGTGACAAAAGAAACATGGGAAGATAACCCCACTCAGAAACAATCTATATCTTCTTATATGTGTGCCCTAAGAAACAAGCTGACAAAATATGTTGAAATTGCCCATAGTAATTATGAAGAGGCCCAAAACCAGCAGCAGGTATATTATGACCATGGGGTAAAAGAAAAAGGTTTTGAGCCAAGTGAAAAGGTTTTGCTACTGTTACCCACAACAGAAAATAAACTGTTAATGAAGTGGCAAGGGCCTTATAAAGTTCTTAGACGTACTGGCACAGTTAACTATGAGATTGAGACCCCTGACAGGAAAAATCCTTCTAAGATATACCATGCTAACCTCCTCAAGAAATTGGTTGGAAAAATGCCTAAAGCTGCTTTACTAGTTTTACCAGAAACTGACAAGGAAGCTATTGATGTAGCTTATGATAGACTAGAACAAACTGTAAATGCTGATGCTATAGAGGTGAATGTTTCCTTAACCTCAGAACAAACTGCAGACATTCGTAACGTGCTAAAGACATTTAACAGTACTTTTACCATGGTACCAGGCCAAGCAAAAGGGGATGAGCATGTAATAGTGACAAAGAATGCTCATCCTATAAGGCAAAAGTCATACAGGTTGCCAGAGCGGTTAAGAGCTGATGTGGTTAAGGAAATACAAAAAATGAAAGAACTGGGTATCATAGAGGAGTCAAGGAGTGCTTGGTCATCTCCTGTGGTAATTGTAAATAAAAAAGAAGGGAGTGTTAGAATCTGCCTTGATGTCAGGAAACTTAATCAAGTGTCAGAATTTGACAGTTATCCTTTAGCCAGCCAGAACTCATGGACATTGTGCGGATCGTCCAAATGTTGCGCACAACCAGTTGTAGCTTGGATCCAAGCCCTACACCCCTATTAGTGGGTTGTGTACATGTTATCTGCCCGATCCTAGCTAAAATTGTCTGGGGGTCCTTGGAGAGGGGTGTCATTCCAGATCCCCTTAAGGAGGCCGTCATACGACCACTCCTAAAAAAAAATCTTCCTTGGATCCAGACTTGTTAGCTAACTACAGGCCTGTCTCTAACCTTACCTTTTTTGGGAAGGTTATTGAGAAGGTGGTTGCGATGCAACTAGACAATCACCTTGTGACCCACAATATCTATGATGCTCTCCAGTCCAGATTTCGAAAGAGACATAGTACCGAGACTACACTTGTTCGGGTACTGATTGACCTCCTGATAGCGAGGGATCGAAAGGCACGTACCATCTTGGTCCTTCTCGATCTCTCTGCGGCATTTGACACTGTGAACCATGGTGTGCTTTTGTAGCGCCTACAGTGTCTCTGTGGACTGTCGGGGACAGTCCTAGAGTGGTTTCAATCTTTTCTCACAGGCAGATCTCAGAGGGTAGTCACTGGAAATTATTCCTCTGACTCCCTTCCCATCCTGTGGGGTCCTGCAGGACTCCATATTGGCACCCCTGTGTCATTAGGCGATACAGTTTGAGTTTCCACTGCTATGCCGATGATACTCAATGGTATCTGTCCTTTCAACCCGAACAGAGGGATGCGGCATCTGTATTTAACAACTGTCTCGCCAAGATCAAGGACTGGATGAGCACCAGCTGGCTGAGATTGAACCTGGACAAGACTGAGGTGATTGGTTGTGGATCCTGGTGGTCCTGGGGCAGGTTTTGGGGCTGGGCATGCTTCGGGCATATGCCTTGATGGTGTCCAGCTCATCACCTCTGACTGGGTGCGTAACCTGGGTATTGTTTTTGATGACGGTTTGACCCTGAACTCTCAGGTGTTTGCAGTTGTCAAATCCTCTTTTTACCATCTGAGGAACATCACCCGAGTGAAACACCTGATTCCTCTGGATGACCTACCAACATTGATCCACGCCTCTGTCACCTCCTGCCTCGACTACTGCAATGCCCTCTACCTAGGGCTTCCTGGGGTTGATATCTGCCGCTTGCAGCTAGTGCAGAATGTGGCGGCCAGGCTTTTTACTGGGATTTCCAGGTCCAGTCATATTATGCCTGTGCTGCGTGGACTGCACTGGCTGCCTGTTCAGTGGTGGATCACATTTAAGGTCGGTCTTCTGACCTTCAAAGTCCTACACGAACTGGGACCTCACTACCTGCAAGAATTTCTGACTCCCCACCACCCCATCCATCCTCTCTGATCCAATGATGAGGGATTGCTAGAGGTTCCCAGGGTACGTTTGAAGACATCTGGTGCATGTGCTTTTTCGTTTGTGGCTTCTACCCTGTGGAACACTCTACCTCATCGGCTG
The DNA here is from genome assembly GCA_016271365.2 of Neoceratodus forsteri. Taxonomy (NCBI): domain Eukaryota; kingdom Metazoa; phylum Chordata; order Ceratodontiformes; family Ceratodontidae; genus Neoceratodus; species Neoceratodus forsteri. Next base: position 495,306,719 of record CM057455.1, read on the forward strand.
AGAGAATGCCTGACTGTCGAGAGGTTTAAATCAGAGCTTAAAACCTACTTATTTCAAAAAGCATTCCCAGATGGTTTTAATTAATTTATAGTTTTATATTTGTATTTATTGTTCTTTTATTGTTGTTTGTAAAGCGCCTTAGTTTTAAGAAAGGCGTGATATAAATAAAGTTTACTCTACTACGCCCAGGATAGATGATTTGGTAGACAGACTGGGGAGTGCAAAGTATATCAGTACCCTCGATCTCACCAAGGGTTGCTGGCAAATACCTTTAGCTAAAGAATCCAGAGATAAACCTGCATTTGCCACCCCTATAGGATTCTATCAGTTCACCACCATGCCATTTGGTTTACATGGTGTGCCAGCTACATTCCAGCGGTATATGGATGTAATTTTATCCCCTACCACTGGTTATTGTGCTTCATACCTGGATGATGCAGTGGTGTAAGTCAAGACTGGAAAAGCCACCTAGAACACCTACGAGCAGTTATCCAAGCTATCAAAAATGCAGGTCTGATAATTAATCCTACTAAATGTGCATTGGGCATACAGGAAACCAGATATTTTGGGCTATGTATTGGGAAATGGAGAAGTTAAGCTGGAGCGTTCTAAAACAGAAGCTGTAGCTAACAGCTTTTTACCTAAAACAAAGAAACATGTCAGGTCATTTTTAGGGCTGGCTGGTTATTATCGGAGATTTGTTCCTAACGTTGCTGAGTTAGCTACTTCCCTCACTGAACTCACAAAGAAACGATACCCAAATAATGTGACATGGACTCCAGAGTGTGATGAAGCTTTTCAAGCTATAAAGGCTGTATTATGTTCAGCACCTGTTTTAAGAAGCCCAGACTTTGAGAAACCAGTTCTGATTCAAACAGATGCATCTGAGGTAGGCCTAGGTGCAGTCCTAAGTCAAAATATAGATGGGAAAGAACATCCTAATCTGTATATAAATAGGAAATTGCATGACAGAGACAAAAGGTACTCCACTATCGAAAAGGAGTGTTTAGCAGCAAAGTGGTCCATGGAATCCCTTAAATTTGATTTACCGGTACTAGGAATTGATTTTGTTCTTGTAAGTGATCACAGTGCTCTCTGTTGGCTTAACCAGATGAAATATAAAAATTCCAGAATCACAAGGTGGCACCTGGCACTGCAGTGATTTAAATTCACAGTGATTCACAAATCTGGTAAAGAGAATAGTAATGCTGATTTTCTTTCAAGATATGGATCAGGAATTGAGGATTCTGAAAGTTGAAAACAAATGTATAAATTTAAACTGTACTTTTTGCTGTACTTTTATAAAATAATGGATGCAAATGTGCTTAATGTCTGAAAGCAACAGATGTTATTAGAAAATAGACAGTTTTGGAAACCTGTTTAATAAAACAGGTTCCTTCTTAAGGAGAGGGTTTATGTGACAGGGTGGAATAGGACCCTGTCCCATTTGTTTTGGAGAAAGTGTTTAAATGCAAGGATGTATTCTTTTCTTTTCTGTCTCTTCTCTATCTGGTTGCGCACCCAAATTTTCCTGTGAGACCTGGGCCTTGATTAACCTGAACAGTCTCACAATTCTTTGCCTCTCACTGTCTCTCAGTTATCTCTTGCTGTCTGTTTTTCCTCCCTTGCATATCTGCTAATATAAAAATATATGATAATCAATGTATGTAAATGCAGCTGATATTGGGATATCTTTTGTTTAGAAAATATTTAGCATTACTGTTGAAATGTATATTAACTGTAGAAAACTAGAAGTTACTTGGGTGCAAATGCTTGAGGCCTTTTTGCAAAAGAGGCCTCAGAAACACCCTGCCTGATATTTATGAGAACAGAACATTCTGCAAAAACAGGATGTTTGTTACAGGTGGGGGGTTGAAAAAGACTTGTAAAAAAGGCTAAGCTGCTACTGCAAGAGGTTAAGATTACAAGAAAGATTTTATTTTGCCTCTGTACATAGTTCTTATGAACGAGTTTATATTTTTTTTATGTTACTGCTACAATAAATAAAGTTTTGGTGATTTTTACAACTACTCCTGGGTTTTCCCTATGCTTCCTGACCTGTGCCTCGACGACATACATGCATGCAAGGGAATACACCATTCACTCACTGCATTGGGAAATGGATGGAGGCAGAACCATAACTTGCAAAGATAAGCTGGGTTACATGACACATAAAACCTCTATCAACATGACAAGGGGGTCTCACATTCCCGATACGTGCCTCCCACTGAAAATGTTTCATGTATCCACCTAACTAACATGAACCAGAAGAGTGCAGAACATAAGTCGCATGCCTAGGACAACAGAGCGTATGCTGGGGTTCGCACTCACCTAGATCACTGTGTGCCATTTTGCAGCCCACACTTGAGGAAGGAGAGGGACAGGTTGAAAGCAGTGCAGAGACGAGCCACTAAAATAAAAAAGGGGCAATGGGGTAGGTCCTTTGAACGTCCCTTGGAGGCTCTATAAATATGCTCTCTGGAGGACAGGAGAAGGAAGAGCAACATAACTGAGATGTTCAAGTACCTCCAGGAAATAAACAAGGTAGACATCGGTGAGGTGTTCACAATGAGTGGTAACATGGGTACCTGGGCGACTCCCTGAAACTAGTAGAGGGAGGTTCAAAAAGATGCCAGGAAGTACTCTTTTACAGAAAGAGTGTCAGAGGACTGGAACAAGCCCCAGAGGTCATCACGGCTGAAACAGCTGGAGGTTTCAAAAGGGGATGGGACAGGCACATGGGAACAGTGCATAAGGGGGCAGATGGGGGGTCAGGACGGACAAGAGCAGAGCATAAAAATGAGACAGACTTGATAGGATGCTAGGCCTTTATCTGCCGTAATGTTTTATATTTCTATGCTGTTTCATATGTTCATCCATAAAATCATTTTTCTGGAACCAGAACACCAAAAAGCAAACTGAGAATTATGCCTAATTAACAGAGACAGAGAGATCAGGCAATCAATCATCCATTCATTATTGCAGCCTGAGGCAAAAGTCAACATTTTGCAGAACACAATTTCAGAATGTAGCATGCCATACAATTTTCAAATGTAGCAGTGACAATTTCAGAATACTGGTGAACAGAACTGAAAATGAGGGACATGCAATCTCGGAATTTGGCAAAGACACAAAATCTTTGAATGTAGCAGGGATGCACAATCTCAGTGTGGCAGGGAAACAAAACTTAGAAATGCGGGGACATGCAATTTCAGAATGGAGAAATACATATTTTTGGAATGACTCGGGACAAGCAATCTCGAAATGTTGTGGGGACGCTTCATTTGGAATGAGAGACATGCAATCTCAAAATGTGGCAGGGATGTGTAATCTCAGAAGGTAGTGGGAGCGCACAATCTCAGAATGTGGTATAGATATGTAATCTTGGAATGTGGCAGGAATACACATCTAGGGATACTGTGGGGATACCCAGTGTCGGATGTTGTGGGGATGGGCAGACATGGAATGTGGCAGGGATGGAACATCTCCAAATGTGGTGCATATGTGCAGTCAGAATGTGGCAGGACACACAATTTTATTTTGAAATGACTTGTCCTTGCTACATTTCAAATATGTACACGCTCACCTGATTCAAAAACTACACATCACCACCACACTCTGACATTGCACACCCTTGTCACATTTCAACACTGCATATCCCTGCCATATTCTGAAACTGTGTGTCCTTACCAGATTCTGAAATTGCATGTCCTCACCAGTCTTAAATTGTGCCTCAGCCACATTCCAAAACTGCGCCTCCCAACCACATTCCAAACTTGTCTGTCACCACTGTATTCCTAAATTACCTGCCCCATCACATTCTGAAAATGTGCAGCCATGCCATGTTACAAATTTTTTTTTCTGATACACTCCAAAATGTTCATCCCCACCACACTCCAAAATGGCGCATCATCACCACATTCCAAAAAGGTATGTTACCACCACATTCCAAAGTCGTGCCTCCCCACCACATTCTAAAATTGTGCATCTCTGCCACATTCCAACACTGTGTAACCTTGCCACATTCCAGAATTGCACGTCAAAGCCACATTCTGGAACTAAGGGTCCCGGACACTTTTTAAAACGGTGTCCCCTCCATATTGCAAAATTGTGTGTCCCAGCCACATTGCAAAATAATTTGTTGCTACCATAGTTAAAAAACTGTGCATCCCTGAAACATTTAAAAAATTAAGCATCCCTGCCACATACCATAACTATGTGTGTCTACGTTTAGAAATTGTGTACCTCTGCCACTGCTACATTCTAAAACTTTGTGACACTGTCACATTCTAAAGCATACTGTCTCAGACATATTCCAAAATTGTGTGTTCTAGCTACTTTCTGAGATATTTCCATACTGTATGCCAAAACTGCAACCTGGTGACATTCTGAAAGTTCATCCCTGCAGTAATCTGAAACTGCACACAGCCTCTGCATTCCAAAGCCATGTTTGTCACTTCATTCGAAAAGTATCTCCCCATTCATTCATAAAGACCCTGTACAGTACTTGCACATTCTGGAAACGCATACCCCACACTCACCAAGTGTCAGCTTTCCTATTTGAAAAGTTTACTTCAGTTACAGTTTTATTTAAAATGACACTGTTAGCTTTTTGTTGCCTTGTTTTAACCTTCTGTAAAGTGGTGTCTCTTGCCATCTATATTACCAGTGATGGCATGCATAGGTTAGGATTTAAGTATAGTTGGCAGTAATTCTTTTTTTTTTTTTAAACACTGTATTTTACTTTAGCTGCTCTACTCCCATGGCCCTCTGCTCGTGTGCACCCCCACCCCCAATATGCACTGGCCGACTACTTCTCCCACTATTCCTGTTGCCTGCACCCTTCCCTGTCACTCCACATCATCCTGCCTGGCTGGGGAACCAACCAAACCCGCAGTCTCCATACGCATTCCCCGTAAAGCCGCACAGGTCCTTTTGGCCCTATACTCCTTCCTTACCCCTTACCTGTACCAACACACCCCTGTAAACACCTCCTTGCTCTTGGCCTACTGGTCACTGCTTAGTATAGCCTAAATCATGTTAGACTAGCTGGAACCGCCTCTATATGTCTGGAATGTACTTGTATGGTTGTTGCCTCAATTGTATTGTTGCTTCCATGTGTTATGATGTATTGTACTCTCCCGGGTCGTGCCTGAAAATAGTCACCTGCTGGCTAGCGCACCTACCCGGTAAACAAAAACTAAATAAATATCCTCTGGAGAAAATGAGTCAGTGGCCCAGCAGACTCAAGTACGATCGAAATGCTTATTTTACAAGCCTTATGAGCTGCATACAAAATGTGAAACTACCAGTCACTGACTGGTTCTCTTCCAGAACTCAGTTTTCAGGGGAGCGTTGGAGAGCCATCATCCAGGCAGGATGGTCTTCACGTGGGCTTCCAACCCTGATCTTTTTGAACAGCAAAAATGAAAATTACATACCTACTGTAATTCTTGATTTTCCTGTGTATATTCACCACTTATCACTGGTGGGTCATTGGCCGGAGACAAGCACCCCATGTGAGCTTTTTTGCCGCCCATGAGGCTGATGTACTGCGTGGCACTCGTGGGTTGGCCAGAAATGGTCGTTGGCTCCTCCTCCACCTCAATACATCCCTCCAGCCTCTCTTAGTCCCACTTCCCAAGCCTGAACATGGAGCTCAGGCCATTACCATCAAAGTTGCCCTTGGTACTCCTGGTAAACCACTCTATATTATGGCAGTTTACATCCCCCCAGCAAACCAGAAGCTAGCGTTTGATTCCATCCTATCTGGAATCACATATCTTCCCCCAAAAAGGTAACTGGTTATTATGGGTGATTTTAATGTGAACTGGCAGTCTGCTATGTCGGCTTCCTACAAAGAGGCAGCTCGTGCCTATGACCTTACCCAAGTAGTACCGACACCCACTAGGCAGGATCCTCAGACAGGCTCCTCCACTCTTATAGACCTTATCTTTACAAACCTCCCAAACCACCTCTCCAATGTCAGTGTGCTTCCTGATGTACTTAGCGACCACTCCCCTGTCATATGCCGGTGGACAAATAAAAATACTCCTAACAGACCTAAAACTTCCCTCCAAAGGCACCTCAAAAAAGATGCCCTCTCTCGCCTCAGAGTGTACCTCGCCACCTGTGACTGGGATACAGTCCATACTGCCCAATCTTTAGACGCTGCGCTCACTGCATTTATTACTATTTTCAATGCTGCCTGTGACATATTTGCCCCCTTCACAAAAAAGATAATAAAAACCTGGGACACCTTGGATAACCCAGTCCTCTTACAACTTATGCATCATAGGGATAACCTCTGGCACAGGGCCCTATCTTCCCAGCTGCCCCATGACAGACAGCTCTACAGAGAGGCAAGAAATAAATGCATGAGGGCTATCTGGAAAGCCAAGGCCACTTACTATCACCAAGCTTTTACCGCTACTTGGAGCTCTGGGAAATCTTTCTGGAACAATGTCAAGGAACTCTGTGGAAAACCACTAACACAGAACCAACCCAGCTCTTAGTGCAGGGTACCCTCTCTTGACCCCACCGCCATCCAATACCCTAAACACCACTTTCTGACCTTAGTCATGTCCTCCCTATAAACTTCTTTGACCCCATTTCCCACACACCTACTGATACACCTTGTCCCCCTACACACCCTCCTTTCAGGCTGCGCGTTGTCACCTGCAATGAGGCAAAGCGCTACCTCTTAAAAGCCCTTCATAACTCGCGTTATAGCAGTGACTCCCTTGACCTGAAAATTCTTTGGCTTACCCTTAATGAGACTCTGCCGCATCTCACCAAACTCCTCAACTACTCGCTGTGCCTTGGCCAAGTCCCTACACTATGGAAAAGGGATATTATCACACCCATCCTCAAAAAGGGTGATCCAACAACCCCAGGCAACTATAGGCCCATTACGATCCTTCCTCCCCTCTCAAAAGCACTAGAAAGAATTGTGTCTGACCAACTTACGGAATACCTAGACAAATATGGACTTCTCTGCCATGAGCAACATGGTTTCAGAAAAGGGCACAGTACTACCACGGCACTACTAGAATTTACATCTTACATTCATGAAGCTCTTGAACAGGGGTCAGCAGTTGGGGCAATCTATGTTGATTTGACCAAGGCATTTGACACTGTCAATCATGAGCTTCTACTCCATGCCCTTGCGTCCCTCCATATTGCTCCTGAAACTATCTCCTGGTTCAAAAACTATCTGACCGACAGAACACAGCAAGTAAAAATTTGTAAGACACTCTCCTCCAAACAACCAGTTCGTTCTGGCGTCCCTCAAGGGTCAATACTTGGCCCTCTATTGTTCACTCTCTTCCTGAACTCACTCCCCCAAGCCTGCAGTGGAAAGCTACTGCTATATGCTGACGATGCAGTGTTATATTGGAAGCACACCAACCTCATCCAACTCCAAAGTGCCCTTCAAGGCTGTTTTAGGGAGCTTGAACACTGGTTCTCTGACCATCGGCTAATACTTAACTATGACAAAACTAAATCCATGATGTTTGCCCATCGCCAAAACCCCCTCAGTAACTCCCAGCTATCTATCTCAAACTTACAGGGTACCCACATTAAACAGGTCACTCATTTTAAATATCTAGGCATCACTCTGGACACATCCCTTACATACCATCACCATATTAAACTTCTCTCCTCCTCAGTCAATACCCGACTTGGCATTCTTTACAGGCACAAACACTGCCTTACCCCACAGGCGCTACGGTTAGGCGTTACAAGCTCAGTCCTCTCATTGGTCGATTACGGAATAACCATTTACGGTGCTGCTGACAAATCTGCTCTAAGCAGCATCAATATAGCACTCAACAAAGCCTGCCGCATAGTCACACTAACAGCAATAGACAAACTCACACTTGTTTGCTCTGTTATCGTACCAGACTAGCTAACCCTAGAAAGGAGGCTTAAGTACCAAACCTGCCTCAAACCAAAAGATCCTTATGAAACTAACACCAATCGGACTCCACCACCTCATCCGCCCAGCCCATGATAGGGGCACCTCTAGACGACTCGCTGGTACCTCCTATACAGTCCCCCACTGTAGGACATCTCTAGGGCAAAGATCCTTGCGGTATCGAGCTCCACTCTGGCTAAACAATCTACCATCCTCCGTCTTACTTGCCCCTAATCTAAGTCTATTCAAAGCGGGATCAAGAAGTTTCTTCTTAACTCCGAGACCTGTACCTGTACTCCCTCATTCCCCTTAGGTGGTCGGTCACTGGGGACCCTCACCGTTAAGAGCATCTCCATCCTCAGATATTTGCTGAGCCTAGGCAATACCTTATCTGGTGATTGTTTGAACCATTTGTAATGTCCTGTTTTGAAACTTCTGTACAACCTGTTTCTCTGTGTACTCTAGTACAACTGACATGTAGCCTTACTTATGCTATGATATTAACTTTTGTCGAAATGTAATATCTCTGTTTTGCTCTATGTAATGTTGTTTTGAAACTGACATGTAGCCTTGCTTATGCTATGATTTTGAACATTTTGTCAAAATGTAATGTCTCTGTCTTGAAAACTTTTGTACAATCAGTCTTGTCCTAATGTTCTGGCGTGATTGACGTGGAGCCTTTGCAAAGGAGTCCTTGACTCAAAGGTTGTAATTCCGAAATTTTCAATAAATAAAAAAAAAAAAAATTCTGCATGCTGGAGAGACAGGGAAAAAAAGAGGATAGAGAAAAACGAGGGTGGGGCAAGAAAGGCCAAGGGACAGTAAAAGGAAAGGATATAAACAGAAAAAGGAATAGGCCAACCAGAGGACAGAGAAGGAGGAGGAGGAGGAGGATGATCTGGGAGAGTAAGGGACGAAAGGCCCCCAGTCCTTGCACAGCCAATATGGACAGGAAAGGAAAGAGAAGAGAGAGAGAGAGAGAGAGAGAGAGAGAGAGAGACAGAAAAAGAAGGAGAGGGAAGACCGGCATCCACACATTAGGTGATTCGGATCTTGAAACCAGGAAGTGCCTTCAGGGAAGGCAGACAGCCAATCACAGGTAGCTGTTACTGAGGCTGAATATCGGCTTACTGATATCCCCTTCACAGACAAGAAGCATGGAGAAGGCCTCTCCCTCCAAACCCGAGGGTGGAGACCACCCTCAGTGAGAATTCCCCATTCCTCTCTCCCCTGTTTACCGTTTCCAAAAGAAAGAACCCAGAGGGCTTGGGGGGATTGAGGATCTCACCTATCAATGTCACCCTTCCAGAAGGGGAAGGAGACAGGGGAGTAGAGAAGAAACAATATAAAGAAGGGAGCAGAGGGTAGTCTCCACCAGCCCCAGCCCTCTCATCTCGGGGGACCTGAAGAGTCGGCATACCCCGGCAGCATGTGACCAACCCCGGGGATCATACCCAGGACAAGGGAGAGGGGGCAACCAGAAGTCCCCCACTGGATCTTAGTTGGAAAGCCCTAGTCACCCTCCTCCCAAGAGTCCCTCTTGCTGCCTCCTAGGACAAGCAGAGGCACCAAGGAATAGATGGACCCAACTGGATCCCTGAGGAGGGCGAGCAGGGAGGAGCCATCGACCAGGGATTGAGGTCTTGTATGGGGAAGGTGCGTGTGATTCAGTGATGAATGGTGAAGATACACAGAAGATCAAGAATTACGGTGGGTACATAATTTTTATATCTTCTGTGTCAATCTTCACCATTCATCACTGATAGTAATGCGAGCCCCCAGAAAAAGGCCAGTATTTCCCTGAGATCAGCATCCTTAGCCCCTGTGGGGGAAACATGGGGGGAGGAGATCCTCCACAAGCCAGTTAGGCCTAGGACTGGTCAGGGCGAGGCAGGGTCCCCCATTCCCAGGGGGAAAGAAGGCTCCCCTGTAGTTCCTGTCTCGCCCTGTGGGAGATAAGACAGATCCCTCAGAATGAGGAGGCCATCACTCTATGCCGGGCCAAGGGTGACAACCATGAAAGGTGAAGCCACGCCATCTGCCTAATGCAGATCGCTGTCCCTGCAAGATACCCTTGACTGGTACCTTACCAGCTCCAGGCCTATTGCAGAGGAGGCTATGGCCTGTCGGGTAGCCTCACAGTCAGGCAGCGATATCAATGCCTGGCCCACCATTGCCCACAAATGCCTATTATAGGCAGCATAGTGGGCCTGATGTGAAGCATTACAAAGCATAATCTGCGCAGAGGAGAACACTCTCCTCCCCAGACAATCGAACTCTGCAGAGTCAGGATCCGGGGGCTGGTTGCAGACCGGACATCTATGCCCAGTAGGGGTGTCCAGTTGCGTCAGTCCCATAGTGGGATGAGGTAGAGTGCCTGTAGACCTCTGCGGTGTGCAGTACTGATGCTGGCAGTCCACAGGAGCTGAAACCGTGACAGATGGAAGCTGCCAGGCGCTGTACAATGTCTCCAGGAAGCGGATCGGCCAGGAAGGGACCACCAAGTGCTGAGCCCTGTACTCACCTAAAAAGGCTTGCGTCGTAAGCTCGGTATTGCAATGGGCTATAAAGGAAATATGCAGGTCCCTGACCAGCATCGTCAGGAAGCGCTGATACTGGGCTTGATCAGCATCAGAGGACAGGTGGACAGAGTGCTCCTCTTGAAGACAAGGAGGCCGAGGAACCTGAAGAGTCAGACTCCGGCTATGGAGGGGGAACCGGTCTAAAGACCTGTTCGTCCATGGCCCTAATGTACTGGGGGAAGTCTGCAGCCTGGGATCTGAACTGTTCCCAGGTCAAAGGTCCTGAAAGATCAACATGGCCTGAGAGAAGGGCGCTGGACGCAGAGGCATGGGGGAACTGGCCACCGTACATGGCGTGCCTTCGCCAGGGCTACAAGACCTATCAGGCGATCCTAGAAGAACAGGGAATCTGTAGGTCTGCTCTGTCACCGGTCTGTGGAGCAAAGAAAAATTGTCGGGAATAAGCTCTGTAGGGGAAGCTTCCCTATGAGAGGACCGGGGCCACATGGATCCAGCAGTGTGGTCCCTGGCCCCACCTAATGAGAACTCCCTTGAAAAAGATGAAGGAGAGAACTTGGGTTCAGCATTGCAGCTCCTCCCTGAGCACCGGAGGGTCACAGAGGAGTGCTGCAGCCCCTCACGCTGTCCTCTCAACTCCCGCTGATTCTGAGGAAGTCCTTTTCCTCGGACCCTGTGCCAAAGGACCCCCACAACTCCACAGGCTCCCCAAAGAGAGTCACAGTGGAGGGGGATCTGGTCCTAGCCTTAAGAGGGCAGGGACGGCACTGGAGGCAGCAGTCAACCCCTGCCCCAAAGCCTGGACCACCACACCTGTAGTAACAGGGCTGCTGCCCCCCCCCCCGTGCCAGCTGCAGTCACCGGAGCTGCGGGGGCACCTGGGGAGGCATAAGAGTCCTGGGCCCCGGAGAACCCATCAACTCTGTGGAGTCAGGCTGCCAGTCCGGATCAGCCTCCCAATCATCCTGCTCTAGAGGACAGAAGGAGATCCAGAGGAGCTCCAGACTGATGACCCAAGGGCTCACCCACCTACGGCACTGCAAGTGGCGCAGCAGGTCAGCCCAGCACCCTCGCAGCACTGCCCTGATCACCAGAGCCATAGATGACTTTGGGATCTGAGGCAGTGCTGGCGAGTGGTGCAGAGGAACACCCTGCACAGGACCCAGCAACCGTGGGCCCAGACAACGGGGGAGCCTACACCTCAGAAGAGGTGACTGCCAGGGTGGTGCTCCTGGCCTGGCCCCGGGTGGAGCCAGACCAGTCCTCCGGCATCACGGTAGAGACCTCCTCCATGGCAAGGCTAGAAGAGTAGGAATCCCCCTCCTCACCGGACCGTGTAGGCCCGGGAGGGGACTTGGAGGAAAGGTGAAGAGTCCTACACTTGGACCAACTAGAGTGACGACGACCCCCGGAAGTCGGTGGAACCCTGCCGACCTTCAACGCACACTGCTCAAGAATGTGGCAGTCCATCAAGAAGCAGGCGTTGCAGTGGTCTATGTCGTGCTGGGGTCCAAGGCAGGAAAGGCAGACATCATGTTGGTCCGTAACAGAAATTTGCCGTCCGCAGGGACACCGATGCATAGGAGGCCGGCCCGTTTTCGATGAATGCTTCTTGTCCCCCGAACCTGGCATGATCCAACAGTAACTAAAACTTTAAACAGAAAAAAGACTCAAAGCTGTTAAGAAAAGGAAAGGTCTTGCTGGTTACCTTCAACAACGGTGCTGAGTGGACGGCAGAACTGAGGCAGAAACTCTAAGTGGCATTGACAGCGGCTCCAAGGCATTGAGAAATAGCTCCAAGGAGTGACTCCAAGGCATCGAAAACGGCTCCGACTGACAAGGCTGCAATGGCGTATCATGAAATTACTTCAGCTGCAGATGAGGTGCTGTCTCGACGGCGGGAGAAGCAGAACTGAGGTGGAGGAGGATCCAATGGCCATTTCTGGCCAACCCACGAGTACCATGCAGTGAATGAGCCTTGTGGGTGGCCCCGGCTCCTCCCCTAGCAAACAAAACAACAAAAGCTCCTGCGGTGTGCTTGTCTCCGGCCAATCACCCCCCAGTGATGAATGGTGAAGACAGACACAGGGATGATCACTAATTCTCATTGGCCACCAATTTAGGTTATTTTGTGATATTGATATTCCTGAAGGTCTACGGAGCAGATTGGTACTGGACTGTAATGGGGAATACAAAATATTAACAGCCAGGTCCGTCTAGTACCAAGCAACAGAATCAAGGGAAGGTGCAGGACCCACTGAGTAGCGCAGAAGTAGGCAGCTCAACAACCAATGCTGATCCTCCATGGCACACACTGCTGGAGTCCATGCGTGCCATGGACATGAAAATCGAATGGACTCTGCACTAGCTAGAGTACCATGACATGCAGCTTAAGGACTTAAAACCCTGAGTGACCAATGCAGAAAGCCGTACCACCTCCACTCTCTCAGTGGTGGTGACTCTGACTCAGGAAAATCTGCAACTATGGGGCCACTTGGAGGCCCTAGAAAACGATGCCAGATTGGGTAACTTGTGCATCGTAGATGTCCCCGAAGGTGCAGAGGGTGCAAACTTAATTTCATTTTTGAAGGACTGGATACAGAGAAACATACATCTACCAGAGGATTTTGAGCCTACATCTCTCAGGACAGCTTATAGAGTTAATCAACGTATAGCCTCTCAAAATGCTCCCCAGCATCGTACTGTTCTGGTAAAGTCAGTTCCACAGAAGAATGGGCACTCACCACTACATCAAGACACATGGGCTCCAAAGTACTCAAAAACTCCAATTTATTACAAAAAACATGTTACACGCTTGATGCATTGTATAGTTAAAACAACTTGTATAGTTAAAACAACTTGTGTTTGCTTATTTATGCCTGTATCTCACTTGTATTGTTACCACTGTCTAAACTTCACATGATTGTTTGTCCACCCTCCCTGTGACGAGGTACCTTTGTAAACGAATCTCTGACTCAAAGGTTGTAAAAAATGATTATCTGAAATAAATAAAAAAAATAAATAAAATAGGTATTGTCTTTAGCTGCACTAGCTTTTTTTTTTTGTAACTCTATTTCTGCCACTGGCTCCATGGTCAGCACCTTTCGTCTGCACTTCCCTCTCGCCTCCGGCCACTGTCCAGTCTGCCCCTGGCTTCTTGTAGGGCCCTTGCCTTCTTCCGCTACAGCTTTCCCCCACAGCGGGGTGGCAGTGAGCCCCCATCTCACCCGTCAAGTCCGGATGCAGTTCCGGCGATGCCCCCAAAGCCAGGCCACCTGTAGGACGGCCATCAAGTTGCCACGACCAAGGATGCCATTTTTCCCCATTTTCTCCTCTATTTGTAGGACACGGTGTGTGCAATGACGCCTACAACATGGTCGTGCACACTCCCGCGTGTGCTACCTTAAGCGTCTTGCCGCACTCCCACCCCCTGAAGTCTTGGTCATGTTGCCGACACCCAGCCTCTGCTAGAGGTTAGGCGCACAGCAGCCACAGGTATCCACTCCCTCACAGAGATGGAGAGCAGTCCATCGAATACTTAATCCTTCTCCTCCCTTCCGACCCATGCTCACTCACAAACATGGGTCACCAGTGTGGTGCGAGGTGTGGTGTCCAGCGTCTCAACCCTCAGCACCACTGGGCCAGCACTGCACTAGCTTTTGATAAAGGACCATAATCCGAAACGCGTCAAGAGTGCAACATGTGTTTTTTTTTTAATAAATTGGAGCTTTTGAGTACTTTGGCGCCTGTGTGTCTTGATGTGGTGTTAAGTGCCCATTCTTCTGTGGAACTGTTTTGACTTTTTGTTTGGAGCACCATCGCTCCGAGTGCAGCCATTCCTACTTGTGGTTATTATGGTAAAGACTATGGGATCCGAGGTGAAGGATGTGGTGCAGGCAGCAGTGAGATCTGCTTATCCACTGGAGGTAGAGGGCAGCGATGTGAAAATATATCTGGATCTTTCCTTTCAGACCAGAGCCAGACGGAAAAAAATATGATGTAGTTTGGCACCGACTGAGAGCCCTGGGGATCATCCATTCATTCCTACTGCCCGCCCTCCTTCGGATCATGTATGGTGGTAAGTCGTGGCAATTCACGGATCCCAAAGACATGGGTAGGAGGCTGGAAAAATATGAATCTGAGTTCCAACAGAGACAGGAGTTTGCACCAGACCCACCAGAAGCCGATTTGGAAGGGACTAAATTTAAATGTGCTCAGAACTAAGTTATCCAATGTTGGCTTGCCGTTTGTGAGTTACGGAGACACTCCTGAACTGTGAAATGCTTGTTGTTATTATCATAAGGCACAGTGTTGAAGCTTTTATTTCCTCATGCAAAACTAATTATTTTCGATTTACTAGCACGTGTCATGATCTTGTGTGGAATGGTGCCGTGCAGGGTATGGCTGGGCAGGGGTATGTAATTTGTTATTAAAATTGCAACTACTGCATGGCAGACAATGTATTCTTGTATGTTCTATTGTGCTACTGTATTATTTATTCTGTACCTACCAGGCCTTCCTTAAAAATGAGCTTGCTCAATGGAGTTTCACCTGGCTAAATAAAGACTGACTTGATTGATTGACTGATATTAGGCAGCTCCTTGCCTTTAGCTGATACTGTGCCATGCTAGTTCAGTGCAGTGTCAGAGAGTAACTAAAAGTTATTGTGTTAGCTGCTTGATAGGAGGCTGTCTCCAAGTGTGCTATGTAAGCTGAGTAGAGGATTTTCATAGTACTTCTGTATGCTCTTTGCATTTACCAATAAAGTTACATTAATTGCTGTTCAGGAGAGTGAGGGGAGGGTACTACAAGTAAAAGACCTAGTTTTCCTTTAAAACTTTATTTTTCAGTGGTTAATTAGCAGACCAGAGTACGCTGTTTTTTCTCCCTTCCTTGTTCTCCCTACTGTAATCTACCAAAGCCGCTGAAGAGGCTAGCTTTTGAGGAAAATTTCTGATTTGTTTTAAACTGCTATCCCCACCTCCTATTGTACCAGAATATAGAGTGAGATCTGTTTCTGTATATCAAATGTATGTAAGATGTAGCTTAGACTACTTATGCAATGTACCTGCTACTCTGTATGAGACTATGCTGTTATTTTACAAACAAGGAAAATAATAAACATAATTTACAAACTCGGTCTGCACTGTTACCATTTTCACAATGCTTCAGACGCCTAAAAGGGTTACCTTGGAATGCCACCTCGACACTGCGTGATTCTCACTTGGGGTACCTCTTGGTCTGAATCTCACCAGAGCCACTGCTCACATAGTACAGCGCTCTTTCCCAAAGGACAAATCACCCATCACTTTTGTCATAGCTGACAACACTTTGTTTCAGATATTGCGTCTCTGTAGCCTGTCTCTTCAGAAAAGGATCACGGCCTTGCCAATTTACCCCGGTTATCTATACCTGAAATGACTTAGTCACAGAAAGCATGAAGTATATAAAAATAACATTTAATATGCCAGAATATTGACATATGTTGCAGGATAATACACACTAAAGACTATGGGGAATACAGTATTTCTACAGGGATAAAAATAAACACGTTTGAAAAAGACAGGTCACACAGAAAAACCTAACTCAATGCTAGCTAAATTCTAAGCAGAGTTGAAGAAGCTTACCCCAACTGGGAACTGGTGAGTTATGGCAGACTGGAACATGTGAAGTTACTAGTTCAAAATCCCAGACATAGCAGAATTCTCATTGCAAACATACAACAGAAATACCTTAAGCTGACAGGCCCACTATCCCCGCATTACAGGACTGGCATAACATCACACCTATCTCAGCCTTTTGATCTCTGGAGACCACCATTTTCCAAGACTGGTCCAAACTGGCCTTGTCATTTAGAGCTAGGTCCTTTTGTTATCATTGCCGTCTGCCTGCTGGAAACATCTTGCCTTACCTTGGCCACTGTTTACATTCAAAAAGAATAGTTACATACTTACCGTGACAGTAGATCTTTGAGAGAATCTCTCTTTCATCAGGCCACACCTATGGAACTATAGCCACCTGGCACAAGGACCACACTGAAACCTTTTGCAAGAAACCTACCAGGAGTTGCCTGCATAGCTCATAACTCATGGCCAGTTCAAAGGGAGGTTGAGTGACTTTCTCCACACATAAAATTAAGGTCCCATGGAGGGACCGGGTCCCGAATGGGAGGTTTCAAATGCAAAATGTACCTGCAGGAATGTGCGGACCCTTCTAGCATGGCAACGGCTTTGTCATCAATAGGTGCATGGTACACAGAGATGGCAGAAAGGTGCACCTTAAGGGAGGAGTACCCCTAGCCAGAATCTGAATGGGAAAGGAGGTACTCCAAAATCTGATTCACTGGGCAGGTGAATGGATCCAAATGGCAAGCAGCAGCCCAAATGGAGAAGAACTTCCATTTTATAACATAAGTGGCCCTGGTGGAGGGCTTCCTGGCCACCACCAGGATGTCAGCAACCCTAGAGGATACCCCTAAGTGGGCAATAGCTGGGTCCGCAGGAGCTAGGCATGGAGATGCAGCGACTTTAGGTCCAGATGGTGCTCTGGTCCTGGGAGAGCAAGCTGGTGCACAGGGGCAAGGGCACCGAACGTTCCACTGCTAGCTGTTGTAGCAGTAGAAACCAAATCTGGCATGGCCAGAAGGGAGCTATGAAAATCATTTCCGCTCCTTCCGACTGGAGCTTGAGCAGAACCCTCTGCAGCAGCGGGAAGGAAAGGAAGGGTACAGAAATCTCCCCTTCCCAGAGAGGGACAATGCGTCTCGCCAGAAAACTCTAGGCCAGGGATCGAGTGAGCAAAAAAGCGGCAGTTTTGCACAGAGTTCGGATGCAAACAGGTCCAACTCTGGACGGCCCCACCTGTCGAAGAGATCTTCGATCACTGAGGAAAGAAGTTCCCACTTGTAAGCCCATGACCTGGAGCAGGTGAGACCATTGGGCAACACATTATGAACCCCGGGAATGTGAATGGCCAAGAGCTCCAGCTTGTGCTTGATGGCCCAGAACCAGACTCTCATCACCTCCCGACACAGGGGGTAAGAATGGGTCCCCCCCCGTCACTTGTTGATGCAGTACACCACACAAATATTGTCCATCTGCACCAGCAGCGGACCGGGAAGGAGATGAGTCTGAAAGGCTTGCAAGGTGTAAAGGACCGCTTGCATCTCTAGGAAATTGATGTGGAGATCGTGCTTCACTTGTGACCAGGTACCCTGGGTATGATGTTCGGCCAGATGAGTGCCCAGCCCAGGCCTGATGCATCTGTCGTGAAAACCTGTCGGTGGGGGTTGCGAGCTGGGAAGAAACTCCCCAAAGGAGGTTTGCTGGGTCCAGCCACCATGACAGAGTCCTTCGGACTGGGTCAGAGACCATGACCAATTGGTCCAGATCATCAGGACACTGATCCCACTGGACCCTCAGAGTCCACTGAGGAACCCGCATATGCAGCCGGGCCAAGGGGACTGTAGCAACTGCTGCCGCCATGTGTCCCAGAAGACAAAGGAAGAACCAGGCTGGGATCTGCCGATTGGTGGAAACCAGATGGGCCTGCACCATCAGTTGCTCAGCTCTGTCCTTGAGCAGAAAGGCCTTGCTCTGATTGGTGTCCAGGACCACCCCTATGTATTGGAGGTGCTGGCAAGGAGAGAGGCAGAACTTTGGCAGGTTTATAGTGAACCCCAAGGCCTGGAAAAGACTGAAGGTTGATTCCAGGGTCTGAACTAAATGTTCCCTGGAGGGGACTGCAAGCAGCTAGTCGTCCAAGTAGGGGAACACACAGAAGCCCTGCCAGCCCAGTGGCACTGAGGGTTGAGGCACTGGATGCCACACCTCGCGTTATGCTGGCAACCCAGGTTCGGGAACGTGCCCAGGCTGATGGGGGGTTGGCTGGGGAGGGAGAGAATTGAGCATCCGATGGACTTCTCTCCTCTCCCTGGGGAAGGTTGAGGGCCTACACCGCTCTGTAGTGGCCCCCAATGTAAGTCAGGGATATCACAGGTGCGGTGTGATCACGGGAAGTATGGCAGATGTTGGCACGTAGTGTCTGGATGTCACTGCACGTCCGTGCTTCGGGGAAGAAAGCTCGAAGGAAAAATGGCGGTCGATCGTGGTGGCTTGATGGCTGTCACTCTCCTCCCCCAGATATCTGTCCGGAATCACGCTCCAGTATTAGATCTGGGCCCCGCAGGGGGAGTTAAGACCCCTCTGTGGGCACTGCGCATGTTAGCCGGATGTGAGTGAGCCGGCAGGTTGAATGGAGGGACAGGACGGTGGCCGGATGACAGGCAGACCTAGCTGCAGGGCTAAGAAAAATAAATTCAATATGAAAAAAAAAAAAAAAAAGAAGCCCTGCCTCCTCAATGAGGCAGTCACCACTGCTAGTCATTTGGTAAATACTAGGGGGGCCGAGGAAAGGCCGAAAGGGAGTGCACAAAACTGATAATGGGCTCCCCGAAAGTGGAAGCAGAGGAAGTCGATGTGCTGGAAAAACCCGGATGTGCAGGTAGGCATCCTGCATGTCCAGAGAACAGAGCCAGTTCCCCTGGTGCAACAGGGGAACAGTCCCTGAAAGGTGACCATCCTGAAGCGCTTGTAGTCGATATACAGATTAAGTGGACTCAGGTCTTGGATGGGCCGAAGATCCACAGTCTTTTTGGGGATGAGGAAGAAGTGTAAAACCCCCCTTCCCATTAGGCTTGAGGGACGAGCGCTATGGTTTTTTTTTTTTGATGAACAGCCTGCATTTCATCCCAAATCAGAGATAAGTGTGCTGGAGAGTAAGAAGAGTGGACAGGAGGATTTTCAGGTGGCCACTCTGGGAATTCCAGAGTAACCATGAGTTATGCTCTGGAGAACCCAGTTGTTTGTGGTCACTTCCCTTCACTCATCCAGGTGGAGGGAGAACCAGCCCCTGACCATCTCCCTTGGTTCCTTGGTTGGAAGGAGTCTAATAAGGAGTCAGGAGGTGGGACGGGTGCAGGCAGAGGGGCCACGGGAGCTCTGTCGGCTCTAACAGCAGCAGCAGGGGCTGCTGCAGCCTTGCGCTTCTGCTGACCCTTGTCAGGCTAGACCCGAGTTTGCTTGTGGGAGGGCCAATGAAAGGACTGATGTTGGTCTGCTCTAGATTGGGTGTAACAGAGCGAACGGAGCGACTTGAGGGCCCACCCAGACTCTTGTAAGATAGAAATGATGTTCTGAACATCACCCCTGAAAAGGACCATCCCACGGAAGGGGGCATCCAAAATACTAGCCTGAACGTCTGGGGCAAACCCGGACACCCACAGCCAAGAATGGCACCAGAGACAGACCCCAGCAGCAGCCCCACACCTGGAGGTGTCGACAGCATCACAGGTCGCTCGGAGGACATGGTTGCCAATGTCCGAGCCTAACTTCAGAAGCTGGGCGATCTGCATCTTAGTGGTATCTTCAGGCAATGTCTGGACAAAATCCCTGGCTTGGTCCCAGAGGACATTCTGGTATTGGGCCATATGGGCCAAATAGTTGATGGCTCTAATAGCCAAAGTAACGGAGGCAAAGACACACTTAAAAAGGTGATCCAGCTGCCTGTATTCTTGGTCTTGTGGGGGAAGAGTACTGAGGTGCTTGGGCTTCTTAGTTCAATCGTGCATCGCAATAATCACCACAGAATCTGCCTTAGGGTGGCTGCCCAGAAAGGGCTTGCCCGCTGGGGCATGGTAGAGGTGATCTGCCTTTTTAAGCAGAGGAGGGGTAGTAGAGGGGTGGGCCCAGGCTGCCTTGGTGACAACCTCGTAGGAGTCAATCATAGGGAGCACCACCATAGGGAGGGCATCCCATTGCCAGAGGTAGATAGCCAAGCAGTGTCTTTCCGGGTCCAGTTCCTCGGTCTCCCAGCCCATGATAGACTGGATGTGATGTATAACACCAATGAAGGATGGGTCATGGGGGGGGGGGAATTGGGCACCTCCTTAGTCTAATTCTCCCCCTCTGAAGACTCGCCCGGAAAGGAGGAAGACCCCAAAGATTCGGAATCATCCGCTGTAGTATCGCTGTCCGGGATTGGCATCAGAGGCCAGTGATCGTCCCTTCTACAGCCTGAACTGATGTCAGGTCACACCCCTTAAGACCCCCAACATCCAGGGTTTGTTAGAACCAGCCTGGTCTGAATTCTGAGGTTGATGGCCCTGCAGAGGGCAGTGGGGGGATGCGGGAGGAGGGCCCTGAGGAGCGGGGGTCTGCTTTTCCATGAAAGACCCCCCCACTGAAAAAAAGGGCATTATAATCCACCTGGGTGCTACATTATACAATGGCAGGAATGGAAGAGAAGGCATCAGGTTGGAGAACATCGGCTGAGGAGACGATGAAGAATACCCAGGCGTTGGTCCACCTGGTGCCAGATAGCGATCTAGCAATGGGCAAACGGATGTCGGCTGCAGCAGCGGTGATGACGGTGCCAGACCCAAAGCCTGGGGTCTGAAGCAATACAGGCAGTGGCCTAGCAGGTGCCGGCCTAACACAGCTCGGAGAAGGGTCCACCAGCGTCGGCCCTACAGGAGAGGGGATGGAGACCGACGTAAGAGGCAGAGGTGACGGTGGTGGCCTGCTGCGGGCATTGCCTAGCCAGACTGGTGTCGACCCCAGAAATGGGAGCCAAAAAAGGCAGTGATGGGGGGGCACAATAGGGCTGCCACCCAAAAAACCAAGACCAGCTGAGCCACCTGGCTGAGAGTCAGTGGAAGGTAAGGGCCTGAGCATCAGGGATGTGGAGTGGGAGACAAAGTCCCTTGCCCCAAGGAGCTGCTGCCCAAGATAGAGATGAGGGTGGCTGGCGGGGCCACCGAGAGCCCGGAGGAAGAGAGGACTGGTGGGATTGGAGATGACCCCCTGTGGGAGGACGGCCCCTGTCACCGTCAACGATTTGTGGGATGACCGCGATTGAGAAGTTGACCGGGCCCATTCCTGGTGTTTGTGCATCCCAGATTTCTCTTTATGAGAAGAAGAGGAGGCCTGGAGGACTGAGCCAGTGAGGCCGAAGAGCTTCTGGCCTGCAACTCCTTTTCCATGACAACCAATTACTGCTTTAAAAGATGGCTCTCCAGCATTTTAAGCGATGTCCTCCGAGTGGCTGGTTGAATTTCTGGCAGAACTGGCAGGATTTAGTGTCATGGCTGGAACATAGGCAGATAAGGCATGCAGAGTGGTCCTTTTCATGAATCTTTCTGCCACAGGCACACTTTGTGGAGCGGTCGGAATACGAGGCTGGTAGAGAAGACAAACTCATCAAAAAACCACAAATTCGATGTTTACGCTCAGAAACCGCTGTAAGCGTGGGAAATGGCTGTCGCCTGCAGCTGCGGCGGAAAAGAATTGAGGTGGTGTTGGTGGAGGGGAGCCGCCCTCCAATATAGGCTATGCTGATGTCAGTTGACTGATGTCTGTGGGGGGGGGGGGGGACCCACATGGTATACTGCTAGCTACAAGGTTTCCATCTGGTCCTAGCACCTGGCAGCTTAGTCCTATCAGTGTGGCCTGCTGCAAGAGCTTTCCTCTAAGTAAGATCTGCTGTTGTAAAGCAGTTGTACCTGTGTTATGAGGCGCTCCTCCCTGTCCTCGGCAGAAAGGCTAAGACCTGGGGTCAAGACTGATTTAGGCAGATTGACAGTGATCCCTAGGGCACTGAACAACTGTCTGGTGCATGCTAGGGTGTAAGACAGTTGCTCCCGAGACTGAGCTTTGAGCAACCAGTTGTCTAGACAGGGGAAGACATACAGACCCTCTCTCCTGAGACCTGCTGCCACAACTGCCAAGCATTTGATAAACACCCATGGCACAGATGACAAGACAAAGGGCAATACTCTGAACTGGTAGAGTTACCCCGGAACAGGAACCTGAGGTAATTCCTGTGGGGTGAGCAAACCTTGATATGTAGGCAAGCATTCTGCATGTCCAGAGAGCATATCCAATCCCCTTCTTGTAGGAGGGGCAACAGGCTTTGCATGGTGACTATCCTGAACTTCTTGTACTGAATGCAGAAGTTTTTTTTTTTTTTTTTAATTCTCTTTCCCTCTAGTCGCCGCTGGCTGGGGCTTCTTCAGTCGACCTACCTGTTCCCCTCCTGGCTGAAATCCTCCCATCTGCACCTGGGCTCAACACACCCGCAACACACTTGTGAGGCTATCCTCTAATCCGCCCTCCAGAGTGGGGCCACCTTCTGCTCCTCGGCGCTTTCTTCTAGCGCTTCACGGGCGGAGGTGACGTCGAGATGAGGTCCCCAGTGGGCAGGATCCGGCGATAGATGTGGGGGCAGGTGATGTCTACCCCCCCAGTCAATGTTTTTTTTTCCCTGTACTTGAGAGCTCCCCCGGGAGCCCGGATGTGCCATGACATCCAGTGTGACAGGGCATGCTCCTGCACCCTTTCCATGGACGTCTGCCAAGGCTCCTCCCCATACACCAGCATGATCCCCAGGCTGCAGCACTCCCAGCCTCTGCTAGGAGCTGCTCACGCTGGGAAGTCATCCACCCACCCTCCCCAGGAGAGGACAGGAGTCCTCCGGATGCTCAATCCTCTCCTCCCCCGATGACCCAAGCTCATTCCCAAACCTGGGTCGCCGGCGTGGTGCGAGATGTGGCATCCAGCGCCTCAATCCTCAGCACCACTGGGACGGCTGTGAATGAAGAAGTTCAAATTTCTCAGATCCACAATGGGCCTTAAGTCCCCTGTGGATCTGGGGACTAGGAAGAAATGATAATAGAACCCCTTGTTCAACTGGTTCTATTGCCCTCTTGTGCAGCAGAGTACATACTTCCTCCAGTAGCAGTGGTATGTGGTCTAGGGGGTAAATTGAAGGAATTGGTGGAAGGTCTGGAAGCAACTCCAGAAATTCTAGGTCGTGGCCCTGTTTGATTAACTGCAGGACCCACACATCCACTGTAACCTCTCTCCACTGTTCCAGGTGGAGGGAGAGACAACTCCCTAACACCACCTCCAAATTTTCTACTACAGGGTGGGGGTCTAATAAGGATTCATGCTGAGGCAGATCTCGTGCCCACAGCCACACTTCCTCTAGAGACTTTGGAGTTGGCATCTGTGAAGGTGGTAGAGGCTAGCAAGGCTGCTCTGCTTTTGCTCTGCTGCCTGGCCCCTGACCCAGGTCTACTGATTGCCCTATGAAAGGGTACCCTCTGCCGACTTCTAGGTTGAGTGTGGTAGAGGGAATGGCTGACCTCAGAGTCCTGCCTGAGGCTCGCCGATCAGAGAGGATATCCTGCACATCTGCCTTAAAGGGCTTATAGCCTCTGAAGGGGGCATTCAGACTGGACTGCTGGACGTCACTAGCAAATCCTGAGACCCTCAACCAAGAATGCCTTCTTATGCAGATGTCAGCCACAGCTGCTCTGGCTGAAGCATCCGAAATGTCACAGGAAGATCTTAAGAGATGTCTACCCCACATCAGACCCAGTTTGGAGGGCCTTAAGCATCTCCTCCCTCTGTGGGTCCTCTGGGAGGGACTGGGCTGCTGCTTTAACCTTCTTCCAGAGGATATTCTGGTATTTAACCATATGGGCTTGGTAGTTTTCTATTCTAAGGCCCAGAGTGGCAGAGGCAAAGACAAAAGCAAGAACAAGGGGGCACAATTTGAAGATGGGGGGGAGCTGCTCAGAGGTAATGTAAGGAAGTATTTTTTCACAGAGAGGGTTGTGGATGCATGGAACGGCCTTCCGGAGGAGATTGTGGAGTCAAAAACAGTGGTTGAATTCAAGCATGCATGGGACAGTCATAAGGCAATTCTAGGGGGTTGGGGTAGAAAGAAGTAAGCTGCCGGTTAACTAGGATCTGCAGCTTATCCATTAGGTAGGGAAATGGGTAGACTGGGTGGGCCAAGTGGTCCTTATCTGCCATCAAATTCTATGTTTCTAGGTTTCTATGTTACTCTTTCCCATTAGGTCCAGTTTCCTTGACTCTTTATCTGGGGGGAGAGAAGTGAGATGCTTAGGTACCTTAGTCATATCATGGGCTACAATTATCACCACCGAATCCACCTCAGGATGGCCTGATACAGTTTGTCTGCCTTTCTGGGCATGGCAGGGATCAAGCCTGGTCTGTGCTAGGTGGCCAGGGTGGCATCCTCTAAAGCAGCCAATAGGGAAGGGATGACCAGAGGTGGAGAGTATGGTAACTCCAGGAACTCTACCATGGTTCTCCTAGTGATGTCCTGCTCCTCAGCATCAAACTCCATAGCTGTTTGGTGTTGCTTCATCACAGAGATGAAGGAGGGGTCTTCAGGAGAGGACCCTGGAGTATACAATGTGGAGTACTCACTCCTGACGGAAATGGTGGAGTCACACCTGTCAGAGGGTCTCCCATCCATATCTTCCTCCTCCTCTTCTTCCTCTTGTGGAAGAAGTTCGGGGTTATATTCCTGATCCTCGTTGATGGGCCCAAGAGGCCGCAGGGAAGGAAGCAAGGTTATAGACACCCTGAAGTGTGTAGGGTGCATCAACGGAGCAGGCATCAACGCAGGGGCTGGTCTGAGAGGCCCCATCATCATGGTGCCTAGTGAAGGTTGAGGAGGTAGAAGGCGCTGTATTATCTCCGCAAAGGAGGAAGAGCACCATCTGAATGTCAACAGTAGCCTGCAGTGTAGGGGCACCTTGCGACATCGACAGGGGAGCTAGAAGCCACGATGGCGAGGGGCCATCGCCAGTTAAAGTAGGTCTGGCAGAGCTCACTGACAGCCAACCTTGACGATTCTGAAGTCTGAGCAGCAGGGCTTGCGATGTCGACAGGGGTGGTAGCCCCGACGTTGACTGGTCTTCACCAGCTGTGGATGTCTGGCGGAACTCACTGTCAGAGCTGGCCTTGAAAGTGCTGAGGCCTGGGAGGCAGAAGGTGTTGCCGCCAAAGCGGTCAACTATGCTGCAGCGGTCGTCACCGAGGATAGCAGTGATCGGGAGTGTGGGGGGAATTTAGTCCTGCTCTGCTGCCTCTTCCGGTGTTTGTGCTTCCCTGAAGACTTCTCCTGGGCTCTAGGTGACTGGGAGCCTCAGTAATGAGCCAATGACATGATGCAACTTGTTCCCTGGAGCTCTCTCTCCATTCTGGCTACTTGCTGCTTAAGGAGAAGAGTGTGCAGGGTTTTTTGATGGCGTCACCAGGTAGCTCGATTAAACTTCAGGCAGATTTCGCAGGCCTTAACATTGTGGGCCTCACTCGTGACAGCACACCCAGATGTTGTGATCGGCACTGGAGTAGATTTTCTTACTGTACTCACAGTAATGTAAGAGTGTAGCAGTGTCTTTCACCGACATACATGATGACAGCAATCACTTTTGAAATAAAGTGATAGCTACTAGGGTGAGAAAAATAATATACTGAAAATTTAGCAGTCGACTGTAACGGTGGCATCTCTGTGGAGTCTGGTTGAGTATGGTTGATAGTGGGAAAAGAACTGAGGAGGGAACAGGGCCACACAGATTTGTATATACAGAGGATGTAGACATCTGAAGACATCATGGGTGGCCCCTTGTAGACTGCTTGCAATAAGTTTCCATGTGGTCCTAGTGCCTGGTGGCTATAGTCCCATAGGTGTGGCCTGATGAAAGAGATATCCTCGAAGAAGATCATGTCTTTTTTTTCCTTAAAGGCATTTGTCCATCCCAACACAAAAGCCTTCAGATCAAAAGACTGCTGCTACCAACAGCCACTTGTCTGTACTGTGAATACAAAGGACTTCCTACATAAAAGGCCACTCACAGCTAAGTAACCTGCAGCTTGGACCACAGAAGAAAGTACAGTTATGTAAGAACTTACTGTAATAGATCTTTGAGATGAGCTCTTGCAGCAGGCAACACTGGTAGGAATAAAGTAGTCAGGTGCCAGGATCCCATGGAAAACTTCTAACTAGCAGTTTGCAACGGAGGACTGCCTCCCCCCGCCCCAAATCAGCATGCTGATGTCGGCCTATCCTATAAAAGGGGCGGTCCCCCAGACCAACCTCGGTTCTCCTGCCAGAGACCCCGGCATAGTTAGAAGAAGGAGAATCAAGGTGGTTCCTCAGAGTTGAGGAAAGCGGAGTAACAGAGAAGGAGAAGTAGCAATCAGGGGGAAGGAGGGAATGCAGTGCCTGCTGCAAGAGCTTCTTTCAAAGATCTACTGTTACAGTAAGTTCTTACATAACTGTATTATCTTACTTCAAGGGGGCTCTTGCAGTAGGCAACACCAGTAGGACTGAGTCCCAAGCAGTACCGGAACTGACCTGGTCATCAAGGAGGAGGAAAGGAACAGTCAGAGGACAATTATGAGAGCAGGCCCTTCCAAAGTCGTCCCTGCATTGAGAGATGATGTCCAGACTGTAGTGCTTGATGAAGGTATGGACTGAACTCCAAGTGACAGCTGCGCAAATGTCTGCAGCAGACATGTTTTTGAATTAAGCTAATGAAGCAGCCATGCCTCTGGTTAAGTGGCCTTTGATCGGTCCCAGCAAAGGCTTGTCATACTTGTAGTAGCAGTAAACAATACAATTAGCTAACCCACTTTGACAAACACTGTTTGGAAACAGGAGCCCCTTCTTTCCTGGGGGAAAACTAAACAAACAACCGATCAGTTTTTTTTACAGGGTGGGTGAGGTCCAAATAGTACCAGAGCACTCGGCGAACATCCAAAGTATGAAGCAGGGCCTCCCCCTGATTAGTAATACTCAGGAAAATAAACAGGCAGGTGGATGGATTGATTCAACGTAAACTCAGACGGTACCTTAGGCAGAAACTTATGATTTGTACGCAAAGACACCCTGCCTTTGTGAAAAAATCAAATAAGGCTCCTTACACATCAGAGCCTAAAGCACAGAAATCCTCTGAGCAGAAGTAACAGCAACCAAAAACAACGCTTGGTTCCACGACAGAAAGCATAGCTCGCAGCATGCAGATGGCTCAAAGGAAGGCAAAGTGAGCTTTTTCAGCATAAAAAGAAGATCCCATGGTGGGACAGGATCCTTAATGGGAGGTTTCAAATGTAAAATACCCCACAAGAAACTTCGGGAAGGTTCCAGCTAGGCAACAGTCTTGCCCTCAACAGGCGTACGGTACACAGAGATGGTGGAAAGATGCACCTTAAGTAATGAGTATCACATGCCTGAGTCTGAAAGGGACAGCAGGTACTCCAGAATAAGGTTCACCAGACAGGTGGTGGGATCCAAGTGCTGAGCGGTGGCCCAGATGAAGAAGCGGTTTCACTTCATAGCATAGGTAGCCCTCATGGAAGGTTTCCTGGTGGTCACCAGGACATCTGCCACCTGGGAAGAAACTCCGAAGCAGGCGACAGCTAAGTCTGCAGCAGCCATGCATGAAGGTGCAGTGACTTGAGGTCTGGATGGACCAGAGTGCCCTGCTTCTAGGACAGCAAGTCGGGGCACAGAGGCAAGGGAACTGGAGGCTCCCATTGCCAGTTGCCACAGTAGGGGAAACCATATCTGATGCGGCCAGTAGAGCATTATGAGGATAATCTCTGCCCCTTCTGACTAAAGCTTGAGCAGTACCCCTCTGCAGAAGTGGAAAGGGAGGGAAGGCATACAGAAACCTCCCTGTCCAAGAAAGGGACAACAGTAGTGCCAGAAAACACCATGCCCTGGATCAGGCAAGCAGAAATTGGGCAGTTTAGCATCGAGTGCGGATGCAAAAAGGTCCAACTCCGGATGACCCCACCTGCCGAAGAGGTCCATGACCAGAGAGGATCGCAGCGACCACTCGTTGGCCCTCAACCTGAACCTACTTAGGCTGTCAGACAGGTCAGTTTGGATGCCTGTAACATGTACGGCAGATAATTCCAGGTTGTGCCTTATGGCCCAATACCAGACCCTCATGGCCTCTCTGCAAAGGGGGTAGGAGTGTGTTCTCCCCCCTGATTGTTGATGTACAGTAGTAGACTACAGACATGTTATCTGTCTGTATAAGGAGCTGGCCTGGAAGAAGTTTGGTCTAGAAGGCCTGCACGGCATAGAGAATTGCCCACATCACCAGCACATTGATGTGAAGATACTGCTCCCATCTGGACCAAATCCCCGAGTCTGACGGTCGGCCAAATGGGCACCCCAGCCCAGGCTTGAGACATCTGTAGTGAGTGGATACTGCTCAGAGAGAAACCCTCCCTGAGAAGATTGAAGGAGTTCTGCCACCACTCCAAGGTTTGTCTTACAGGACTGGAAACTAGCACAGGCTGATCCAAGTCGTCGGTCTCACTGAACCAGAAGGGTCCATTGAGGGACTCTCATATGCAAGTGGACTAGGGGAACCATAGCTAAAGGCACTGCCGTGTGCCCCAGCAGGGGAAGGAAAGATCTGGCTGCAATCTGACGGGAGGAGTCTGTGCTATTAGATGTTCCGCTCTGTCCTGAGGCAGAAAAGCTCTGCCCTAGGACCGCCCCTATATACTGGAGGCGCAGGCTCGGCGAGAGACAATACATGAGCATGTTGAGAGTAATTCCCAGGACTTGGAATAACTGAAAGGTGGACTCCAGGGTCCGGATTAACTGAGCCCTGGAGGGGGCTGTCAATAGCCAATCATCTGGATAGGGGAAGACATAAAAGACCCATCTCCGAAGAGCTGCAGCCACCACTGCTAGGCACTTGGTGAAGACTCAGGGAGCTGTGCAAAGGTCAAAAAGGAGGGCCCCAAATTGAAAGTGGTTCCCCTGACAGGAAAAAATGGAGAAACTGGTGGTGGGGTTGGAAAAGCAGGATATGGAGATAGGCATCCTGCATGTCCAGTGAACATAGCCAGTCCCCCTGGTGATGGAGGGGCAACAGCCCTTGCAGAGTGACCATCGTGAGGCGCTTGTACCCTATGTAGAGGTCCAGGTGGCTGAGATCCAGAATCGGTCTTAGGTCTCCTGTCTTCTTGGGGACTAGAACCTTTTTCTTCTCTGAGCTGGGGGGGGGAACTGGCTCTATGACCCTTTTGTGCAGAAGCACCTGAATCTCTTTCTAGATGAGGGTGATGTGGGCCAGAAGGTAATGAGAGAGGGCTTTTCCGGGGAATCTCTAGAAATTTTAGGGGTGACCCCTTTTGATGATCTGGAGCACCCACTGGTCTGAAGTCATGGTGTGCTACCCTTCTAGGTGTAGGGAAAAGCGACCCCCTACTGCCTCCCCCAAGGCCTCTGCTGGGGGGGGGGGTCAGGCAAAGAGTCAGGCTGGGATAGGCAGAGCACCCACGGACGTTCTGGGGGCCCTAAGGGCAGATGCTGCAGCTGGCTGGGTAGACGCACTGAGCTTAAATGCACCTTCTGGTGGTTGGCCTGTGGACTGCTGTCTGGGGTGCCAGTGAAAGGACTGATGTTGGGAGGGCCTGGGTTGTGAACAGTACTTGGAATGTACCGACCTTAAGGCCTTACCCGACTCCTGGAGGTGGGAGATGACGTCCTGGGCATTTCCGCTGAATAGGATGGAAACCCGAAAAGGGGCATCCAGGATTTTAGCCTGAACATCAGGGGCAAACTTTCTCACTTCTTCTTCTAACCCTTGAGCCCTTCTATCCACCCTTGCTACTCCGCTCCTCACACTCATCCCTGCTTAGTCCCTATCACCGCTCCATACCCCTATTCTTAACCTGGGCTACTCCGCTGCTACTACACACCTTGCCCCCTACTGTCCACCTCCCAGCCCAACTTTCCATTCCCCCTGTGACCACTAGGAGTCGCTATTTCACCCCCCCCACCCAGCTTCAGACCTAGCCTACTCCAGCCCCCCAAACGCCTGGATTTCCATTTTATCCTAGCCCAAGGACACTTGTCCCCCAGGGGTCTTGAACCTGGTACCCTGTGCACCAAAATTCACAGCCCTACCACTACTCCAAAGTGGAAGTCTTCCTCTTAGAAGCACAGCCGAGACCCTTATACAATCCACCACTATCATATATATAAGCATCATGCATACACATCCCCTTCTACAGCACCTCACTATTTTAGTCTTCCTGGTGATCACCTTTCTCCAACCAGATCACAATCCCAGCCCTCAGAGGGCAGCACCCCTAGACCACCCTGTCTTATCTCGACCCCCCCCACCCAACTCTTGCCTAATGCCCTAGGCCCTAGCACCCACCTCCCGGCAGCCCTCCCATCCCCTCTGCCTACCCAGGCCCTTTCTGGACCCACCTCCTCACCGCCATTCCTACCCTTTGTGCCCTACCCATTCCCTGTACACCTGCAGCCTCACACTCATCTCAATGTCCAGCTAAGGATGTCTACGCCTACAGCCCACTGGTTAGAATTATTACTATGCTACTGCTACTCTCTGGAAATCTCCACCCCAATCCGGGCCCTACTCCCACCAGCCCACCCAAGACATTGTCCTCAGGACTCCGCATTGCCTCCCTGAATATCTGCAGCTTGCTGAAAAAAATCTGCTGCACTCCAGTGCTAGGTCATTCTACACCAGCCTGACATCACTGTCCTTGTGGAGACCTGGCTTTCCAAATCCACCCCGACTCCTTTGTCTCACTCCCTGGGTATACCCTCTACCGGGAGGATTGCATAGGTAAATGCTGGGATGGCTGTGCGTTTTTCATACATGACACTATTGTTGGTCATGTGTTTCCTGCCCCCAAGCTCGATAAAGGAACACAGGCCCACACTCTCAAAATCATCCCTGATCCCTCCTGGGGCCCACTCTATATCACGTTCTCCTATGTTCCCCCAAGAAAACAGAACCTGGCAATCTCATCATTCACGTATTATCTCACCACCTTCCCACACAAAGCAGAACAAGTCCTTGTAGGGGACCTCAACGTCAATTGGCTCAGTCCCTCTGCCTCCCAAGCAAGGGACACCTTCGCCGCCCTTGACCTGACCCAACTAGTCTCCCAGCCCACTAGACTCAACCCCTCTAGTGGATCCAGCACCCTCCTGGATGTCATAGTCACCAACCGGCCCCACAAAATCCAAGACATAAAAATTCTCCCTGATTCCTTAAGTAACCACTCTCCTATCCTATTCCTCTGGTCCTCCTCTACCCCCAAGCCAGTGGCCCAAACCACCCTCCGCAGGCACCTCTGCCCTAGAGGCTTGAATAAACTCAAGCAATTTCTCACCCCAATCGACTGGTCCTCCATCAACCAGGCACCCAGCACTGACTCTGCACTCAACCTTTTCACAAAGGCTTTTAACAAGGCCTGTGATCTCTACATGCCGCTTACCAGACTCCGCACCAAAAAACAAAATGCACCATGGGTTACCCCGCCCTACTTCAAAAACTCAGGAAGAGGGATAACCTCTGGCACCTAGCCAGAGACCGGCAGGATGGCAGATAGATAAGCCTACAATACTGAATGCAATAAGTGCACGTGGGCCATCCGTAAGGCCAAGACTGACCACAACTGGCCAGCCTCACCTCCTCATGGGGGTCAGCCTGGACCTTTTGGGATAAAATTAAAGAACTGAACAGGAAATCATGCTCCCCTCCCCCATCCCACCTTTCTATTGACAGCTCTATTACCACGGCTTCCTTAACATAGCAAAATGCCTTAACACTTCCTTCACGGATCTTAGCTCTGTCCTTCCCAGTAGTTTCTTTGACCCAGTTCCCAACTCCCAGCCCCCTGTCCTTCAACGTCCTTGGTTCCACTTATGCAAAATATCTGCCCTAGAAGCCAGACCATTCCTACTAAAAGCATTAGGCAGCAATAGCCCAAGCAACAACTCTCTGAACCCCAACATTCTATGACTGGTCCTTGATGATATACTAGTCCCATTTACGAACTTACTAAACCGGTCCCTCTGCCTGGGTCAATTTCCCAGTGTTTGGAAAACAGCTGTCGTCACACCTATTCATAAAGGTGGGGACAGGTCCTCCCCCAGCAACTATCGGCCAATTTCCATTCTTCCCCCACTCTCCAAAGCCATAGAAAAAGTGGTGGCTACACAGCTTACCGAATATCTGACTAAATATGCTGTTCTATGCCCAGAGCAGCATGATTTCTGTGCAGGCCATAGCACTGGCACAGCCTTAATGGAATTCTCCAACTTTCTGCACTCCTCGCTTGACTCTGGCAACCTTGCTGGAGCAGTGTTCATTGACCTCTCCAGGGCCTTTGACACTGTCTGCCATTCCCTCCTACTTGACTCCCTCTACCAAATCGGTTTCTCCACTGGTCCTCTCGCCTGGTGCTCTAGCTATCTATCAGCTTGATCCCAGTGTGTAAAAATCGATGGGACACTCTCAGAGACCCGCCCTGTCTGCTCCGGGGTTCCCCAGGGCTCCATCCTGGGTCCCCTACTTTTCAGTTTCTACCTAAACACCCTGCCCTGTGTCTGCTCTGGCAAAATTCTTCTATACGCAAATGATGCCGTTCTTTATGCCTCTCACCGTAAATCTGTGTCCCTCCAGGACTCTCTCCAACACACCTTCAACCAAGCAGAAAGTTGGTTCAAGGAGCATAGACTTGTCATTAATCTCAAAAAGACCAAGTTGATGCTCTTCTCCCACCATCAAAACACAGCAAGAAATGAACCCCTCCTTATCCTCCCCAGCATTCAACACCTGTTCGAGCAAGTACACACCTACAAATATCTAGGGATTACCTTCGACACTGCCCTCACTTTTCACTCCCACATTAATGCCCTCACATCGGCCACCAACACCCGGATTAGCCTCCTTTACCGCCATAAGGACTGCCTTCCACCCGATGCTCTCCGGCTGGCCATCACATTCTCAGTCCTGTCCCTAGTGGACTATGGCCTACCTGTAAATGGAGCCACTAATAATACGCCACTCAGTATGATCCAACTCACTCTGAACAAGGCCTGTAGACTCCTGACTAGTGCCCCCAGGCTCACCCACACCTGTCATCTCTATTCCACTGCTAATCTCTTCAACCTTGAAGAACGAGTCCACTACCAAACCTGCCTACTAGCCATGAAAATTCTGCTGGGCTCCCGGGTATCTGCCTCCCTTCAACATACCTCCCCACAGTCTCCATCCACAGCCCAGACAAGGCCACCCCTACTGGTACCAGAACCAGGACCTCACTATCTCAGAGATCCTTTTGCTACAGGGCCCCCTCCTGGTTTAACTCTCTTCCTATAACAGTCACTAACATTCCTAAAATCGCCTCTTTCAAAACTGCTCTTCAGAACTACCTGTTCAACACTCGTAGCTGTAATTGTCACTAACAGGTTGCTCGCATGCTACTAAGTGCACTTTTTATCGACAAAGTCCGCCGGACTGCCTCCAACCGTCTCCCCCCTCACTCCCAACTGGTTCCTTTAATCCCTCCCCTGCCAGATATCTGTATATCAGGGGCCTCCTAAACTGATCATATGTAACTAATGTGTACGAATTGTACAAAATATTTATAACTATGTCTGTATACAAACTGCAAAATCTGTGTAACTCTGTATGTCAGCATTCTGTAAACTTGTGCCACTGCTGTCCTCTCTGTGACGAGGTACCTTTGTAAACAAGCCTCTGGCTCAAAGGTTGTAAATCCGATTGTACAAATAAATAAAAAATAAATAAATAAAATATGCCCTGACACCTGGAGCCAAGAGTGCCAACGGATGCAGACTCCTGCCGCTACAGCGCGCCCACCTATATCGACGGTGTCATAGGCCGCTCTAAGCACATGGTTGCTTATGTCCAAACCGGACCAGCTGGGCTTTCATGGAGACCTTGGGAAGGACTTGCACCTGGTCCCTTGCCTGGTCCCACGGGGCATTTTGGCATTGTACCATAAGGGCCAGAGAATTCTGAGTCTGGATGGCCAGAGTGGCAGAAGCATAGACCCGCTTGCCAAACTGGTCAATTTGGTAAGAGTCCTTGACAGGAGAGTGGGTGCTGAGGTGCCTGGGTTTATTGGTGTTGTCATATGCTGCGTTCATGACCACAGAGTCCACCTCTAGCTATTTGTCCAAGTAGGGTTTACGCATGGGTGCATGATAAAGGTGGTCGGCCTTCCTGGCCAAGGCAGGGATGGAAGAAGGATGCTTCCAGGTTGCCATAGTGACGTCCTCATATGAGTTGATAAAGGGAGGCACTACCAGAGAGAGGGTCTCCTTATTACGGAGGTAGACAGCCAGGTGCCGGTGTTCAGGATCTAACTTCTCTGTTTCCCACCTCATCAGGGACTGTATATACCACATCATGTCCAAAAGGGAAGGATCATCCGGAGGAGACCTGAGAGTCTCCTTGGAGGATTCAGTATCATCAGAAGGGACCCTGAAATCCTCTGAGGCTTCTGAAGAGGAGGAAACCTCCTCGGATGAGTCACTCTCTGGGACCGGTTTCGGCAGGCAACATTCCTCCCTACGTCAGTCCTTCTGACTGACAGAAGACCCAGGAGACTGGGGATGGCTAGGACTTGTCTGGTCAGTGTCCTGAGTAGGAGGGTCCCGAGGAGAAGTCGAAGGCCTCCTGGGGGTCTCCTTATCCTTCATAAAAGCCCACCAGGCTGAGAACAGAGCATTATAATTCAATGGAGGAGATGGATTATATGGTGGGTAAGGACACGGAGGTAGGTACCCTGGCGTCAGTCCCTGTGGAGTTGGGTACCCTGGCGTCAGCCCTGAGGCATTGGGTACTCTGGCATCAGTCCCACAGTCTTCGGATGGGGATTTCCTGAAGGACCAGCTGGCATGGGTTGTGGTGCAGGATGAAGCAGAGGTGACGACAGCTGAAGTGTTATCGGTGGAGGCGATGGCGGAGCAGGCGTCAGCTGATGCTGGTCTGGGAAAACAGTCAATGTAGGCCCCGGAGAAGTGGATGCTTGTGGATGGGAGTTCCCTCGTGACGGAGATAAAGGTGTCACCTGAGTGGAGGAGGAGACGAGCGCTTGCTCCAGATGGTGCCTGGAGGTGCCAGCCCTGGAAATGGGGACCCATGACGGTAATGCCAAGACCGGGATGGGGGTGGGGGCATCAGACAAGGACCTGCTTCCAGACGATGTAACTCTGGTTGAGCCACCTGGCTGAGGACCTGTGGGAACTATGGGCCTGAGCATCGCAGTCTGGGAGGCAGGGGACAAAGTCTGCTGCCCTGAGGAGTCGCTGCCTGAAATAGAGATGAGAGCGGGTGGTTGTGAGACCGGCAACCGGGAAGGGGCTGCTGAGGGTGGAGTGGTCAACCTCCCGTAGGAGGAAGACCCGGAGGTGGCTGCTGGCTTATGCGGTGACCAACAGCGAGAGGCTGACTGAGGATGGTCGCGATGCTTGTACCGGTGCTTATGCTTCCCTGTGGACTTCTTCCCCTTCAGGGCAGAAGAAAGAATCAACGCCTTGGAGGCCGGAGAAGAAGAGGAACTTTTGGCCTGAAACTCCTTCTCCATCATGGCTAACTTCTGCTGCAGAAAGGAGCTCTGAAGGGTCTTCAAACAATGTCTCTGTGTGGCCTGGCTGAAGTCCTGGCACTGCTGGCAGGACTTGGTGTCATGGTCAGGACCTAAGCAGAGCAGGCAAGAAGTGTGGCTGTCC
Source organism: Neoceratodus forsteri (assembly GCA_016271365.2). NCBI lineage: Eukaryota > Metazoa > Chordata > Ceratodontiformes > Ceratodontidae > Neoceratodus > Neoceratodus forsteri. The sequence goes on from CM057455.1 coordinate 495,342,617, forward strand.
TTGGATGGAAGCTTCTTGCTGCAGGCACACTTCATCAGCCTGTTGGAAGATGAAGCTGGAGAAGAAGACAAGGAAAAGTAAAGCAACACCGAAAAAATGATGTTTTTATCAAAAGAGAAATAAAGGAATCACGGGTTTAAAGTGCGAGAAAAATGGTGGTTGGCTGAAGCTGACATCTGTAAAGGTCCAACAGCGGGAAATGAAATGAGGTTGGTCTGAGGGACCGCCCCTTTTATAGAATAGTCCAACATCAGCGTGCTGACACCGGCAGGGGCGATCCCCTGTTGTAGATTGCTAGCTAGAAGTTTTCCATGGGGTCCTGGCTCCTTACGGCTTCAGTCCTACCAGTGTTGTCTGATGCAAGAGCCCCCTCGAAGCAAGACTGTAATTTTCAGTTTCCACCAGACCTCCCACCTCAGCTGAAATACTTTATAGAGGCATAGATGATGATAAAAATAAAACACACACACTCTTACACAAGCACACAAAAAAATACATTGCAAGATGTCACACTGCATTTCTCATGGACCTCAGCAAAGTAGCTGTTATTCAAAAACAAGCAGTATTTCATATAAAAATAGCCTTTTGAAAGGTAAAGCCATGACTCCGGTATGCACATCAGCACTGATGCTGATGCACATGCTCAGAGTCATGGCTTTACTTTTCAAAAGAAAAGGTAGTTTTGTATTTCCTATGCAACTCATGAGGCTTGAAAAGTAAGTATCTCGATCATGCATGAGTTTACTAGGTCGACAGTGCCATTTTCACTCAGGAACATGCAGCAGTGGCGGGTAGTGGGAGTAAGGCTGTCATGAATAGAAAACAAATTTTTAATAAAAAACAGAATTACTGTCAAGTGTGCTTAAAAAGCTAGTGGAACCAAAATAGGCAGACAGGAAAATGTTACACATTTTAAGTAGTAGTCAGTTGTAACTTTTCATTTCTTAAGTATTTTTCTTTGTCCTTTCGCTCATTAGAAAGTATTCTAAGTGATAATATTGTGCTGGATGTGTAGAACAGCTCTGAGCCTGGTATCCGGCATACCTATCTCTGTGTCCACCCCTCCCCAACACACACACACACACACACACACCATCAGCATTGTGATCTCACTGACAGTGACATCACAGGAGACTGAGTGGCTGTTCATAAGCAGCAGTGATGTCACAAATCAGTGGGTCAGCTGCCAGGCAGAGTGCTGTTCCATACCTTGCCTACTAACATCAGGTAAACAATCTTCTAATTAACAAAAGGGAAAAGAAAAAGTACTTCAGATATAAAAGGTAATGGTTGACTGCTTTTACAAACTAATATTAGTTGTAGGCAGTACAGTAGCTCTTTAAATCACGGACCAGACCAGATATTTAATTACCAGTCATAGAGATGGCAACATACACCAATTTACAGGAGGTAAAAAAAGTCAACAGAAAGCTGGCAGTGTCCCTTTAATTTTGGAAAATTAAGTCATAAAAGGTCACTGGCAGGGAGGACTAGGCAGTGAGTTTTGGAGCAAACAGCATCAGTAGCTCTACACTGAAATCAACTTTTTTGAATAGGTAGTGAAATCAGGGTTACAAAACAGCCTGTAACTTTTCAACAACATGAGAGATCTCATTTTTGTGTCAAGTAATTGAGTGTATGCTGATCCTAATTCTAAATTTATTGATATTAGAAATGTTTGATCAGAACCTCCCTTCAACTTGGGTTTAAACAACTGTTGAGTAGGGGCACAACAAATTCTGATTTGGAGGGAATAAGAAAATGGGAGCCCCCCATTTGTGTGTGGCATTTTGGGACTGACAACAATGCCTCTCTAGAAACCTCAGTGTATAGGCACAGGCCAGTTTAAGAAGAAGTGTGACTAAGGAGGAAGGGGTTTGGTACTGATGTACTTTGTCAATGAGATATCCAAGGTTAAAGGTGCACGTGTATAGCAGCAAGGGAAAGCCACATCAGGTTGGAATAATGTAAACAATGATGTGTTTCACGGGCGGAAGCCAAAGGCAAACTGGCATACACTGTTATAATGTAGGTTATATCCCATCTTCTCAAATTGATTTGGAATGGGTGAGATAAGACACCATAGCTCAATTTAGGCAGCAGAATGCTTTGAGCTATGGTCATGCAAGCTTTAGGGGTTAGATTTTGTTTCACTCTGCATGCAAGGCCCAATCTAGACTTCAGAGACTTAAATACACTTATGTTAATAAAGGGCAATATCAACTGCAGCACCCAGTTATTTAGGAGTACATCATCTTAAACAAGGATCCATCAAGACGTGTTATTTGTAGTTTATTAAATCCATCGCATAATTTTGGTGCACATCCAAACAACATGGCCCGAGTTTTGCTTAAATTTAAAACAAGCTTATTTTGTAAAACCCAGTTTTGAAGTGAGGTAAAATTCAGATTAGTATGCCTATTGAGGTCATCAGTACAATTTGATCTATACAAGAGGGCAAGATCATTTGCAGACTGACGGGGAGTACAAGAAGAAATGGTATCTGGTGAAAATCGTGCATCTGCAACAGCACAAGAAAATACAGAGCTACCATAACTGTGCGAGCCACAAAAGCGTTGACGCTGAACAGCGCATGTTAGAAGAGCGTGTATGCATACCTGCAATTAGGTCAAGAGAGCTGGCAGCACCAACAGTCCCAAAGAGCACATGCCACCATCAAGAAAGTCAGTGCCAAGCCCACAAAAGCCACTGTAACCTTGCGGCCAAGCAGACACACAAGAAATGGAACAGTAAATGACCTTTTACAAGTCATTCTTTTGTTTGAAATGCCTTTCTGCTTAACCTGAAACTTCTCTTATGTTGGCCACCAGAGAAATCCTCTATTCATCTCAGGGACACAGCATCTTGAGTTATTTCACGGGATGTGTTTTCTGCTTTCTTTATTGCCCGTAGTCCACTGGTTACTTTCACTGATGGATGGTCTGATGTGTCACACTATCTGCTACACTGTGTTATGAGTACTTGTGCACAAACTAAGCCACATACCTGAGTTTCCCTGCAGCCCTGTGGCTCTGTTGCTACAGTGATCTGTATCTGTTAAAATGGGACTCCAAATGACTTGTGCTGAGCTCAGGTACTGTGCAAGTTGGCGGTCTGAAGAGGACTGTTTCTGCGGTTTGTTTACGTTAATCACTTCCCTTGACCAGGAGCTCTTTGTGGACTGAACACAGGAGGCTTCTCATTCCTTCCCTAACTGTAGGAGTAACTCTTCAAAAAGTCATCAACAACAGTACAGGACATCAGCAAGGGAGGAGCAAGGTAAGAGAATTCAATATAACTGAACCGTTTTAATGTACTCTGAGCTGATTGCTTGGAGTCTCTTCTCTTAGACTGTAGAGCGCTGCTGTGAAAGGGTGAAAATTGTGCTATGCCATGGGGCTGTTTACAAATATCATTCAAATCACTGCACAGAGATAAGACAGCCTCCCATTGAGTCCCCTCACCTACTGGACAAGTTGATTTGAGCTGAGAACACTTTTGTGCCACCGATATTTTGTTTAAGCATGATTTTGAACAAGTACTAAAATGCAAGTGCTTAAATTTCTTGCACTTTTGCAGTTGCACGATTTTGACACTGAACCAGAAGAAACACTAAGTGGCAGTACAGCAAGGGACCTAATATAAATTCCCATGAAACACCTACTAGGGTACAGGTAACATCAGTATATATCGCCATATACAATAGCTGTATAGATGACAATATACAGTATGCATACCTTTCAATATGATACCAGGATCCAAAAAATAATTTACACAGGAAAGACCTAAGGTACTTCACATATACAATGTACTACCTCCATTTATACTATAAGGTTTTATTACATATTATTCATTTTGAAAAACACATTATCAAGATTACAAACCAGGTGATTGACAAAAGGACAGTCAGATGATCTTAGATAATAAAGATATTAAAGAATAAAATTTGAAAAACATGGAATGACTTTTCACATGGAGTGTGTATTGTTTTTAATATATTAGATAGAAATTAGCTGCAACCCCTCAGATTCCCTTATCAGCTTACCCTATATATGGCTTAATTGTAATCCCTCTGCTCCCCTGGTCTGTGGTCCTACTCTGGACAGGGAGTACCCTAGTGGTCTACTCAAGGTAGGGAGTAGTTTTACACTGTGTGTGCTAAAATCAGCAGTACTACATAATCAGGAAGTGGTTATCGAAATTCTGTTTTTTGGCTGGAAGCATGCAGCCATAGTTCAGGTTTCCATATATCCCACCCTCCCTCCCCTGCACCCCATAGGTCCACCCTCCTGTCCTCCCCCATGCACCTCCCATAGATACATCTCCTTTTATGTGTTTCCTCTCTACTTCACCTCACTCTGTAGCTCCTGAACTCTGATTTCCACCTATTCCCCCTCCTCCCTCTTGCCCCTTTTTCACTGCTCCTTTTATTTGTCTTGGCTGACCCATGTTAACCTACTGACTTCAACAAAGTTATTCTTGACCACCTATTATCACATACTGATGCATTATTGTATTTTATCTTAGCTTTTACCCTGGTATCTGTCTTCGGTTATTTGCCAACTTTGACAAAGTCCGATATAATGACGACTCTGTTTTTTTGTTATATCCATGTCAAGTTTTTGTTACTTTGTTGTATTTAGCTAATTGCTATGATTTCTTTTGGACATGGAACCATTGTAAATGAGTCTCTGACTCAAAGATGTGTCAAATTCTGAGACTGTAATAAATAAAATAAGTAAATAAACAATATCTATAAATATTTTTTTCTAGCAATCTTTAGTTTTTTTAGATATTTAAAATTTATTTTCATTGTTGTGGATCCACAGTAAATATGGCTGTTGGCTAATTTGCAGCCGAACTCCCCCCTTATGTCGCATAATGTCTTTTGTTTACTTCCATGGGACCCTGTGCTGCACTGTGAGTCATGCGCATGCGAGGTTGGTAGCAGAAGGTTCCAATTCAACATGGTGGGTGGAAGTCATGCAAACAAAAAGAAAATCAGAACAAATTATGGGGTGATAATACAGAGAAAATAAGAAAGATTACCAGGTAAGTGCTCAACAGAGCACAGGAAACAAACTGTTGCAAAAGATTCAATTTTTTTTATCTAGTACTGCTGCTTTAACTCATAGGTCTATCCAGGGAGTACTACCTATTCCCTGTCCTTGGCCCCTTAAGCCCCTTCTAGTAATACCCTCTCCCCCCCCTTACCTTGCATACCATCCAATAGGCAGCATAGCCTGTGGTTCTCCCTGCAGATGCTTTGAAGTAGCACCTACTGCTCTTCATCGGGAGAAGCTGCATGTGTTCCCCTATCCAAACGACTGGCTCCAAAGGGAGTTCTTTGCAGACCTAATGATTTACATGGTGAACAGGAAAGGGCATGTTGCTGGATCAGCTGGGTGTCCTGTCAAAGTAGCAAAGTCCATTCTCATTCTGTACAAGAGGTTATAATACAGAAGAGCTATGCTGGACACATCTCAGGCACTAGCCTTATTGCAAGAGATTGGCCAGCTACCCTGATAGCTCAGGAGAGTCTGGCTGCCAAAAGTGTCATACTGTAGTCTCAGCCAGAACCATGCTGTGGCTATTTGGTTTCATGGCAGCATTAATATTCATGATTCCCTTAGCCTGACTGTCATCGAGGCACAAGTCAGGAAGCATAGGAAAAACTGAAGCAGTTTCAAAATTCACTAAGTGCATTTTATTTTTCTCAATAACAGCAAAATAAAAACAAAATTATTTAGTATAACTATTTACAAAGGCAGTACAAACAAAGAAAACAAAGTCCTTCTTCTGAGAGTATCTCTTAATTCCAAGTTTCTGTCTATCACTCTCCTTGTCCCTCTAGAAAAAGCACTGCTGCTCTTTTTATAAGTCTTTGGGAACTTGTTAAGAGAGCCTGCTTCTCACAGAATGTTCTTGTGTAAGTTTCGATGCAGGTGCAGCAAAAAGAACATAGTGACCCAGAAATGACCTCTTGTTTAAGGCTCTGCAAAAGGTTTAAAAACTGCATCTCAGGTTAACCCCTTGAGTTCCAAACAGACTTCTGTAATCACTTCAACAGTACAACATAACTATATACATTTTCAAACAAAGGGATTCCAGTTTTACGTAGTTTTTTTTTTTTTTTTTTTTATAAGCGTCTCCCCGGTTTTCACCAATTAGAGCAAGGGGAATAAAGCTATTAGTTTTTTTTTTTTTTTTACTCATTTTTTATCCTCCTCTTGGCTACCTCTCTGCACCCTGTTATCTTCCACACAACCTGCCAGGGATCCGGCCGCCATCCGTCTCGACTGGGACCACTGGCACCCTTTAACTCCTGTGGCTTGCCTCTCGCAGCAGGGCGGCAGGGAGACCCCTATCTCCCGACCCTTCACGGATCCAGTTTGGGTGCCAGTGCCCAATGAACACTCGTGGATGGCCATCAAGCCACGCGAGAGGTGTCACTTTTTCCCCTGTTCATGATTCCCCAGAGTCAGTGGGTGTGCAATGACGCCGGCGGCCGGGAGCATGCACGCGTCTGCATATGCCCCCGTCCTGGTGTCTGCCCAACTCCTTCCCAGTGTACGACATGGGTCCTCGAGCCCCAGCCTCTGTCAGGGGGCAGTAGGGCACCGACCGTCGTGAACCCCCCCTCCCTGGAGAGGGAGAACAGTCTATCGGACGCTCGATCCCTCTCCTTCCATCAGCCTCTGGTGACCCATGCTCACTCCTGAACCTGGGTCACTGGCGTGGCGTGAGGTGTGGCGACTGGCGCCTCGGCCCAACTTCATGTACAGTTTTACACAGAGATTTGCATATATTTTTTATAACCGTAGATATGCAAGGAGGAAGAAAAAACAGAAAAGGGGAGGGCAGAGAGATAGCGAGAGGTGGAGAATCGCAAAACCGTCAGAGTGATCAGTTCCTAGGTCTCACAAGAAAATGTGGTTGTGCAACCAGACAGAAAAGAAGAGAATATAACAGACCCTTGTGTTTAACTCTTTCTGCACAACAAATGGGGCAGGGCCTTATTTAGCCTTGTCACACTGACTGCTTATGTGGATTCCTCAGTGGATTCTGCAGTTTCAGTGGTCTGAAGTACATCAGTATCTTTAGCACCCGATGGGGCTGTGCCCCACTGCGGAGAGTACTTCAGTGGTGGCAGGACAGTCAGCTTCTGTTGCTGGGGACTCTATTCCTCAGGGACCCTGCTCAGGTCACCCCAACTTTGGATGCAATCTAATCTTGGATGGGGTACCCACCTCGGTTTACTCTGACTCAGGGGATCTGGTCCCCAGTGGACAATGATCTACATATAAATGTACTGGAGATAAAGGCAGACCTGTACAGGTTCCATGCACTAACCCCTCAGGTTCAGAGGATGACTGTGTGGTACAGATGGACAACCAATGTACTACTAAAACATGTGGGAAACACACTCCTATCCCCTGTGCTGGGAAGCAATGTGGGTGCGGGTATGAGCAGCGAAGCATGAAATATTTCAAACCTGATGAAACAAAAATGAGAGTCTATTGTTACTCTTCTGATGCTTTTTTTTTTTTTTACATTCTTTGTTGTCTGGCTTACCAGTTTCAGTGCTACAGCCAATATGATAGGTGCAGACTATGGTAGCAAGGCTGCTTTTAAGGCATCTCAGTATGACCACGAAACACTTTTTCTCTCCCCCCATGGAATCTGCCACTAACTTTGTGTACAGTGCAAATGGATGGTGGTGCAACGGAACAACAAGTTTGCCCTAGTTTTGCACTAGTATCACCCACTGTAACTGAGAAGGGGGTCCAAGCATTATATGGGATGGCGGAAGATCAAGTCTATATTCCTGCTGTCCAAGCAGCAGTATCCTGCCATGTTATTTCTCTTTAGTAACTCATCCCGTTTGTGTTTAAATAGCTTGGTTAAATTGGATTCTGCCCCTTCTACTCCACAGTCCAACCCCAATGTGAGTGAAGTAATGCTCCCATGCTTCTGTTCTAACCCCCCCGGCCCCCAAGTTTCATCCGAACTCCCTTGTTCTCCTTTCCTGGCTGACAACAAACAGCCTATGTTAAGTCTATCATCTCAGTAACCATAATTACGTTAAACAGCTGAATCATATTTGCCTCTTCTTCAGAAACTATAGAGATCTAGCTGTAGTAATCTCTGTTTATACTCCAGCACTTCCACGTCCCTAGTGATTCTTGTCAGTCTCTGAAAATGTTCAACGTGTTTAATTTCCTTCTTGTTATATGATGCCAAAACTGGGCACAGCACTCTAAGTGAGGACTTACCAGTACCTTTTTCAGTGAAATTGTTAATGGAGAATCATTTACTTGCTTCAGGTGCATTCAAACATAGCCACAGTTGTCAAATTTCTGAAAGGAACAGGCTGAAAGAGCTGTCTCCCATACCAGCCAGGAAGTCTAACTGAGGAATATGCCAATGCTGACTAGTGATGCTGTCAATCAAAATGCTTCACTTCCTGTCTTTTCCTGTCAGAGTGGGTTATTACCTACTGTCTTGACTCTTATCTACAGGGATACATAGGATGAAACAAAATAACAAATTTTCTGACACTGGCAGTCAAAAATGAAGCTGTGCCCTTGGCTGAACACAATTATGTGTGTGGTAAGATCTGTCTTACCACACAACTCAGAACTTGTTCAACAAAATCTTTATTTTTAAAATTATAAGACTGTTGAATTGGCTGTTTTTTCAGCGTAACAATCTACTCCAAGTTTGCATGGTAAAATAGAAAATTTAAGGTCAGAAGGAACAGTAGGTCCATAACCTCTTCATATGCAGGGATGGATGAGTATGGATGGGGTAGAGTGAGGAGGTGGTTGTGGCGATTGTGGAGTGCTCTCCTTCAGGGGCATGCTTTGGGGAGGGGCACTGCCTCATTTACAGGACCCTTGCGGTGGTCTATGTTCAGCTGGCAGCAGCAAGAGATGAGATATCTCTGCTGTGTCACCAGCTCAGCTAGAGCCAAAACTCCACTCCTCCGCTCCCCCAGAGGCCCACTGGTCTGGGTGGGTGGAGAGGGGGAAGGGGAGCCAGGGCTAGCCACAAGGAGGTTCTCCAGCCCCACACCATCCAGATGGCACACTGCTTTTTGTACGATGACACTTGTAAACAAGTAGGCAGAGCAGAAGGCAGCCAAGTGTCAGAGATTCTGCTTTCATGAACATTTTATTGTCTCATCAGTCTGGTCAGTGGTGCTGGGCCTATAGGAAGCACCGCCCAAGGGACAAAGCTTTTCTCCTATTTTCCCATTCTCTGGGGCATGGGTGTTAGTTAACATGTGATGTTTCTATACAATAGGCATGTGCTTCACTGAGCTCTGAGCTGATTGTACCATCGCATCCCACTGTTGTCTCAAACTAGCCTACACCATGCAAGGGATTCCCAGGTGGGGCTGCTGCAGTGGGAAAGTCACCCTTCCTCCCCAGGAGGAGAGTATCCTGTGAGACGCTCAAACCATCTCCCTCTGCCATCCCTCCATGTCCTGGGCTTATATCTGAGCCCAGGGCACCCCTGTTGCATTAGTCCTGCAGCTATGCAGGCTATAGAGGTGATCCATTTGGCTCCACAAAGTGCAAAACTGAAACACTGCAAGCATTTTCTGTCCCAATAAGGATGTTACTTGTGACGTTTCAAGGGTTGGGGTCAGGAGAGAGGGCCAGCAGATGAAGCGGAGAAGGAGGGAGTTTTAACATACAGAAGAAGAAAAAAAAGACTCAGACCAAGACCATGGAAAGAAGCCTGCAGATAAAGTTTTTTTTTTTTTTTTTTTAACACACAAAAAAAAAAAAGACACACTGATCATGATGAAGGAAGGGAGCAGCAAATGGAAGGGAGGTCTTAAAAACGAGGGAAAAAAAAGACCTGGCCCAGGACTGGGGTCTGGGAGGAAGCACACTGACAGATGGGTTTTAAAATTGAAAAAAAAAAAAAGACACTGGGGGGTCAGCCCAATGGTACAGTGGTAGCACACTATGATACCATGCAGGCAACCAGAGTTCCTGAGCAGACTCAGGACGTCACATGTGGAGGCAGGCCAGATCACAGCAGCTGCCTCTTGGCAGCGCACTGTGGTCAGAGAGGGGTGGCATCGGGCTCCAGTGCCATAGCAACCCCTGGGCTGGGCCAAGGCAGTTTGCTCCCTCCGCAGGACATTACTGCCTGCAGCCAAGGCCATTTGATAGGCTACTCCCACACCAGGGGAGGACAGAAGAATGAAGGGAGAAAAGCAGGGGTTAAAAACATGTTTGTTCATATGATGGTCTGGGCATCCTAGGTCCTACTGCCTGCCAGGACTGGCTCTTAGTCCACACAGTGAGCTGCCTCAAGGGGGAAGGCCCTTCCCCTGAAGACCTGCAGCAAAGGAGAGACCTGTGGGAGATGTCATGTTACTGGTGTCAGGACCCAAGGGGGTGGGGAGGTGACAGGGGTCAAAGTGCTACAACAAAGTAGAGCCCTGGAAACAGGGTATATCCCCAACAGACATGGCTGGGGAGAGAAAGCTCTAGACACTTGGATCAGCTGGGGAGGAAACCAGCAGAGGGAGAGAAGAAAAAATTACTCACCTTAGCAATGTTGTTTCTTCTAATGGAGTCTTGCTGTATTCTGACTATTGCAGTGATATCCAACCTTTGAACTGTCCCGGAGAGGAAAGAGTTAACTTTCCATGCAAGGCATGGAACGCTGAGCTCGAGCTCGGTTGAGACTCTGTCTGTTGTTGTTTGAACCCAAACTGCCAGATCTTTATGAGCTAAACTCACTGGGCATCCTGTGTGGAAACTGTAAACTTATACTAGCCAACTGGCAACTAAATCTAATAAAAAGGTTTTTTGGTTCCAAGGCAAAGACTCAAGTCAGGAAACCCAAAAAAACAAAACACAACACATACCCAAAAATAAGAGGGTGAGAAAAGGGGGCACCCTAGGTGTCAACATTGTTCTGCTCACCCACATCCCAAAACCCAGGTTCTGAGAGGGGAGAGGGGAGGTCAGAATAACAAGACTCCATTAGAAGAAACAACATTACTAAGGTGAGTAATTTTTCTTCAAACAACATGAAGTCTTGCTGTATTCTGACTACTGCAGACTACCAAGCAGTACCTCCATGGAGGAGGGACAGAACCTACTGAACAGGCTCTGCAGCACTGCTGTGCCAAACTGAGCATCACTCTTAGCCTGGATATCCAGAGAGTAATGCTTGGTGAAAGTATGTACTGTTTTCCAGGTGGCTGCTTGACAAATCTCTAAGATAGGAATATCCCTGGAAGCAGCCAGGGAAGCATCTGTACCTCTGGTAGAGTGAGCCATCAGGCCTGAGGGTGGGATCCTACCTAATTTTTCAGAGCAAAATTGTATACAAGAGATAATCCACCTGGCAATAGATCTCTTAGTGGCAGGTTTTCCCTTACTAACCTCACCATAAGTGAGGAACAGTTGGAGGGAGTCAAACCTGTGACCCTTGGTGCGCTCTACGTAGTAGCTAAGGGCCCTTTTCACATCCAAGCTGTGCAGCCTCTTCTCTCCAGAAGAGCAATGGTCAGTGAAGAAAACAGGAAGAGACACAGACTGGTTAAGGTGGAAATCTGAAACCACCTTAGGCAAAAACTTCCTATTAGTCCTGAGGACCACCTTATCTCTATGGAAAGAGATAAAATCAGGCTCCACTGACAGGGCCTGTAACTCACTTATGCATCTGGCAGAAGTAATGGCTACCAAGAACACAGTTTTCCAAGTCAAGTACTTAAGCTCTGCTGAGGACAAACGCTCAAAAGGGGGTTGCATAAGCTGAGCAATGCAAACATTAAGGTCCCAAGCAGGGTCAGGGTCCCTGAAGGGAGGATTGGTATGCAGCAATCCCTTGAAGAATTTACAGAATACAGGATGAGCTGAAAGGGAAGAGTGTTTGCCTGCTGACAAGAAGGCAGAGACAGCTGCCAGGTGCACTCTAAGTGTAGCTGGTCTGAGTCCCCAAGCTATTGAGATGAACCATATAGTCAAGGACTGTAGGCAACCCATAGACTCGGAGAAATATGCTTCCCAGAGCACCAAACAGTAAACCTTTTCCATTTGGAGTTGTAAGTCTTTCTGGTGGAAGGCTTTCGAAAAGCCTTTAAAATATCCAGAACACCTTGAGAGAGATGCAAATCACCAAACTCTAACTCTTCAAGAGCCAGGCCTTGAGATTGAGAGATTTGAGATTCAGATACCAAACCCTCCCCTGAGAACATGCAAACAGGCTGTAATTCCTGGGAAGAGACAGGGGGAAGGTGGACTGCTAAGGACAGCAAGAGAGGGTACCAGGGCTGTCTGGCCCAGTCTGGAGCAATCAGAATCACTTTGCAGGGTTGAGATCTGATTTTGACTAGTACCTTGAACAGGAGAGGGAAGGGGGAGGATACAGGAACTTCCTTCCCAATTGAGAACTAGGGCATCCAGGGGACTGAGCCAACACTGGGGCCTGCAGCAAAAAGAGGAAGTTGGTGATTGTCTGGGGCTGCAAAAAGATCTATCTGTGGGATGCCCCATCTGGAGAAGATCACCTTCAAAATCAGGGGATCTAGGGACCATTCGTGATGACCCTGAGATATCCTGCTGAGAGCATCTGCCAGGACATTGTCCTTCCCTGGGAGGTGCACTGTTATCAGAGAGGTATTCAGAGAATAGGCCAGAGACTACAACTTCATTGCCTCTGTGCACAAGGCCGTAGACCGAGTGTCCCCTTGCTTGTTGATGTACCACATTGTGGTGGTATTGTCTGCCTTGATCTGAACTACTTTGTTCTGAACAGACTTGGAAAAAGCTTGAAGTGCTAGAAACACTGCTCTGAGTTCTAAGAGATTGATGTGAAGCAGAGATTCTTGAGGTGACCACAATCCTTGGGTGGTCAGATCCCCCAAGTGGGCTCCCCAGCCCAAGAGGGAGGCATCTGTGCTAAGGATTAGAGAATGAGATTGAGTGATAAAGGGAACTCCTTGCCTTAGGTTGTCCTGATCCTGCCACCATTGCAAAGCCTGGATCAGGGTTCGAGTCACTGGGATTAGCTTGGTCGAGACCTTTCTCTGGGACCAGAAGGCTCTTAAGTGGAACTGAATGTCCCTGATCTGAAATCTTGCTCCTTGGACCACTGCTGTAGAGGCAGCCATGTGGTGCAGGAGCTGCAGAAATGTCTTGCTGGTCGAGACACCTGGAGGGTGAATGAAGAGGCTAGTGTAATAAGGGTCCTTGCCCTGTCCAGGGAAGGAAGGCTCTTGCCTTTTTAGTGTATCCAGCTCTGCCCCTATGAAGGTAAGGAGCTGCACTGGCTCTAGAACTGACTTTGAAAGATTCAGAAGGAATCCTAGAGAAGTGAGCAGTTGCTGAGTTATCTGTAGGTGTGACTTGACTTGGTCTGGAGACTGACCTACTATGAGCCAGTCGTCCAGGTATGGAAAGATGGAGATCTTTTTTCTCCTTAGGAAAGCAACCACTACTGCCAGGCATTTTGTGAACACCCTTGGAGCTGATGTTAGGCCAAAGGGCATTACTCTGAATTGATAGTGGCCTGAGGGCAACTCGAACCTGAGGTACTTTCTGTGGGAGCATCTGATGAGAATGTGGAAATAGGTATCCTTGAGGTCCAGGGAAACTAGCCAGTCCCCTGGCCTTAAAGAGGGTAAAATTATTCCCAGAGTCACCATTTTGAACTTTGGCTTTAAAAGGTGCTTGTTTAAATATCTGAGATCCAGGATGGGCCGCCATTCTCCTGTCTTTTTGGGAGTTAGGAAGTACCTGGAGTACAATCCTTTTCCCTTGTGTAGGGGTGGAACCCTTTCTATGGCTCTCAGAGACAAGAGGGAAGAGACCTCTGCCTCTAGGGCAAGGGCCTCTGAAGGATTTGCAGGTGGAAAGGACCTGGTTCTCATCTTGGGAAATTGTTTGAAGCTGAGAACCAGTCCCTGGCTTACTACTTCCAGGACCCATATGTCTGATGTTAAAGACATCCAGTCCTGGACAAAGTAAGCCAGCCTGCCCCCTACGGGTGGTGGAGAGTAGGCCCAGGCAAACCCATCAGGGTGCCTGTTTGGCAGGGGCTTTAGGCCGAGGGGTGGTAGCAGGCCTGCTTGTACCCCGCCTGCCTCCTCTGAAGAACCCTCTGGGCAAAGGCAGAAGAGGAGGCCTGGCTTGGTAGAAAGGCCTATGAAAAGGCCTGCCCCTGCCCCTGGAATGCTGCCTCTGGGGAGTGGCTTGCCTTTCCTTGGCCTGAGCACAACTATAGGTGGTCCGGTACTCATCCATTTTCTTCATGTAGTTCTCTGTCTGCTCCCCAAACAGAGAATTACCAACAACAGGAAAATCCATGGCCTTAGTCTGGGTATCCTGTGACAGGCTAGTACATCTGAGCCAAGCCATCCTACGAAGGGCCACAGATGTAGCCATGACTCTAGAAGAAGCATCACTGGAGTCCACTGCAGCATGAAACTGCACCTTGGATGCCTCAATACCATCTCTGCAGCCACCTGCTCCAGCTCCTTGGCAAGCTGGCCAGGGACCTGTTTGGCTAGAGCCATCACAGTGTCCCATCTAGACTTCTGGTATCTAGCTGTATAGACCATATAATTAGCCTGCCTGAGTCCCAAAGATGCTGCCATGTACTGTTTCTTTGCCATGGCATCAATCCTCCTGGAGTCCTTATCTGGAGGGTGTGAAGCCAAGGGTATATTTGTCTTATCACAGGCAGCAGCCTGCACTACCCCAACATGGCTGCATTGCTGGGAAAGGAACTCCGTATCTGAGCCTGAAAGAGTATGCCTCTTGTCCATTCTTCTGTCCACAGGAGGTATAGAATTAGGAGTCTTTAAAATTTTAAATGTCTGTTTCCCAAAAGACTTATGGAGGGGAACAGACAGCCTCCTGGACTCTGGGATGTCCATCATCTCAACATAATCAGGCTCCTCCTGATCCTCTACTGCTTCCTCCATAGGAAGCTGAAGAGTTTCAGCCACTTTTTTGTAAAACATAAAGTGGGAAGGGGACTCAGAAAGCCTAGGAGGAGAAACCCCTGAAGGTCTGTCTGGGGAGATGTCCGGGTCAATGGGCACATCCAGACTTTCATAATCACCATCACTAGCCTCATACTCTCCTTCCTTCTTCTCCTCCGGTTCATAAAAATCCTCTAAATTATAATCCGGAACCAACCGAACCGAGCCCCTAACCGATGGTGCTGGTTTGGTCGGAACCGGAGTTAGCGATTGAACAATCCTTATCGCTTTGGCTATTTCATCAGCGGTCAGAGAAAGAACTTGTGGATCCGAACCGGCTGACTTATCCCTTCTTTTTCCTTTAACCAAAACCGACTCCTCAAGTGGTTCTCCTTGAAAGAAGTTTCCGCCTGGTCAGAGGGGCACCTCCTTCTGGTTCCGGTTGGAACCGAACCAGGCTGGCCATCTGGGTCAGCGGACTTTTTGGCCTCCCTTTCCCTGAGCCTACCTACTCTCTTTTCCAGGGTAGCTGTGGGAAAACTTTTGCAAATCTGGCAGTCTGAATCAAGGTGGTCAAACCCCAGACAATAAACACAGGTGGTGTGGGGGTCAGCCTTAGCAAAGGTTTCCCCACACACACACTACAGTGTTGAAACCCAGTGGGCCTGGTTTTTCTCTTGAGTTTCTCAGACATAGCCAGTCCTAACCAAACTTACCCTTTTTTCGGCAATCTGCCAGGCAAGACACCCTTATCGGTTCCTGACCGTGTTACGGGTCGTGGAAAAAAACGTAATGAAATCTGCTTTTTTTTAGAACCGATAAGGACCGGTTACCATACTCTAAAAAGCAGAACAAACCTTTTTTAACAAACCTGATCGGATCAAACCGAAACGATCCGATGTTTACAAGTTCCACACAGAAGCTAACAATAATAAACCTATCTAGTACTCACGGTACCACAGACAGAGACTGAACCGACAGGTTAGATGGAATAAATTCGGTTGAAACCGTGGGAAAAAACGACACTTTAACCGACTAAATTGAACCGAGCAAAGGAGAAATCTCCGGAGCGACTGTTCAGTGAGGCTGAGTAAAGAATCTGGTGGTTTGGGTTCAAACAACAACAGACAGAGTCTCAACCGAGCTCGAGCTCAGCGTTCCATGCCTTGCATGGAAAGTTAACTCTTTCCTCTCCAGGGCAGTTCAAAGGTTGGATATCACTGCAGTAGTCAGAATACAGCAAGACTTCATGTTGTTTGAAGTTTATAATACAGGGAAGCGGAAGGTTATAAATAGCACCCATCATACTCAATGAATAAATAACCCCCAGTAAATCACTAGAGGCATAAACATTTTTTTTTTGGTCCACCTATTTGGGAAGAAACTAGCTCATATTTGAGCTCTGTGGAGTTGGCTGCAAAATCCCTTCCATCTTCTTATGCACTAATACTTTCCATGCTTATAGGTATCTTGTGATGACTAAGTTGTGAAGAGTGCAGAATAGTGCACCATACATGTAAATGGGGGCATTTTTTTAAACTTCAAGTTTACTGCATTTCATATAAAACGAAGTAAAAGCTTGATAAAGCCCAGTAGGCAAGTGAGTGCAGAGAACTGGTTACAACAATATTGAGAAACAACATTTAATGTAACATTCAGCAGCACTTGTCTGTCCGTGTTGCCCCACTGGAGTGGCTGCTCATGGAAGTCCCATATTTATTTTCTCTTTAGTTCCAAGAAAACCTAGAGCCGTACAGTGCTATGGACACTTACTATTCCAAAAGATGGTCCTAATAAGATCCAGCCAAATAATTTGGCTTAGTGTCCCATGGTACCTAAAAAGTTCCATTATAACCAACAAATGGTACAGCAGATTAGATAGTCCAAGGTATAAAGAACACTTTATATGTAAACTTTAATTCCTCTCTGTGGAATAAATGCATATATTATCAGTCAATAGTGTTTATAACATTTTTGAGAGATTTGATAGACTTTTTTAGCCTTTCATTAAGGATTTTAACTTTTCAAATATCAAATTGAGCAGCTCAAATGAGCATAGAAAGGCAATTTTAGACTTATGCGAAGTTTCAAAATTTTTTTATGAGATGATCTACCTTATCACAGGATGGTTTACATTTTAAACTTATCAAGTAACGCAGGCGATTTATGTCCTGCTCCACGGGGAGCTGTACTGGTGCTTTGGTGCCATCCACACCATGCAGTCTAAACTGAAATCAATTTATTCAATTATAGGATGACACTCCCATTTGCAAAACACAAGACCGCGTCTGCCAAGACTGAACATTTTCACCCGCTTAATAAAGAAGCATAACTTTTAACATCCTTACTCTATGTTACCAGCATTTCATAGGTACTAAGAGTACAACAAAGTACTGTACATTTCACTGAACATGGGCATAAAATCTGAGGCATTAAAACAGTGTGATAAAGTGTAAATGCCTCTTAGTTTATTTACATCGACCACTCAACCCTCCTGTCCTGATTCTGAGTCCTCAGCCTCCTGTCAGGTAGAGAATTCCCTCCAGATTCTGTCCACCAGTTTGCCAGAATCACTGGGGTTGGAAACGAAGCATGTCTTGCCCCCATGCTGGACCTTGAGCCATGCTGGTAGCAACATACAGTGATTGATGCCCAATTCTTGAAGAAGGAAACACACACTGCCAGATCCCTTCCTCCATTGTCTAGTGCCACAGCTGAGATCGAGAAAAATCCAAACCTCCGATTCTTCATATTTTAGTCCACCAAGTTGCTTGGTGGCAAGAATTAGACCACCTCTTTCTCTGTCTCTCTGCTGCTCCACTGGACAGCTAGTACTATCTGAATGTTGCTCTTTTCCCCTCCTGGGTTGATTCTGTTAAGTTCTCCTCACACTTTCAACTTCCTGCAGTGGTAGAGTTTCTGAGATCTATCTGTTTAAGAAAACCTTTAGATCTCGGCCTTGTGTTTGCTCCAGTAGAGCCAGAAGTCTGATATTGGCTTCTCTGCTAACATTTTCCAGATGCTCCAACTGAGCCCTGAGTGCACCATTCTCCTTTATTATGCATGTCATTGTAACTAGGGCCTTCTTGGCAGTTTCAACCACCTTTGTTGCATCTTTCTTGGCTAATTCTGCTTTTTTCTCAAGCACTGCCATTCGGTGGTTAAAGTCCTACACCTTTTTGTCCAGTTTTTGTATGGCAGCAAAAACAACACCTGGTGTCTGTTCTCGTGAAGTGATGGAATCCATGGACAGTGACTCGACTGACCATGTGGGCAAGCCGCTGAGTCCCTGATTCTGTCCTTATTGTAATTCTTCCTTGGCTTTACCATCATGGTTCTGGTCTGAAACATGGATATTTTACAAAGTGCTACTACCACAACTGGAACACAGCATTAAGATAGCAATGGATGTTCTGTTTGAATTTCAGAAATTTAATATATAGTCTATCTGTCACAGAGCTCCTGTAACATGCGTCTACACAGCTAGGCAGCCAGGCCATGCCCCCCAACAGGGGTATTTTTTTAACACACTTTTAAAAATACATTTTGTGATGACTGTTCAAAATCAAAGCAACCACTCAACTAACAACAGCCTTGCTAGTTGAGTGGTGGGTTTGACTTTAACATACAGCGCTCTAAAAAGCAAAAACTCATTTTTAGCCACTATGCAGGAAGTGCTTGAGGGGG
This sequence comes from Neoceratodus forsteri, assembly GCA_016271365.2. Classification (NCBI taxonomy): domain Eukaryota; kingdom Metazoa; phylum Chordata; order Ceratodontiformes; family Ceratodontidae; genus Neoceratodus; species Neoceratodus forsteri. The sequence goes on from CM057455.1 coordinate 495,361,269, forward strand.
AGGAAAGGACTCAGTCCACCCAGTACACCTTTCCTGATACATAGCATTGATTATAACACAGCAGTTCTAATACTGAGTGAATATTGCCCCAACTCCCATGCCATCTTTATATATGCCCAACTTACTGAAACTGTTTTGGACTGTTATCATTTTGGCCAAGACAACTGAGGTTCACCTTTCTGAAACCAGGATTTTTTTGCTCTTCAGGCCTCAGAAGGCTAAACATGCTAGTCCTACTGCTTCCAATACATTTAATTAGGCAACCCCCGGGTCGTGCCTGAAAATAGGCAGGATTTGTCTAGTGCCCTTACCCGGTCAACAAAAATGAAATAAAAATAAATAAACATTCAACCGTTACAATAAACTGGGTGATGGCAGTGTTAGTTTGCTGATTATATACTGTTGACTGTGTGGGATGATGGAAGTCAGTCGTTCAACTCACTTAAACAGCCGAGGAAGCATTTCAGTTATTCACTGCAAAATACCCTTTTCATACAGTTGTTACAATAGTCAAATATAAAAAAATCACATTGATATTATCTTGTTCCACACACTGATTATACAGGTTACTCCCCCAACAAAAACAAAGTTAATAAACTTTTAAAAACAGTTTATTCTGCTGCTCTCTTGCAAGGTGCCCTGAGCCTCCAGGGAAGAGAACCCTAAAAAAGAAACAAATTACTACTACTGCTAGAATATTTATGTGATCCATGTATACTTTTAACTAACTTTCTGACATTTATTAATCTTTTTTTAGGTTCCTGGATGTCAGAGTCTAATGAACGTGCTTGTCCATGATACTCCCATTGCAACTACTCTCTGCCTTTGATTTGAGCAGATTTCTCTCCTAAGTGTACTAGTTTTACTGGTATAATACCCGCTTGAAATATGACCTTTTCTGAGTAATTCTACAGAGGGGTACTTACACCTTTCACAAGTCTAAAACTACTTCCCACTTCATAAAAAAAGAAAATCATAGTAATAAGGTAAAGCCACTGAATGATAAGAAAGGATGGCCAAGGATTTCATTTAATAATCCATGTCCACCTCACAAAAAATGGCCTATGCAATCCTTTTAAAAATAATACCCTGTTCATTTTCAGAAACTTGCACAATGCTCCTCTTTGTCCCTTGGAAGTCTCTCAAATGTCTTATTTTAAAAGAATATATAGTGCTCCCGTAAGACATTTTCCCATTTCTATTCTCTTCAACTCCTGTGAGCCCTTGTTCTG